>VWZF01002002.1:36240-352488 GCA_013396755.1 Sclerurus mexicanus
GGGGGGGAATCAAGAGATTCTGCACGCCTAGAAGACACAGGACACCTTTCCAAGAACAATGTGTGACTAGAGTAAAAACTGTAACATGAAATACCACATGCAGATTTCTCTCAATCTATTGTACTATTGCTCTACTATGTGTACATGGACATACATAATGTATATGTGCTATACATATATACATACAGTCTCTAGAGGTCAGTAGAATGTAAGGAATGGGCAGATGTTCAGTGTTCTAATATGAGACTTTGAGATGCGGTGTATCAGTTGTTGCTACCTGGAAAAGATGAATATGTTCCTAATGAAATTTGGAAGTGAAGCAATTAATCAGAGTTAACAAAGAGCTGAATGGAAGAGAATCATGTCTGTCTTGTTGCGGAAATGAGTGTAAATTATTTGTTTTGGGCCAATTCCTGATAAATGCTCGTTTGCGTTCTGAGAAACTTGACAGAAATCCAAGCCATGATTATTGCATTACAGCTCATTATATTGCATCTCCTTCCTACCTTTTCTGAGAGGATCTTTTAGAATGACTGAAACAAAAATTAAAATGGTCTTTTGAGAGAGCATGTGTCAAATGCAAAGCAACTCAGGGCTTCAGCGCAGGCAGCACATTTTCTTTTCATGTTTACCCAATTAGCCATGTCCAGCCTTAAAAAATTATTTTATCTTTGTTCACCACCTTCTAGCATGAAATCTTCTGAACGAACTGATCACCTGTCGTTTGAAGGTTCTAGTTTCTTTTCCAAAACTGCTTTCACAGAATCCTTAAGGCTGGAGAAGACCTCCAAGGCCATTGAGCCCAACCTTTGACCTAACACCACCTTGTTGACTAGACCAGAGCACTAATGCCATGTCCAGGAGTGGTGACTCCACTGCCTCTCTGGGTGGACTGTTCAATGCCAGACAGCCCTTTCAGTGAGGAAATTCTTCCATATGTCCCACTTGCCTCTGCCCTGTCCCAGCCTGAGGCTGTTCCCTCTCCTCCTGTCCCTGTTCCCTGGGAGCAGAGCCCGACCCTCCCCTGGATCCATCAGGGAGTTGCAGAGCCACAAGGTCCCCCCTGAGCCTCCTTTCCTCCAGGCTGAGCCCCCTCAGCTGCTCCTGCTGCTCCAGCCCCTTCCCCAGCTCCATTCCCTTCCCCGTATTCCAGCCCCTCTGATTCTGGAACATACACAAGTGCACTGGTTTGTGTTTCCATTTTTTCTGGAGGACAATGATAAAATGTTTCATTACTTCATGGCACTGATTTTTTTTTTTTTAATTTTTTTTTCCCCACTCAGTATTAGACCAAGAGGGTACAGGAATCCAAGTCCACTGTAGTGAAGACAGAGATAATAAGCTTCATGAATCTGGCATTGTGGTAGTGATGATTCACTTCTGTGTTGGTTCACAGAGACAATGCCATGACGGCACCTGCTGGGTGTGTTTGGTTTCAATACTGTCTAGATTTTGTTTTGCCCTTGTTCTTTGTTTTTACTAACATCACATTTTTCCTCATCTTTTTAAGAAACATCTGACATGAAAACAAAACACTTTTAAAACTTACTCATACTCACCAAGCATTAATTCACCAGCCATTGATCAGAGATTTTCACCTTTAGTTCAGGAAGAAAACTCAGTAGTTCTCACGAAGTGGGACTGGGTGCTATGTACCCATAGCACACAAGTGATTGCTCAGTTTGAGAAATGATTGTGCTGCAACACAGGTCCTTTTAAGGCACCCTTGAATGGGAAAGTGTATGACTTACCTTAGAACTCTCTACACCACTGTGGTTACACACTAAAATAAAAGCAAATTCCGAATCCAGGCTGTGTTACAATGACACATTTGTATTGTAAACACTGTGGTTGGATTTAAATGGAGTTTATTCAAAGGTCCTTAGAAATGAGTGGCTTAATATGCTCTCCTTTTCTCTCTTCAGAGAGGTTCTTTGGGTGGGATTTGGTATCTTTCTTCTGTTCATGTTGTAATTACACTCCGATAGGACAATTCCTGTCATAGAATTAATTAGGTCATCAATTCCTTTTTCTCCTGGCTTCGAGTTATTTTTGTTAGTTTGCCTGGAAGCTGTGCTTGAAAATTCTCTGTGATGTCCCTCAGTACTTTGGAAAGGACCTTTCAAAGTAGTGTACAAAACTTGTTTTAATAGTGAGCTAAATTGTTGCAGGAATCATTCTGGTTTTCCTGCCCCACTGTTCTTGGAATGTACTGGAAATTTCTTTAGGCATTAGACAAAGCAAAAGATGTGGAAGTCAATTTTCATTAAATGTGTGTTTGTAACATAAAACTGTGGATGTAATGAAAGATGGACTTGGATTCAGTAATAACATGTTCTGATAAACAGTGGCTTTGCGTGGACCTTCATGAAGTCTGGTGGGTCTCCATATAAACAGCACGTGAAACTTTGAGGAGCAGCCTGGTCCTGGTGTGGGAAGTTGCAATATCTGGCAATATCACCTCAGAAAAGCAGGTCGGGTGAGGTGTCTGCGTGGAGAGGTCCTGATGTGATGCCTCTTGGGTTCTCCGTGGCTGGCTCCCCAGTGACAGTCATGCTGGGGTGGGATGCTGCTGAGCAGGCAGGAGTCTTGTGGGACAAGGTGACATTTTTAGGAAGAAAGGTAGGCTAAGGTCAATTTCCCTTGGAAACTGGATTCTGAGAGAGGGATTTACTAGGCAATTAATATCTGGAGACCACTACCTGCTTGTTTTCTATTCTGAGCATTAAGAAACGCGGAATTTTATATTGTAGCCTTTGTTACAGAGTTCTTTTGTGTGCTGGAATAGATGTGAAGAACCTGATCTCACAGTTTGTCTACATAAACTGAAGAGCAGCTGAAGTTAATTCAACCAAAAGAGAAAAGTTGCCTCTATAAATGGTGAAGAATTGACTTCCTCAGTCTGAAATGATGGCAGGCCTTTGGTTTCACTTGTTTTATGATGATATGTTTTATTGTGCTTTCCTGTAGTTGTGTTTGCCTGATTATGAGCTCTCGGGCGTGGAATTATTATATCATAACAGCAATGGTGCATAGTTTTAGATCCAGTGGCTTTTATCTACCTCACTGAGAACTATATGAATGTTTGTGGGGGCAAAACTGAGTTTCAGAATTATGTCTTCTACAAAACACATCTGTTTTCATTGGAATTTTTCCTCTTCTTTCAGAATAGTGGAAAGCAGGATTTTAGATCCAGTTTTGGTGGGTATCTAAGTGAGGTGTATTTTTGGTTTCAAGAATGTAAGGAGTGGACTAGATCTTGTGTTCTTTATATCCCCAGTCAGTTACACAAGACAATGGGTTAAACTGGATACAGCAAATATATAGATAAGATTATTCTATCTTGAAAGGATCTGGGAAAACCTTCAGCACATTAAGCTTTCTGAAATATATCAAATGGTGTTTTTAAAGAATAGTTAACAGCGGGCAGAGTGAGTTTGTGTTTTTCACCCTACGTTTCAAGGCATGCTATTAGAAAATGATGTGTTCTTTTGAATCTGCAGCCTAGTAGGTAATCAGAATATTAAGAAGTTGTCTGTGTGATTATTTTTGATTGTGGAGAACTTGATTTCATTACTCAATTGGTCCCACAGCTCTGTGTTCAGTGTTTTATTTCTTCGTGACAAGAGGTGTATGCTTAGAAAGCAGAACAAAAGTGCTTGCCTTCTAAAACAAACACCCCAGAACTCTGAATTATGTGCGAACTTGAGTAACTATGACATTCAGATGTAAAGAAATAGGAAATGACAGTAATAACCAGTATCACTGTAAAATTACAAATTATTTCAGTTTAAGTGATTTCATTTTTCTGCACATATTTCTGAAGTCTGTCACCATAAGCTGTTGACTTCACCTCGAATGCATTCTGCAGTCTTGACAGTTGAGGATTCGTTAATACTAAATCAGTAATTGTTGGCTTTGAAGAGGGATCCAGCATCTTCAGCAAGAGCTTATTAAACTGTAAAATATGGATTGCCTTTACCCTAATGGCCTCTGAATCCTATTATCATCCCATTAGAGAGTGTGGGATTTTAGTAATTCTGTTGTTGTTTTCAGTGGGCAGCAAGTACAATGGGGAAGGGCAGGGGTTAATGCAATTCATCTCCTGTAATAGTGTAACAGGGAGTCCTTTATCCTTCCCTGGGAGCCTTTCCTCATTGCAGGGAAAGTGGCTGCAGCCAGAACTAGCCCCCACCCCCTAAAAAAACACCAACCCCCCCTTGAGAGTTCCTTCATTACCTCCACTTTGTAAACAGAATAGAAACGAATAAGTTGATAAATAAGCAAGTGCCAAGTAGGCTGCGGTCTAGAGGGGTTCTCAGTTGCTATCATTATGCCAAGTGGTATATTGAAACACCTCTTCAGATAAGATCATTATATTTTTAATTATTTAACTGCATCGATACTGTAATATTCGGATTGGTTTCCAAAACCCCGAAAGTACCTTGTTCTTTTCCTCATAACTTTAGCGTGAAAAGCATGAACCCAGTTGTAAAGCAAACAAGGAGAAAGCAAGTGGAGTAAGTGGTAAGAGTGAAACTTGTTCATGGACTCATAGCTGCTTATTTTGCTCTCTAACAGCTCCCTCCAAGGATAGTACAGCTTACCAGAGGAATAATGTCGTTAAAGTTCACAGCAGAAAGGAACGTGAAGCAATAATAGTTATTAAGTGGGAGTACAAAAAGCCATGTACAGAGGTTTTGTCTGCCTACAGTTGTGCACGAGGCCAGCGTGGAACTTTCTCAGCACCTGCTATGATTATTTTTTTCCAAGTGTTTCATGGAGATTGATTTGACAGCTGAATTTCAAATGCTGGAGGCAACCAGCATTTGATTCTGATTTCAGAGCAGGATCAAAAAGAGGAAGATTTCAAACAGATATTGCAAGATGAGCTGAGAGGGACTTGTCAGTGTAACTTTTCAGATAAACAATATCTGATATGCTGATGTGCGTACCATATTGAGTTGGGATTGGTTTGATTCATGAGATGCTTCTAGCTAATATTTCCTTTTCAAATAAAGATAAAAGGGGTTGTTATTCAAGGCAGTTACTTTTACCATTATTTATTTATTTATGTTAGAAATCAGAAGATACTCGTAAGGCTTGGAGTCTTCATAACTAGTTTTGCTTGGTTTTCTTCAGTGTTTGTGTTTGGTTCTACCAGTGCTGCCTATAAACACAACACTTGGCTTTATTTTGAATAGCCAGTGAGTAATAATCGTGTGAGAAGCTCTTTACAATCCCACCTGTGTTTATTTATGCCTTTTGCAGGTTTAATAACAGAGCCCAAGAAAACAAAAGAGAGGGATCTGTTACAGAAGCACCTCAGATCAAGTGGTCTATAAATAATAAGTTATATATAAATATTAATTATAAAATATTGATGACATTATCTTTGCAGTCTTCCCTGAGTTCAGTCTGTGGGTCCTTGCAGTTGTTACACAGGAATCCACTTGCTCCCATGTGGCCAGATCTGTTCTCTGTCACTGGTAATCTGAGTCTTGGAGAAAAGGGATCAGTTGGCTCCTTGTCTTTCTGCATATTCCTTCCTTTCCAGAATGGAATATTGTTCATCCTTCCTATGACTGTTGGAAAGAGAGAGCTGTCTGAGTTGCACCTAGATTGTCTGCTCATTTTAAATATATAATCAGGGAGCAGTAGCCCAGTTTCTGTATTGTGGAATAGATAGGTTCTCCTCTCTTTTACCACTAGTGCAGTTTAAGTGCCTTGCAGTCTGCTATACAAGTAGGTCAGTGTTATAGCTGGAACCAAGTCAATGCATTTGTCAGCAAACTGTTTTCCCTCCTGAAATCACCCTCCTGGTTCTGCACTGGGTACAGTCCATATGTCTCTGTAGATCAAAGTCTGGTTCTGCTAAGTGCTGAACAAACCATAGGATGAGGCTCCCTTGAGTTAATAATCTAATTATAACCTACTTAAAGCTAGGATATCTAAATATTTTAAAGGTTTTCTTCTTGCTTATGAAACAATGTTCACTAAGACTGTAGTAGCAGAAGTGTGCTTCCTTTAAAAAACGGCTTTGTTCTGCTAAATCTCAGAATGAATCTTTGTTCTGACCAGCAGGGCCTGGATGATGACAATACTCCCTCATTCTATACATTACATTACATTTCTGTATTTGGAGTTTGTTTTAATTTCAGAGTTTTGCTGCATCCTTTCAGAACATAGTAAAACAAAACATCACGATAGTAGATACTGTGGGTAGACTGTTATGGTTTGATTACTTGCTATGATACAACCAACTTTTAATTGGAAACCCTTATTTCATGCTGGATTATTCTTTGTAGTGCAGCACTTGTTAGGAATAGAGCTACTAGAAGGTCTTTCACAGGAGGCTTATCATTGCGACTTCTTTGTTTCACACCTACATTACTATATTTTTGTTTATATGCTTCTAAACTGCTGATTTAGAATGTGTTATAAACTGGAAAGTGCTGGCATGGATTTATGCTTTTCAGGTTTTATTTTGTTTTTTCAAATGTAAGTTTTATCTTTATTTAAATACATTGTGATGAAACAAACTATTTTAGAAAACCCCAAACTTTAAAACAGTTAAATTTTTTCAGTTTGCTTTTTGCATCAGAATGCTGACCTGGTACTTTAAGTACTAACATTAATCTGCCATCAAGACCATATTTGTTTAAACATTTGACATACGCCAGAGAGGTGGAGAAGGGAAACAAGTAAATAAAGCATATGTGCCAAAGAGCTGCATTTTAAATTAACAAACAAATAAGAGAGCTGAACTTAATACAACATGCAGTCTTTTCATTTCCATCTGAGTGAAGAATGAAGACCCAACAAGCACGACTGCTGTGCACAAAGGACTGTGATCTGCAGCATCCATTTCCGTTTCAAGAGCTAGATTATGCCCTTTTGGGTGTATTTCGAGTACATTTGTGTGCAAAGGGCATTTAGGCTAAGCAAGATGATCTGTTCCTCTTTGGGTCCCAGGTTTTCTCTTGGTCACATTGGAAATAACTTCCTTAGAAGAACTAATTTGGGAAGGACAGAGCCTTGCTATGCGAAGGCAGATAACGTGAAAGGTTGAGCTTATGATCTAAAAATAACTGTAAATTAATTAATTCTTTCTTTCTTTCAATTTTCTGATCCTGGCACACCACATGGGGGAGAGCCAGTAAGCTAATTGAGCCAGGATTAGCTTTGTTCTCTCTGTAATCCAGCAGAAATGTCTGTTATTTTTCTGCAAAGCTCTGCTAAGCAAACGTCAGGAGGCCCAGCAGTTTGCAAGGTGTCATCCTGCTCCTGCCTCCCACCTACTGGTGTTCTGAACAGCAGGGGCTGCACTTTGACACTGAGCACTTGAAAAGTCCATCCTGAAAAGTTTGAGAGATGTTCTCCCAGGAATTTTTATTTGAAATGCACGTTTTGGAGGTGGAAAATAACCTACCCATCTACAATTCTATTATTAAATAAGGAATGGTGCTTAGTTCTAGAGGTTTTTTTGTGTGACCAGCTAAGCATCCTTTCAGTGACGTGCAAATTGGAGTCCTTCTGAGCTCAAGCTGAGCAGTGTGATTGTCCCTTTTAGATATTTAAGGCTGGCTTGACATGTCGAAATCCAGTAATTTTACTCAGGATATCACATGTCTCGTTATGGAAACTTTAGCACTGTTGCCTTTCCCAGCCATACTTGTCCCAAGTGCAGCTTGTTAGACTTCTGGCTCAAAGTTCTCACGAGCTTGCACAAGCACTGAGCCTTTCTGACCTCAGCGTGCAATTTTCATTATTTCCATATTATTCTTGATGATCTGAATTCATTCAGTGTTGTGAAATGCAATATCCTTTTTGCAAAGTAGAAATGCTTCCCGTGCCATCTCAACAGTGTGTTTCAAACCCACATTCAACCGCAGGTTTCATAAGGTGTTTGCAGTATTAAACTGGAGCTCTCTAGGTATTGGTAATTCTAGAGTGTTTTAATGTGTGTTCCTTCCCTGCCTTCTGATTGGCAAAAAAAGCCCTTTCACCTGCATTAACAGAACCCTGTCTGCATCAGAATGTCTGCTTTTTAAATTAAAACATGGGGTTGAACCTGTGAATGAATTTGTACCCTGGTAACTCAGGCATTTGAGAGACACAAGTGACACTGACTGAAGCAAGTATCTGATGCCATTAGAAGATTTGACTATCCTGGACTCTTCTGACTGTGAATGCCAGACATTGCATATGGCTTTTCTGTGCCCCATGCCAGTGTGCTGTGACCATCAGACAGCACAAAGTGCAGGAATCATTGTTGGCTCCCCCAAAATATCTCTTAAGTAGAAGTACTGCTGTTCCTACTACATCATTGCAAAACAATATTCTAGTATTGTCAGCACAAGTTTGTCTTAATCACGTACAAAAATCACTCTGTATGCATATGGACAGAGTGGCGTTTAGAAATTAAAATCAGATTTATAAAATGAGAATGGAGGGAATTGACAATTTCTTTTCACACTCAAGTCTGCTAATTCGGGGTAATTATTCCACTCGGCACTGTATGGAGTTAAATCTCTCTTTCGATGTTTGCAATAGAGCATCTTCATTCTTCATTGAAATTTCAAAAGGATCTTTCAACTAGTAGAGAATTAGTTTGTCCTTTTGGGTGTATGGGCATTAGGATGATATATAGTCCATTTTCCCACTGTCCTGGTTGCTGACTGCAAAAGAATGGAATGTATCAGTGGCGGGTTTGATCCTGTGAGAAGGAAAGGCTGCAGTTCCACTGGCACTCATTTGTTGCTGCCAGTTCTTGTGGGGTTGCATCGTGTACCAGATCACAGATACAACCCTGATAAAAGTGTTTGTGTCCGTGACACAGTTTAGGGAAGGGGGGGAAAAAGTAAGGAAAAAGCAAAGAAGCCCCAACGAGGGGCATTGTTGTGCTCTGCAGCAAAACTTCATGTTTTGGCATGTTGTGGTTGTAGGGAGAAGCTTCATCTCATGCCTAAAGGGTTCTGAAGAACTTCAGAATCTTTTTGCTCAAACTTTGTTTTCATGTGGGTTGTTTTTCGTGCTCCAGTGCATTGGCAGCACTTTCCCATGTATCCAGCTAACTTTTTTTGTGTGCGAGTAAAACGGATTTCACCTTGACAGAGTAAACTCATTAGGTGTCATGTTTGCCCATTTAGGAAAGTTTATGCTTCTAAGGTTTGGGGGTTTTTAGCCAACTTCTTTAACATCAAATTAGCAAAAAATAAAAGGTGTATTAAAATCATTAGAGAGCACAAGTTCCTGCTTTTAAGTGAGCTCAATTTTCTCCTGTGCTAAGTCTCCTGAGATCTGTAGAGAGTCAGTGCCAAGATAACATTGGCACCATTTTCTTATTGCCATGGTGATCTTCAGCTCTGCTGAATCCTCAGGGGAGACCATGGTATTTTAAAGCAAGTAGAATTTGGGTAATTAAAAAGGCTGGAAGGAAGGATCTTTCTAAATTTTGCCGGCTTGGGTAAATAAGGATAATGAATTATGTCTGAATAGGATAGTTATTAGTCTGCTTTACTTGATTAGTACAGAATAATAGTGAACTCAAAAGCCTCTGGTGGCTGGAGGGGGCAAGTGGGATGCCCAGTGTGCCCTCGGTGTTCTGGGTCCGAGCTGGCATCTCCGCAGTTCCCCTGCACAGGGGCAGCACTGCCCTCTGTCCCAGGGGACTGGCAAGAGCTCTGCTCTGCACCAGGAATTAAGGACGGGAACACAGTCCAGATTTCCCAGTGAAGCTGTTGCTTGGAAGTTGAACTCCTCCTTTGTATGCAGTTTTATTGAATGCAAATTTGGCACATGACTGGGGGCAGTGAATTGTTCAGACTCTGCCTCGTTTGTGTGTCGTGGCCCAGTTTTCAGCTCTGTGTGGTTACAGCATGAGTCAGCACTTGGGCTTGTTTTATGATACTTTCAGATTCTCTCTGCTTGCCTTTTTTTTTTTTTGTCCTTTCTCTTTTATGACCTTTTCAAGCATCCCAATCAGTGCACAAAGGCAGTGTAAAGCATGCTGACAGGCAGGATGGTGAGACACCTGCTATGCTAATATGTTTGGGTGTTAAAGAAAAGAAGTTACAAACCCTTTGTATTTGCATGATTTCAACCCATTATTTCAGGTCAAATTTAGCCCTTCAGCCACAGTAGCTGTTTTTGAAAGGCTGTGTATTGTCTTGAATGTTTGTGTAAAATATGCTCTTGGCAAGTAAATAAGCATTTAAAATGCAACTTAAATTGTTGTTTGTTAAACTTCTTGAATATTTTGTCAAAACACAAAAATGATTGTGTCAGTTCTTTTTAACTGCCTCCATCCATATGCTTTTTTGTTATCTGTTAATACCGCTTGTGATTTGGGGTAAGGGGAGCATTCTTACATACTTCTTTCATAATATAGGATATTTAAATTTGTTAAGTTGCAAAGTAGAAAAAGAAAGCTGGATTCTCCTTGAATGTACAGCTTAATCATGTCACACCTGAAAGATGCCCATTATGCTTATTAAGTGTTAAAAAATATTTCAGTCCATTTTGTATGTTAAAACCCAATTTCCTTATCAAGGCAGATTTTAAGGTGACTTTAGAGATGTATAAATGTGAGTCCTTCCAAATGGAATTGGTGTGCATACCACTTTGATGGGAGTTGGTATAAAAACTGCCAGGGACCTCACCGGGCTATGCTGATTCTAGAAGGAAATTCCTTCGTGAGGATGTGAAGCAGGGACACGGAGACATCTTGGAGCAAGGCATTGCTGGCACCACTCTGAGGTCTCTTGTGTCTCTCCTCCCTGCAGTTCCATATTGCTAGTGAGAGGTAGGCTGTGAAAACATATGAAAGGTTCGGGATTAAGCAGGAAAGTTGTGTTTGATGTCAAATGAGTACATGGCTATTTACCATTTCCCTTTTTCGGACGTGCTGCCTTCAGGATTAGACTGCAACTTCCCTCTGGGATCTTGCCATGGGAGCTGGGGAGCAGCACCGCTCCTGTGGAAGCCAAAGGGTTGGCAGGTACCGAAGAGAACCAGTGCCATGCTGGGGGGGATGCAGGGCAGGTGTTGCGCCTGGCCCCCGTTCAGCTGCAATCCTCCTGAGCCCCAGGGATGCTGCTGGCTGAGCCCAGGCTGTGCCAGCGTGTGTGACACCACCAGTTCCCTCCTGAGGAGGTAGGTGGATTTGGACAGCTCCGCAGCACTTGCTGAGGACGCAGAGTAACTTTCCCCAAACGGCTCAGGCTCTAATTAGTGGGCACAGAGCCTTGCCAAGAAATGTATTTCTGGCAGAGCTCCACTTCGCTGAGTGGGTCAGGATTTTCCTGATTTTTATTACTGTACTTTAGATGTGATTGATTTTGTCCAACTGAATGTAATCCCCTGGTTTGTTTGCCTTGCCATATCGGTGTAAGTGAAACTGAGCTTTGGTGGGGTAATTTTGTCAGGTTTTTTTGTTTGTTTGGGGGCTTTTAGTGGTGGTTTGTTGCCTCTGCCCTCCTTTTTTTTTTTTTTTAAATGTATTTTAAAATGCTTTAATAGAAGCAGCCATTTAGGTAGATTAGAAGTATACCAGCTTCTCTAGTTATTTGCATTAGGTTTTTATTAAAGCCCAAAGTCTAACTGTGCTCTAAATTTACCTTCGTTAAAAGGGATCAACCTGTTACTTGCCTGGCTCTGAGCAAGGGCTACAGTAAATAAACAAGCACAAAAGTCTCAATCTAGTTATTTTTAGCTTAACTATACTACTTTTCTTATTTCAGCTCAAGATGAGGAGAACTGCAAATAGCCTAAATTAGTCTGTAGCATTTATATCTTGTTAAGTTTCCTGCTTTGGAAAATATGCAGGAAAATGATTATACGTGGTACTCATCTAGAGGCTGATGAGTTTGTTATAATTATGAAGGTAGATGTAATGAGATGAAAACATCTCTTTCTTTAGGCTCTCGGAGGAATTCCTTCTCTCCATATTGCTGTTGGGTTAACTGTTTTCTGCCCAAAGAGTTCCTCAGCATTCACTTGTGATATTTTGGGGAGTTGCCTCAGTTACTGTGGAGGAGATTGATTGGCAGCTCTGGTATTAGCATTTCTAGGTGATAACTAATTAAATTCTACATGCTCACGGGTGGATAATAAAGACCCCTTAGCATCTCATTTCTTAAGATAAATCTCCAGTGTAATTATCATTTTACCATTATTTAGCATGCTAAATAACTCATTGTTGAGAAATTTTCTAGTTCCTTCTAAAATACAGACTGGACTGGCTCTAAGTATATCTAAACTCTTTATCTTGTACAAAGTTATAATATAGCAGGTTTAGTTTTGGTTTATGCTTCCTTTTATCTTTCAGAAAGCACGTTTTTGAGTTTTTCTCAGCTCAAAGTTTTAAAAATAATTTTATAATTCCTAGACTGTCTTCAAATATTTAACAGGCAGTCTGAAGCACTTAGCTGAGGAAATTGGAAGATTTATCACTTCCTGTACAGGGAATAGTGTTAGCAAGGCATCTGTGAGAATGGGACCATGAGTATTTACTATTTGATAAGGAATGCTGAGTTTCCTTGGTATCACTATAGCGGTAGATTAGAAATTGCTCTTTTTATTTGCTTTGTTTTGATGATGATAATTTTTGTTTGTGTGCTGGTAATATTTTTTCAAAGCTGTGTACAAAGTTCTCCCTTCCCCAAAGGATTCTGTCTGTTTTTTCAATGTGTTTTTATTTATATTAGTAATGTGTATGTGCATCTTGACATAAAATTGTCCAAATTTAATCTGTGGAACTGCTTATGTTTGAGAACCGGTTGCAAGACACTTATTTCCATGTGAGGAGAGATCTTGGCACAGTAAACTGAGGCTGGCAAAAGGTTTCCATCACTGTGGTTGATAAGCTTGTAACGTTTTTATGATATTACTTGCATATATATTTCTATGAATTAAGGAGATATATATACATAGTCATATCTACATTCTCAATGTGCAGTTTCATTAATCTTTGCTTCAGTTAGATTTTTGCCATTCCCATCTGCCAGTGTTTTTATTTTCCTGTTTTCTTCTTTTCCTTCCCCCCATACTGATCCTCAAGTCTTTTCATTCAAGCTCAGCCACTTTCTTATTTTTTATTTTCTGATCGTACACAACTTAAAGTACAGCAGAACAAACATTTTTCCTCTCTGTCCCATGCCTGTTGTTACTGTAATTTCACAAAGGTTTGGTTGAGTTTTATGTGGTGATACTGATTCCTGAAGGAACACAGCTTTGGGGATATTGTTCTGATATTCCTTTGTTCATCTGTCCTGTGCCTGTGGAAGTGGGAATTTTTGGAGAGTCACAGGCTGACTGTTTTGGTGTGGGCTTTTCTGACAGCAGAGGTTTCACCCACGACTGCAGGATGACTCTCTCCCTGTGTACTGTGGAGGTTCGAGGTTTCAACATAAGAAATAGCACGAGTTCTTCCGTCACAAGGAATTGTACTTTTCCTTAACTGTCTTCCCAGATTCTGCTGTCACAATTTTCTGAAGCTTCACATAAATTTGACCTAGAATAGAATGCTTTTTAATAGCTCAGTTATGTAGCTATTTAGTCATTATTGTCCTTCTATGCCTATAGTAATGCCAAGCTACAGTTTGCAGCCAAATATTGGCCTTCTGGCAGAGGAGGCATGTTTACATTTTTCACAGCAAGCTGAGATCACTACTTGATCCAAATTTTTATTAAAGAAATGGTCTGAAGGAGAGCAAGAGACCTTTAAAGAGACACTAGGCAAATATCCTGATGGACTTTTAACGTGTTGTGTATGAGACAGCCATTCTTGGGCTAGATCAATTTCTAATTAAAATATAAACAACCTCTTTTGGTTTCTTGATTTTTCCAACATCCCTTTTCCTTAATCCTTGAGTCTCTCTCGAGGTGAAGGGATGATATGCCCTAGAAAACAGGAGAGGGCAGTTGTTCTGTGGTGACTAAAGCAGTCAGTGTGTATTTGCTTTGCAGACATAGAGTGAATGTCCACTCAGACTAGAGATAATGCATTTGCAGGATGTGAAGGCTTTATCAAACGAGTCAAACTCTGCAGTTCAGGGTGTGAGGCGGAGTGCTGGGAGTGACTTTGCAGTAGTAGAGGCTTTCTCAGCTCTTGTCAGTTCCTGGGGAGCTCTGGAGAAATGCACAGCAAAAAAGCATGTGGCATCAACGTTTGTGAGCTGGGCTCTCCCTCTTTCATCTTGGCAATCCCTGAAAACAAAAATAATTGCCAGTAGGATTGGGGCGGCTGTAGCTGTGGGAGGAACTGTGCGCAGGGCTGCCCACACCATTCGGGTTTTGGAGACAGAAGATGAGTGGGGTTTGATGTACCTCATTTTTTGTTTCTGCAGCTACTGTCTGCCTCTGTATCTTATGGGTTTTTTTTATCTTGAATGGTATTTTCCTACAGGCTTTGGTTTTTGGCAGCAAATACTCAAGATTTAGGAAGGAGATGTGGGCGAGTGTGTGTGTGTGCTGTTTTGTATTCTGCCTCACGGACAACCTGGCAGTATGTTTCTTTAAGTGACAGAATGATATGACTGATGTATTGCTTTCTGGATTGGTCTGTAAAAGACTTTTTCAGTAGGCCGGTACTTCACATATGCCTTTGGTATAACCTTTCTTTCACATGGTGCGTTAAAATCCTCAGCTGCTGTCTTTGAATTCCTCAGTCACTGAAGATGGGTATTGATGCAAGTGACTGAAGATAAAGGTAACTTATTTGTAAAATGCATAAGCATCTAAATCTCACGGGTGTGCTTATATTTTTAAGGGTTGGCACAAAAGAAAAGACAAAATTAAAAAAAAAGAAAAAGAATTGGAGGCTGCAAAGGCTCCTATAATGCAGGGGGGGGGGGAAAGCTTGTAATATTTTCCTAGGTGACAATTAGTGCAAAAAACATTACCTATTTTCTACATTTTGTATGGTAGAGAGTAAAGGTTCTACTTTTTTCTGGATTTCTGTATCTTTTGTTTTTGGAAATGCTAATTTACTCAATTTCATGATGACACACAGACATATTTTGTAAACTTGCAACTTTGGTCTCCTAAATATTGTTCCACACTGTGTTGAAAGGTGCTCTGGTAACCAAAGCCCTTGGATTGTTAAATAATTCCGAAGTCTGTCTTGTGAGAACCTGACAAGGAGGGATTTACAATAAATCTGTCCTTCTGAAATTTCAGATTTGTCTTCCTAGCTAGCTGTGCTTTGCTGTTCTTCTATACCCATCCTTTAATTCAGCCTTTCGGTACCAACCACCTTTCATGAGAACCTTTTCTAAGGACCGCCTGAAATAAACTAAACACCGTGAAGACCAGGCCATTGCCACGACCAGGAAAGCTGGCAATTCCATGGTGGAGCCCTGGCGTGGCTGCCAAAGTGACCTTGGTGGGTGAGGGATGACAGAGTGCTCTGCTGGCCGTGCCTGACAGCAGCGCGATAGCGGCACCGCTGACAAATGGCTCGCATTAAAACGGGGGGCACTTTGGGCAGCGCCGGCGTCCCCATCCATCAGTCCTGATTACTCCCCAAACGTCAGCCGTGCCACAGAGCACATTTGTCAGGGCAGGAAAAAGCAGTTGTTAGGAAGAGCTCTGCCTGTCACAGTAATGCACTAAAGCTCGCTGCCTCCCTGGCAGCAGAAAAGCCTTGGTGTGTGTGCAGTGGGATAACTGCCCAGGGAGAGGTACGACCTCTGCATGCAGGGGAGCGAAGAGTTTCTGGAGGGTTTGCAGCGTATCTGAGAGCCTGTGTTTTATGGAATGCTTAATGCAGGAGGCAATCTAAAACATTCTCTGAAATGCCTGGTTCAGTTAGGTTTGTTGGGGTTTTTTATGCTAATTGAGAAACTACAGAATAGGAATTCATTCAAAAATATAAGTAATTGCAGAATTGGGTTATGGGTTGATATTTTCAGTCCTAAGGACTTACATCCTTCATGAAGGTTGTACGTGCATACAAGTCACTGCAAAGTTAGAAACTTTATCATAAAAGGCAGATTTTTTTTTTATTAGAAAGGAATGAAGTAAATATGGAACCGAATTATTCCATTGGATAATAGATCTACCTTAATTATAGTGCTTCTTTAATTTTGTCAGCAGAGATGTTGATGGTGGTTGATGTGACTGTGGGTTGTTTTTATTTTGGCTTTACTGTTCTGTATAATTCATAGAGGTTACAGCCCTTGATGATTTCTGTATCATAAATGAGGAATTCTGCAGAAAGTTCATAATTTCATAGTAAGTTAAATCATTGTAAATAGTGGTCTCTTTACAGTCCAACTGACCGAAGAGTAGGACTATCCCATATGAAACTGTAACTCTGGTATGACTTCTAGATTGTAAAACTGCCACTCCTAAGATTCCGTTGAAATTAGATTTTGGTGAGAAGTGGTTACTGAAGATTATTTTGAACCTGTGAAATTAAATGAAGGACTATCTAGATATTATATCCTGCTATGCATGAAAATGTCCATTTCTGTGCTTCTGTATTGATACAGCAGTGCCTTGAGGAGATAAACATTCCTTCCATCATCATGGCTTTATTGCTCTGCCATTCCTTTTTTTCCCCTGCCGAGTAGATGTAATCAGTTGTATCTGTATTTGCATTAACAACTGTAGGCCGTGCATAGTTCACCAGGCTTGCTAAAGAATGTCTCTAAATGCTATTTATTACTGGAATTTGCACACAACCAAGAACATACGACACATAATGCTCACAGAGCTAATCAAAACCTCCAGTTAGCTTTTGGAATTTGATCTGCTTCCAAAACAGACTGAAAAGTCAGGTTGTTTAGAAGTTTTCTGGAAAATGGAAATTTGTGTAACATTCTCTGCCCAAAGCATACCAGCGAGGGTAGGAAATTAAATTCCCAACAGTTTCATGACTACTCAATATGACCCCGGAGCAGTCCTGAGGTTCTCAGGGCAGCTGGTTCCTTAGAAAGGTGAGGAAGAGTTTTCAACCCATAGGCATTTTCTGGAGTTTTTCCTCTTTTAAGGCAGCATGGAAGGATTTGTAAGGCAAATTGTGGCAGGCTGTCATGGAATCTGTTGGAAAGAAGGAGCTGTGACAGCTGGGTTTGCCAACTAACTCTGATCTTCTCCAGAGAACTCCTCTAAGAGTATTTTTACTGCATTCCACTGCAGATCGGGAATACAATTACAGGGATCTGTGAGCGATGGGTAACTTAATGATTGTTCTGAGGACTGCTGAAGAGGGCCTGAGGTTTATAGATTATGGCATCATTATGTCTCACAAGTTAATAAGAGAGGGGTGTGATCAATAGACCATTTCAGGGCTTTTAAGGAAGTTCAGCAGTGCAGCAAGGGAACAGGATGGCAGTGTTGGGTTTGTTGGCACCTCCTCCTGGGGCACAGCAGAAAAACTTGGAAAGGAATCATCTGAGACAGAGTGGGATACTCAGAACTTTCCTGTTACAGCCATGGCAGGGATCTTCAGCTACAAATGTTTGCGTTAATGAAGTTGGACTTTGTCGTGTTAATGATTATTTTGTTTACGTGCAGTTTATGGGTATTGTTGCTTGCATGTTTAATCCCGGGTTTACATGTGCTTGATGGATTTGCAGTGAATGCAAATAGGATTGTTCATTTGCACATGGTTTTCATGCATGAATGTTTTCTGCCATGAAATTATCTCTCTGCTACAACCAGCAATAGTGTGTTAAATGGGAGAGACTACCTTCAATCAAATGTCAAAAGGGGCTTTAGCTGATCTTGCTTACTCTAAATCCATGTATGTGTCTGCTTTCAGACTCTATATTAATTTCAAGGAGATGGGACAACATTGAATGTGACGGAATTCACTGCTAAAATCTGATATGGTGTAGAGGACAAGCCCTTTTATCAATATATTATGTTTTCTGTAAGTACTGGTGCAATCAAAAATGTTTGAACTTCAGTTTGTTGTTTCCTGGAAAGGAAGGTCCCTTTCTTGGAGGTTTTGGAAAATTCCCTAATCCCTTACCTCTTTTTGCACAGGCTGCCTGAAAATACTGAAACAATTGTCTCTGTAACTGTCCGAGTTCAACTCCACTTTGGGTTTTCATGAACAATCTCATGCTGTGCTCAAAATATTCCATAAAGGACTATTAAGCCAGCTAGAGAAAATTGATGAGACATTCCAACCATCGAGTATATTCTCTAAAGCATTTGCATGCTTATCCTTAGTCACGCTATATTAGTTTACCATTTATTGCAACTGTAGGAGTTGATACTTTATGAACATGGTGAATTAAGGAAGTTGATAATGCTTGATATTTCTTGAACAGGTTGACTTACCTGATTAGGTAATAGTAAGATATTGCTTCAAGGGATAAAGAAATAAATGCTTTATTTATCTGTATTTTAACATTTATGTGTCTCAAGGAATTCTGTCAAAAAATTCTAGGTTCTGTGACAATTCTGCTCTATTTTATACCATTCTAGTTTGAGCTTTATAGTGCATTTTGTTAAAAAAAAAAAGGCTAGAGGAGAGGCAAAGAGATCTTGAGCTGTGACAATTGCTTGAAGTGGTGTTTGCAGTGATGGAAAAGACAGCAGTTCCCCAAGGACAGAAAAACAACCTTACAGTTATTTTATTCTCTATATGTACACATCTGAACAGCTGGAGAGGAGCTTGAGTTGGAAATCATCACTTTTGTTGATGATTGTTCTGTCTCGTATTTATCCCTGTCTGTATTCTGAAACTGCTGCTAACTTGCCAGTATCTTTGGTTTTTGGTTTGTTGGGGTCTTTTTAATGAGAGACTTTTTTATTTTATTTCCCCACAAGAGAATATTCTGGACCAAGTGAGATTAAATTTATCTTGAATACTGACTTGTTAAATACTCAGAAGTATAATTTTGCTCATCACTGCTCTGATGTGGAATCATGGAACAATCAGCTGTCCCTGGGCCAGCAGTGCCCTTGCGGCCAAGGCCAGTGGAGTCCTGGGATGCAGCAGGTCGGGGAGGGGATCCTGCCCCTCTGCCCAGCCCTGGTGAGGCACATCTGCAGTACTGTGTCCACTCCTGGCTCCCGAGCACAGCAGAGACATGGGGCTGCTGGAGCAGGTCCAGCAGGGATTGCAGAGTTGGTGAGGGCACTGGAGCACCTCAGGTATTACGAGGGCAGGCTGGGAGAGGGGGGCTGTTCAGCCTGGGCAAGAGACCTCAGCATTGTCTCTGAGTGTCTGCAGGGAGGGGGCAGAGCGCGGGCCAGGCTCTGCCCAGGGGTGCCCAGCCATGGCACAGGGGGCAGTGGGCAGGAACTGATGCCCAGGATGTTCCATCTGAACAAGAGGAAGAAATTCTTTCCTGTGAGGGCAGCTGAGCACTGGAACAGTCAAGTCATCTTCCCACTGAATTAAATGATAGGCTTTTGCTTCAGCACATAACTTTGCATTCAGTAAACTGACCAAAGAAGACTTAGAATAGATGCCTCTTTTTTCTCTTTTAATTCCACATCTTTACATCTCAAGAAATGTCAGGTATTTCAAGTGTGAAAGTGAGAGTGTTGTTTGGCTTTGGCTTTGTTTTTGTTTGACATTTGATACACTGAGGAGAAATAAGAAATGAGTTCAGCACAGGTGTGTCTCTAAATAAGCATTAACAAGTCAGGGGGATGGAAGTTTCTGCAGATGCAGTGTATTTTATTGCTGCCCTGGTTAACAAACACCTATGTTAGCATATAAAAGTTAAGTTTTTCTAAAGTGTTGTTGAGAACTTCAATATGTAAGCTAAATATTAATTAGATAACGCTTTGGTTATGAATGGGAAGCTTTGGTACTGAAATCTTTCGGTGCCCAGTTTAAACATAAGGGTTCACAGTTGAACTTTGGCAACAGTGGAGTGTAAGGTGACCAGCTGCCAGCAGGGCTGACTTTACTGAGATATCAGAGAGGAGCAAGAGCACTTGAGATTGACTCATCTGAAAGCAGGGACTCTGAAATGCCACACTTTAGTCCCTGTGCAGTTTCCATATGCCCTCCTAGTCTGAAAAGTAGCCACGACATTGGCTCTGGAGGGAGCTGCTTGGCAGCTTCCCCTGTGTGTGTGAGAGAAGGTGCTGTAATTAGGGACAACAGAATGTGGGAAAGGCTGAATTTTATCAAATGAAATGTTTTCCTCAATAGCGAAGCAACAAACCCCTTGTGGGAACCATTTGTTGTTATTTGTTATTCTGCCATGCCCTTGCTATGTAAATACTGCTGTGAACAGTTCTGCGTTGTGTTTAACAGTGCTATGGAATGCAGGTGTGTGAAAACGGGACAGGTGCGTTTCTCTTGACTTTATTTCTCTCCCCAATACTTTTTGTTTCCCTTTGAAGAGGAGAAAATAAGCTTGAGGCTCTTTGCTTTTCAAACGTGCGCACCACAGATAGGTGCTCTGTGTATCAGGTCTCTAAGTTTTGAAGGGTTTGTAGGTTTTTTGTTTGATTGTTTTGGGGTTTATTTTGTTTTGGACTTTTGGGAGGGGTTAGTTTTTACTTCAGGCATGCTAAATAGTACATAGATGTTGGCAAATAATGGTTCCCCTGACAGAAGTCCTAAAAATACAGCATGATTAATAAGAAAAGCTTATGGTTTCATGGTAGGAAAACAGAAATGGCTTATAAGCTAATTTAGCATGAAAATATATATGAGATTGGAGGGCTGTTAAAGCTCTGGTAAGGGTATCATTGCATGTGTGCTGAAATACTGTTCACTTTTTGTGGCTTTTTTTTCCTTTCTGATTTTTAAATACAGAGTTCATTTTGCTAAAGTAACATCTGCACGGCAGGCCATGTATTTTATGATGCTTATTTCACTTCCCAGGCTTTATAATGCTACCCAAAGGCATGCTGTGCTAACCTAGAAATTCACTTTTTATGTCTTGTTGTTTCTGAATAACTAGATGAACTAATAATAGCCTGAACGTACATCAAAAGTGTGCTCAGTTTGAGCAAGGTAACGGTGTCTTTGTATTTTGCTTGAAAAATTTGAATTTGTGAATTAAGCACATAAATAGTAGCTAGGATGTTTTATAGCAGGAGGTAGGTGGGTTTATAATGGGCAGACTGGGTGTCCAGCACAGCAGGAGCAAGGTGCTTTCCACCTGCCAGCGGTGTTTCCATGCAAGAAAGAAATGGGCTTCTCATCCTCCCCAACAAGTGTCTTGGAAAGCAGCTCCCCACATTAGGCTGCTATAGGTGATAAATAAGTGTAACCTCGTGCCTGATATTTTGGGTGCGTGTGTTCTGCACTCGGAGAGCATTATTGCACAGTGCTGGAGTGTGAATGGACACTGGCAGGTGTTGGAATGTCCAGGGGGTGTTCAGGGAGAGCCGGGTTAGGTAGAACATCTGGCAAACCCCACTGAGGGTGTAAAGGCTGGCCTTGGGGTGACGGGGCTGGCAATCGCTGCAGAGGGTCACTTCTTCGGATGGGAAGAACCGAGTGCCTTTCCCCTCAGTCCCTGCACCAAGGAGTCTTGCATGTGCAATGGCAGTGGCTCAGTTCCATTCCGCTCCTGACACTTTAGTTCCTGGGATTTCTCACCCAGGCCAAACTCACTGTTTTACCACCACCACCACAAGGGCTCCTCACGTTTGTGACAAACAGCATAGTACAAAATAAAAACCCCGTAATACTGTTCCCTGAAACAGACTTAGAGGTGTGGAGGCAAGTTGAGGTGATCTTCCTGAAACGATGCTGCCTAGGGCTTTTGGAAGGATGCATTCCTCTTTGCTTCATGTGTTTGCAAACAATTCAGAAAACATGGCACATCGTGTGTTTTCCTGTCACCTCCAAATCGTTTTGTGAGGTGCAGGGGAGCAGGGATTGCTTTCCTTCTGTGGCTTCTCTAGGAAGTCTCATTTTTCTTCATGTTTTTCTGAAGCACTTTTTTTCTGCTTTTCACTTGCAAATCTCTGCTGTAAGAACCATCATAAATAATATTTATATCATCATGTAGCATTGATATAGTATTTTTAAATGCAGTGTACATTTGCCATTTGCATGATGAAACATACACCTGGATGTGATTCCCTTTCTTTGAGTTAGGTTAGGTGTTTGCCTGTTGATTTGCTGGCTGGTTTCTGAAGGACTTATTGACAGTTTTTAAAAGACTACAAAATAAAATCTACATGCCACTGTTTAAGATAATTAGCTCTCAATTTTGTAGTTCTGAAGGATAGAAATACCCTGCAGTATCTTTCAGGAGTGACTTGTTAGTCCTCCCGTGGGCCAGGCATCTTTCCATCATCTCTTCATGGTGAAGATTAAATTGCTATAAAACACATCATCTGGTACCCTCTGTTGAAATCCTTTCTGAGTGCCACATCCCTTTTAGCTAAAGAAAGAAATTTGAATTGGTTCTTAATTCACTCGTAACAAATCTGTGTTGACTGTTCCTTATCTTCATTTCTTATCTTCACAAAATTCATGTTTAGCAATTGGTTCCATGTCGTTTGATATCAGAGTTAAGCCGACAGGTCTATTAATTTCTTTTTCCTCCCCTAACCCTCACTTTGCCAAGGCAGATATTGCTTTTTGTTCCTCTGGGACGCTTCGTCCTCTCTGAGTGTTCTGAGATGATCACTAATGGGTTAAAGGGTCTTTTTTTCAGTTTGTTTTCTCAAGTATTTTATTGAAAGCTGTAGGCTGGACTTTTGATAGTCCTGATGTGAACATTATCTGTGATGCTGACATACTCTTTAATATGGTGATTTAAAAAAAAATACGCTATATTTTTTAAATTGGAAAAAAGTGCCTTTCGGAAGATAAAATCCGTGTTAATAATTCATCCAGTTTTAGCACAACTTTCCTTTTTTTTCCCCTTCCTTGTACTTAAGGGTTTTTTCTTCTCCCTTACGATTTCTGGTTCATGTTGTGCTTTACATTTCTAATGAACAGGAATAAAACTACAATGTATAATCTTATTCTGTTATTAACAGAATTAGCATAAAAACCTCACAAAGAAGTCCTGAAAAAATTAATATAGATGTTGTCAAGTTGGAAATGAAAAGGATTTCTAACAATTACAGCTCATAACACACAGCATGAATATAGCAATTGTTCTGTTATGGCAGCTGACTTGATTTGATGTATATACAATTAAACCCTGAAAAACTAATTTTTAAACATTCTTTGCATATGTGAAATACTGTGCTATCTGCTGTGCTTTTGTTTGGACTTGCCAAAAAGCTCTCCTGTGTAGTAAAAATAACTTTAATGGAA
This sequence comes from Sclerurus mexicanus, assembly GCA_013396755.1. Classification (NCBI taxonomy): domain Eukaryota; kingdom Metazoa; phylum Chordata; class Aves; order Passeriformes; family Furnariidae; genus Sclerurus; species Sclerurus mexicanus. The sequence goes on from VWZF01002002.1 coordinate 59,459, forward strand.
AGAAATAAAACCCAGATTTTTTTTCCTTTTTTAGCCAAGTGCAGAACACGTGCATTTAATCCCCTTGTGATGGAAACACTTAAACATGCACTTACCTTGTGTGTGAGTATTCCCATTCTCTGAAATGAGGCTGCTTATCCTTAAAACCTTTAGCCAGGCCATACGAAAGAGCAGGTTTTGTGCATTGTTAACTAAATAGTACCGATGACTCCATTAACAAGAACGTGCATACAATATCTTTGACTTTATGTCCTTATTGCTCCCATTTTTCAAATTTGAAATATTAAAGGGAAGGCAAAGCTATCTGCAGCCTTTAGAGTACTGCAAAAGAAAAGACGCCTCTCATCATAAATACCATGATTTCAATTGCGTTTTTGTGCCCAACTGGGTAATTCTGAAGACACAGACTCTAATTCATGCGAAGGAGAGAAGTGAAAAAAAGAAATCACACTTGGTCTGTTGTGCCAGCCATACGATAGTAGCTCTAAGGTTGTCTTTTAGACAAGTCTCCTTGCTGTTTTTTAAACCATCCATTTTGCAATGAGCTTTGCATTCAGCTTCAGTGAAGTGTTGCGTGGCTGTTACCTGCCATACGGTACCTGTTGGGAGCTGAAGGTTTTAATCGGTCTTCATCTTTGTTTTGTAAGGCTATTGGCACTGTAGTATTAAAAAATACTCATAACAGTGCTCATGTACTTGTGGAGCTCCAGTTAGGCTTTGAGACAGTATTTTTGTTACGTACTGAATAAGCATAAATTGTCACCAGGTTGTTTCAGAACAGTATGTAGCATTGATTCTGTATGTCACCTTTCAGGATATACACAAGGGAAATGGAAATCACCTATACTTGGTTAGGCTTTGTTTAAAACCTGTTCACTATGGAAGTTTTTGCATTAAGTTCTTAAATGCTCCTGAAGTCTTTCAGTTGCAGTTAATCCATGGGAAAGTTTATAAATCCAGTCTCTGTATAGCACTCCTCTGCAATAACTTAGTCTGACTATATTGGTAATTTCCATGTGATTTCCCCCTTAATTATTCTTTCGAGTTAGCCACGTTTATAATAATTAGTAAGGATCTTGAAGTGTTCGTGGCGAGAGCAGACCCTGAGTAGATTAAACCACTATTTTATCCCGTGCATTCATGCAGCTCCTTAAGCCACGCTGTGAAATTGTCTGTTCTTGTCCTGTTGTTCTTTTATTCCATGCTCTGAAGTTGTGGCTCAATCATGCCAACAACTCTGGCTGAGGCCACACTGGGAGGGAAGGGAAGGGCTGAGCTGCTGAGGGCTGGGGCTGCTCAGCTGGGGTTGCTCAAACTGATTCACGTTGAACTGTGCCTTTGTGTTAACCCGTTAATTGTATGATGTAGGGAAAAGAACTGAATGTTAGCTGGGAAACATTATTGTTAGTCTAAAAAGCTGCTTCATAAGTGTTGTTTTTAAGGAATTCCCTCATGTTGAAATAGACAACAAAGTAGCTAAAGAGTCAGACTTTGGTTACATTGGTGCTTACATTCCTTGTGCTGCTGTACTCTCTGTTGGAAAGCCTTTGGGTCTTTCTCTTGTTTTGCAGTCTGAGTTGTAGAAGTACGTTTTTATTTAGGTATTCCAGCACTCAGCATCTTGTGGGTAATAGTTCTACCCCGTATTTGCATCCAAACCCTTAAATATTTTCCATAATGGTTTTGATTAGGTAATGGAAGTAGATGATCTGAGTCCCTTCCAACCTAACCCATTCTGTAGCTGGATGTGTGAAGAAAGGTTCTTGCAGTTGTCAATCCTCATCTCGTTTGTGTTAACAAAACATGTAACACTGTCAGGAAACTGCAGGGCAGGGAAAAGGGCTTGACTCTCCTCAATCAGCCTTGCTCCTTTATTTTTTAGTGTCAACAGCCGGAAACTCTTACACACCCAGCAAGAATCCAGTGGGTGAAGGACAAGCACCACTTTTGCCATAACATTGTAACCCCTGTTAACATCCTAAACAGGAATAACCACAAAGTTGTATACACATCTTTAAATTTTTTTACTTTTTCGTGCCTACAATGGGTATTCGGTGGGGAAGCAACTTGCCATGCCTCCTGAGTTTTAGAATGATTGTGTCATTTGGAAGAGCTCAAATGTCACTGTAAGGAAATAAACAGGAAGATGTACTACAGTGAAGCAATATCGAATGAAAATGGGCTGAGAGGATATAAATGTAATTAGCAAAACGCATTTTCATGACTAGTAAAATTAGCACCCATTTATACATGTTATACACTTGAACCCTTGTTGACACCTGAGGCTGGGAAAATATATCTGCTAATCAAAACATGTAATTATATCCTATGAAGCTGAAGTAACGCGCTGAATCCTTGCTCTTCGTGGTGTTAATGATTTGTGAAACTCATTTACCCGATCACCTCGGTTTGTCCTTTCTTGCTGTATTTCTGTCCCCCAAAATAGAGAGGTCAGGGATGTGCTAAGGCAATGGAATATTAGATCTGTGGAAGAGGGGACATTGCATAGATTTGTTAGATGGTATTGATATTAGAGAAGGTGCTCTCAACAGTGGGCAAAAAAATCCTTTGGTTGTAAAATAAGCAAAGCATTATAAGTTATTAACTAAAATTCGTACAGACCTTTAATATAGTTGGAGAGTTGATAACTTTTAATTTCCCGCTGGCGTGACCTTACTTTGCTGTCTTCTGAGTTGATATCTACGTCTAACTGAGGAAAATTGAGGTCTGACACAAAAGCACAAAGGGGGAAAAGGTGTCAGTGATGGATTTTGTAGGGGTTTGGGCCTGTACAGGAGAATTACCCAGCAAAAGTGGGATGTAAAAAATGCTTACTATGTTTAATGATACGACAACAGATGAATTTATTTTGGTTTACAGCCCAGTTCTAAAGTAGCATTGTGGGGATGTGGGAGATGAATAAAGCTAACGTAGAAGAAGAGTTTATTTAGGCTGCCACGGCTATTGACACAGCTCTCGCTCAGCTTTTGGTTTAGGTGCACAACAAATTGGAATTGGGAGGGGCGGGGAGGGTTTACAGGCAGCTTTTGGATGATAAAAGGTAGAACCAGAGTTGTTGCAGATCAAGAATGTTCAGGCTAGTTAAATTATAGGGATGATTGCGAAAGGGAGAAGTGCTTCTGCTGTAGCACAGGTGTTATCCATCTTGGTTAAACAGCTCTGGCAGGTACATGGGAATAACCAGTCCTACAGGTTCTTTTATTCACCTCGACTTTCTGGGTGTAGCTGACTTAGGTGAACCAACCAAGAAGCAAATAAGAAGAGTTTTTAGCAATGCTGCTTTACCATTCCTCACTTGCACCATTTTGACATTCTATGACAATGTTTTCTTTCTTTCCTGAAAGCCAAGATAATTAAAATTTGAAACTGAATAAACATAGTATATGTAATGCTTATTAATCAAGAGGAACAGTGAAGAACAGTGTAGTATAAAAATGCATTAACTAGTACATTAACATATATGTTAACATTAACAACATACATTAACATATTTAGCATTAAGGGGTTTCCTATAAAACTGGCAATGAGCAGAAAATTTACCACTTCTAATATTTGAAGGTAAATTAGTTTAATGTATCATAGTTCTGTTGATATAATCTTTCTTTGTACCGGATTTTAATATAAGGGAAACTGGCAATATTTACATATTGTATTTTCTGTATGCAATGTAGTTATCATCCTGAATTTCCCACTTGGATCCATTACTCTCATAGTTTTAAGTGAAGACTCATGGAACAGCAGAGATGTTCAGGAGAAATCCCCAACTTAAGTCTGCAAATATAATTTAAAAAAAAACTTGCTGTGTGTACCTTGGAATAAAATTGGGGAGTCTGTATAAGTTGTCAGATAAACAGAACTGGTATGTTAATATGTATTACTGCGTTGAATCTGTCCATACACACAAATAGCCTAGCACAGGAATTTTCTGTTAATTACTGTTGGGCATCTTCTGGAGTGCTGGAGGTGTTCTCTCAGTCTGTTCTGTGTGGGATGGGATATCTGGCAAATCCTGTGTATGAGTAGGAACAATCACTCAAGTCAGTTTGTTAATTCAATAGCAAGAAGATTCTAATTCTCCATTTGAAGCCGTTGGGTATGGGGTTTGGGTATGATTTTCAAATTTTTTTGGCCCTTTACATACTGCTTACCTCAAAGAAGGGATGTGTTATGGAATCTGAATACCTGTGTAAGGATTGGACTGCTTGGGCATTCAGAATCCAGGAACAATGCAGCAGAAATGTGGAAGTAGCTCTGGAATATGCTCAGTCACGGGCCTTGAGTTCTCCTCAGACTGAACTGCTGCCTGAGCTATTCCCACCTTAATGCAGCCAAGGGTTCCTCATGCTTAGTGGCATTTAAATTCAGCATTTTTCCTGTATCAGTTTATATTATCCAGTCATGCAAGAAGCCTTTTTTTTTTCCTTTAGCAAGGTTGTTTTTGCACTCTCTTCTGAGGATTAGGAGAGTGACACGTCCAAAGCACAGCTTTAATCTACACAATTCTGAGCCTACGTTGTGCTTAACGAAGCACCTTTGCAACTAAAGTGCTGGATTTCCTTTTAGGGGCAGCAGAGAGTGGTAGATGCTTTGGATCCTTTCCAGAATAAGACCGTTGTGTCTGAGTTGACTTATCGAAGTCAGGTGGACAAGACCTCCCTCTGAACACATCTCTGGAGTGCTTATTTCTGTCCACGGACTGTGGAGAGTGGAAATTTGGGCATGGTCTAGTGTCTAAGTCAGAGAAAGAAGATCCCATCCATATGGGGGGTTTTAACATATGCTGGAGATGTTGACCAGTAAGGAACAGTTTCCAAGGGTTTTGTCAGTGTCACACGGTAAAAGCAAAGGTGGTAAAGATAAACTTTGGCATACTGTCTGTGAAAAGGTTCCTTCAGCTGGGCCGCTGCTCACTTGCACCTTTTGGAAGTGATGTGTTGCACCTTGCAGTTGTGCCTCTTGTGAAGTACTGTCAGAGGTGGGATTCACCTGATGGGCTCTGTGTAACAGAGGATATCCAGGACCTGTCATGACTGAAACATTGGATTTGATGTGTGGAAACTTAAATAGTTGCAAATGCTCGTGGTGAAATAATAAGACCAAGTAATTCTAAGAAAGTTTTTGAGGTGGGAAGGACTAGTTAAAATGTCAGAGTGCCACTGGCTGCTTCAGCAGTGAAAGTGTGAATTGTATGATGATACACTACTTGGTAGAAGTGGAATGAGTGGATTTTCAGCTTTCTGTATAGAACAGAGATTCTACTTTGTCATTATTGTCGGGCTCTGTTTGCTCTCTCCTTCAGAGCAGTGCTGTTTTTGGAGCTCAAAGTTTCTCTGTGTTTCTCAGGAACAGGGTCAGCAGTGTGGGGGTTTTATGGGTGATGAACATAACTACGTACAGTAAAGATTAGGGTTTACATTCTGTTTTCTAATCTGTGCCTTTACTCTCAGAGGACTGAATACAACTCATGATGCTGTGGGACTGGGGAAATATTTAATGTCCCAGATGAATGACCACCCAGTCCCCAGGCAGCTGCAGCAGAGGTGTTGTGGTAAAAGGCACTGTCTCTCCACTGCTGAGAAAACACTGACCTGTTCACTCATTTGATTTGCCGCCTTCTGCCTTTGTGCCATCTTCTCTTATTTGGCAGATATTACATACATTGAGAGTGGAAAAGAGTTTTTACAGATTGATGTAACTTGGTCCAATGGTTTACTAAAAGAGAAAGTGTAAACAAAATTGCTGGCATGTGAAATTTGTTTTTATTTTGTTTTTAAGTTTCTCTCTTGTTGTGTTTTTACATTAGCTGGCAAATTAGAAGTTGCACGTAGCGTTTTATACACGATGCATGCTTTCCATCATAATGTGCTCTTGGAATCCACTGAGCAACAGTGACTGTTCAGGGTGTGTGCCCAGCACAGAACACATACAGCGAGTGCCGTGCCAGGAGTGCAAGGCCGAGGAACACAACCTCCCCTGCCTCATTCTAAGGAGAGCCTTAGAATTTGGACCAGACCTAATCCTTAATGTGAAAGGATGTGTGGAATGTTCATTTTATTTGCCTTGGAGGAGTAAAATGCTCAGCTGCAGCCATTACAATCTGACCCTATTTCTTCAGGACAGTCCACTCTGAGTCATGGTTCTTGCAGTTTTGAGTTGTTTTGGTTTCTTTTTCTAATGGAATTGTATTCAGTTCTGTTGTATGTTTGTTTTCTCACTTTCTTGGCTGTCTTGTGAAGTCTCCTACTCTAACTTTTCCTAAAGGTTTTGTAGTTTGTTGTTCCACTATATGCCAGCATGGAGTGTGCAATGAGCGGGGAGAAATTACTGATGTAATTCCTCTTTTAGCAGTTTTTCACCAGGAAAACTAACTGTGAACATCAGGGGCAGTTTTTGTATGGGCATGTAAACTTGGCTCATAACCGAAGGTCATGTATTTGTATTCTTCCCCTATATGTGGGAATAACCTGTTTATGTTATGAACTCGTAACATCATCTGCATTTTGTTCACAGATATCCAAGTTTTAAATGCAGTTATGTGATACAGTGAAGTGCATCATTTAGTAGGTGGAAGAGATTCCTTCTAAAATGGCAAAAAGCCCTTGCTCACCTGTTCCAATATTTTTATCCAAGCTATTTAAGGATATAAGTGAAACTTAAATTCTGGCATACAAAAGTAGCTGCCCTCAGAGGGAGTTGGGGAGTGCTGGTACATTGCAACAGGCCTTTGTGTCCTCCTGCTTTCAATGTGGTCTGTCACAAAACCAAACTCCAGCGCGGCGACCCAAGGCCGGGGCAGCGATTCCCCAGCTCCTCATGGACTTGTTTGTGCGCTGTGGTCCCATCCCTGACTTCTTCCTGCACCCCTACTCTTGCCTTAGCTCTGTTTGTAACCTCTTCTCACTCTAGGATTGGCAATGACATGCTGTGTTAAGGCACTCTTCATATCCTAATGATTTTTCTTAGTTTTGAGATGCCTCTGACCCACTTACTGCTTTGTTTCTTTTTATATGGCGTTTACGGACAATGGCGGACACTTAAAAGATGGGCAACAATTAAAAGTTTTCAAATATCAGCCTGTTTCAAATACAATTTAACACTTCTATAGTTCAAGCCACTAGCTGGCCTTCTTCTTGCTTGCTGTTTAACAAAGATTGAAATTTTGTTCATTCTGGTCCCTTTGAAGCAGAAGGGTCTGATGTAGGTTAACACTGGATTTACTTTTCACACTCCCTCCTTCGTCCCACAACAGACCATGTGTAGGACCAAAAGGCACCATTTTGGTTATCTAAAATATTTGGAGATAAGCTGTCTGTGAACTCTCTTATGCTTATGGCGTTTCCATAATAACGTATGTGGAGGAGGTGAAATTTTTTTTTTTCCCAGTCATGATTTGTCATTATAAATGTTCTTTTAGGCAATACAGTCAGCACAGTTAATGCTAAAAGGCAAGTTTGGCATAATTCCACTTTTAGCCTGTATGAAATAGCATTTATACAGAGTAAGAGACCGTGAGGTTTGTAACTGCCAGGATTTATAAGAAAATACTTCAGTATACACTGATATTTCACTATATACACAAATAGGCATGAATGTTGTCATAGTTTTGGGCGTGTAACAGAGGGCAGTTTTTTTTCTGCAATGTTTTGTGGGGAGTTTGGAGCTTCTGTGTAATAGCACTGTCTTATGCTATGGTTTAGATGGCTTTTATCTATCCACTAGAAGCTATTTTAGGATGAACTGACAAGCTGCACTATGTCTTTGTGCTCAATCACCTCTGTGTGCAGAGTGCCCGCAGTGTTTTCAGGGTAACGCTGACGATAAGGAAAAGGTAGGCATAAATGGGCTGCTGAGAATTTTCTGGGACTCCTCGTTCTGTTGCTCAGGAGCTTTGCCAACACGGTGACTCAACTGGCTCTTAGTGAACAGGTAGAGCTTTTTCTAGCCAGAGGATGTCTCCTCCTCAGAGATAAAAATAAGAGTTGGTGACTTAAGGGTAGAATGAACAGGAGCTGAGACAGCTTGTCACTGCTGAATCTTGTCCTGACAGCTGCCTTAGCAGAATGCATTTGATAAACTGTGATTGACAAAATACTTGAAAACTGCAGCTTAAAACTGAATTTCTGGAGCATGTGAAAGCAGACAGGATAAAGTAAGTGTAGTCTTATGAGCACACAGAGCTGTCATCATGCACATAACTCTCTTTAAATTTGAAAAATGGAAAGCTGTAGGGAAACCTTGACTGTCCTAATATAATTATCAAGATCATTGCTGTAATTCAGGCTTCATTTGAAGCTAGGTCATTATGCAATATTTTGTGCTTGTTTATTACACAGAATCTCATGTTGTAGCTTAATTCAGTGGTAGAGAAGGGGCAAAACAACAAAAAATTCAGCTGTGGATTGCTCTGAACTTTTGGTGTCCATACATAAATTTTGAAGTTTTATGGTCCTTTTTGATACTGAAGGAAGACTTGACAACAGTGGACCTGCTTTCCCTGACTTCACATTTCTGGTCTGAGAACAAGTAGTAGTTGGACTTAAAGAAATCCACTTGAAGTTTAGTTTGAGTTCCCCTTGAGTTCTGAAGCGTAGCAGGTTTCCGCACAAAGCAGTGGACGCACCTGTGCACTCGAAGTGTTGGGCTGAATTCTGGATGTTCCTGAGATCCTTATGGTCTGAGTGCATCCCAATGCCTTTAGCAGGCCACAGGAAATGAAAACACAGAGTGTGTTTGTCATTTGAAGTCCTGTGCTTTGTCTCTAATGCAGCTAATTGCTTTTTTGATCCTGTATCAAAGGCAAGGACAGTGTGCTTGGGAAAGCCAGCTCCTGCTGCAGTAGATCTGTCGCTGGTGGTGGTGGGTAGTGTTTAGGAGGTCTGCAGTTGCCATGAGAGTCAAAAATTCTTTTGACTTCCATTTTGTAACCTTCCTTTTGGTAGGCTGAGGAGGGGGAAAATGAGTTCACTGAACTGTAATACTCTTTTAGATGTACTTGAACTGTATTAGAGCATTTTCCTTTGTAGCGTTTGTCATTCTTGCATGAATATTTTGTGGTGTGTTAATGTATTTTATTTTGTGAAAGTACACACTTAAATGTGTCTTATGGGTGTTTTGTATTGGAAAATAATTCTGCTTGAGAGCTGCCAGTGTACTATGCAGGTAAAGCTTTTTAAGTTTAATTGACTTGTTGAATGTGCTTCAGAGGAGAGAAAAATGAACACAACTTTTGTAAAAGATCAAACAAAACATTGGCTAGAAAATGTGCGATAGAACACAATAGAGTAATACAGCAGACAGTAATTCTGTCAAGGCAGGATAGGAAAAGAAAAATTGTGTGGTCTTTTTGTTGCAGAACAGTTTGTGTTCCCATACTTTTGTGCATGACTTTTGTATTACTGACTTTTTTCTTTTTTTTTTTTGTAATTTTTTCACAGTCATAGTTTGCTTCTGGAAATGGTGTGTATAGAGATTGAGGTACCACATTTTTAGATCTGTCCACTAGGCTTGGTCTGAAGTATCAGGGTAGAAGGTGATGGAAAAACAACAACAAAAAAAAGGTTATTTGAGGATAAAGTAGAGCATTGACCTGCCTGGGACTGAGTGCTCTGTCAGTTGTTATGGGTTTTGTCTTATTCCTCAAAAAATAATGATCATCAATAAATGGGGAGCGAATAAAAATGAAACCCTAAGAGAGGAGCAGCTTCTGCTCACAGCAAGTGCTCAATAGAGAGGAAATCAGAGGCAGCTGGGACAGGACTCACTAAGTGTGATGGGAATGGAGAAGTGTTTGGTACTGGATGCTTTTGTGCAAATACTGAGAGGGAGAGAAAGCAGCCCGAGAAATTCAGGGTATTTCTTTGCAAGACTCTTTTTCAATGCTTCTAAAGTGCTCCTTGATAAAATAAACTATCTTTTGATTGTTTATTACCAGTAAAAATTGGGTTATGCCTCTTTGATAAATAGAAGAGGGAAAATGAGAGCAGAGCTTGGGAGGATATTTAGGCTCTGGTCATATTTAAAGTTCCCCAGTTATTTTCTAGATGAATATTGACAGAGAGGCATAAGAATTGCAGGCGGAGGAAGCAAATCTTATAAAATGCAAGCAAGTTTTCCTGTGAACAAAAAACCCCACAGTAAAACATGTGCTATCCTCTGAAAGGGTGGAGCACATATTAAAGCACGTGTTTGCAGGTCGGGTACAGAGAGCAGGTTTCTTTCTCCCTGCCAGTGACTGGAGGAGAAAAGGACTGTGGGCACTCGGGGGTTGTTTTAGGGCAATGTAGAGGAGGGCACAGGAAATCCACACAGGTTTTACCTTTTCCGCATGTAACTGTGGTGCCTGATAGGGACTAAAATTAACTTAATGACCTGAAGATTTACTTACAAAAGATCTTTTTGCCTTATTTTTGGCAAGGCTGAAGAGTGTAGGTCATAGGCTGTTCTTTCCTCTCTGATAATTGCAAAATCCATTACTATCCCTTTGAGATATTTTTTATAAAAGACCGTACTAAATCTGAATAAAAGCCTAATAAGTAGATTAGTTAGAACAATAGTCCTCCTGAGGATGAGTAGCTGCTAGAGATAACCCTAAATGCAATTAGGTTTAACTCCCTGAGAGTGTCAGAGGAAGGTAATACCCATGGAGACTTCCCTTCAGATGACACTATTTTAAAGTGTCTCAACATTTAAATATTCTTTCCATTGGGTGTTGGTAACAAACTTCTCCTTTGTTTTTCTAATTGTTGGAGAAACAGAGCTTGGAAATTTCTGGTTTGGATGTTTCCCATAAAAAGAGGGATGGCTAAACTTCCTTGTGTGAGCAGTTTGTTGCCTTCATCCGTCTCCTTGGTCAGGATCAAATATCCCAAGGTGGCCACAGGCAGGTGGAAGAGAAAACAGCAGGGTCAGTGACACACACAAGCTTAGAGGGTAAGGTGAGAACATGTCAGTAGAGGGGCTGTTGAGGGATTAATTCTGGTTTACCTCTTGAAAGAGAAATCAAAGCAACACTGGCATTGAAACAAAAATAGAGACAGGAAAGATTTCAAAGCTTTGCATGTTAGAGGCTGTGATGTAGCAGAAACAACCCCATGACTTCTCTTTTTGATATATTCCTGCATATGCATGTGTTTACTTGTATTTAATTTCTCCCTTTTTTAAAATAGGAAAATAATACCGAATTTTATTAAGTTTTGGGGGGAATCGGTGCTAGTACTGAAATGAAGAAATGTGCAATACTTTTATTTATCGCAGTGTTATATTGATACTCATTGTGCTCTGCCTTCGCATAATCTTCACTTCGTTTGCATATTGCTCTTTGAATTGTCTGTCTTGGTAAGACAGTGAAGCATTAAATAACTTCACTCTCTTGATAAGGGAAATGTTGCTGGAAATCTCATGATTTCCTTCCTCGCTTTTAAATCACAAGTCTGTCATCAAACGTACGTAGTCTTATCACATCCAAATTGAATTTCATATGTGTAAGGAGACATTTAGTGAAGTCTGTCTCCTTTTTATTGTTTGTAACTTGTCCCTTGAAATTCCTGTTCCCCCCCAAATCGAGTGACACAAGACCCAAAGCTGTCATTCCTTCCCATTATTTCCATTGCAGCAAAATATTTGTGCTCCCAACAAAGAGCTCATTTGTTGTCTTACATTTTTAGCAGGAAAAGTGGTTTATTTTCTAATGTTGTGGTCAATTCTTTTTGTATCTGTAAATGTCAGTGCATTGCCTTTTTTATTTGCATATAATAAATCTCTATGGTATGCAGAATATGTTTTTGTTGTTGATTTGCGTGAGTCTTGAGTACAAGATTGAATTATTATCTTATACCTGGGATGTACCAAGTAAAATAATTTCCCAGGGAAAACTTAGTGAACAAGAATTGGAGTGATTGTACATTAATTATTAGGCTTCTTGTCGTGTTGGTTTGTGCAAGGAAAAAATCACATAAATAGGTAAAAATAGGTTTTATGTTTCCTGTTTCCTACATCTGAAAACTCTCCTGATGCTATTATGAAATTCAATAATAATTTTCCATTGATTTTGTGCTTTTCAAATAAAAGGGGACTCCCTAATTACTTCACGTTTTCCATATCCAGGATTATTCGAGTTAGTTGTTTTTAGTCCAAGAGAAAGGTGATTCAAAACTAAAGGATTTTTCAAGTGTCCCTTCCTAAAATTGGGGAGTTTTTACAAGGTGAAAAATTTCTCCTTGCAGCAGTGGAGTTTGGCTGGGTCCTTTCTGGTTGAGATGGGGCAGAATGAGCCTGATTATGTTGTAAAAGTCATCACAGTGCTGCAATAAACATGCAAGAAGTGATTTATTACAGCTAAAATTTTCCATTTGCCAAATCTATCTCAAGGAGAATGATCTTTTAGAAGGATGTAATGATATGCACTTGTCTATGGGAGTAATAGTACACTGAAAAGTTAGTATGATTTTAAGGACCAACTGTACAGCATGTTTGGCAACTCTCCTGGCCTTCAGGTTAAATTCCAAATCAGACAGGTTTTTATGCACTCAGTCTTTTTGGGGCTTATGATGCCCACAGTGGGTATATGGACCTCCAGCAAAGCAAGACTGCACCAAAGTACTGCTGCTCAATATGCCTTTTTATAGATAATTGGTAACAAGATAAGAGTTGAAAGTATCTAGATATTAATGAGTAATGTATTTTTTATTGTTGAAGAATGCTGTGGTGGGAGGAGATGAAACATTTTATTGGCTGCATTGCACCAAAGGTGAATGGAATGGAAGCAAAGGAGGAGAGCCATCTCTAAAATGTTATTTGTTTTATTTCATTTAGATTTTCACACACACCTTTCTGAGAAATTGAAAGACAGACAGACAAGCTGGCAGCAGCTGGCTGAGACAAAGAACTCTCTAATACGTAAGGTTTTTATTTTGTTTCAACTCTATTCCTTGTAAACTTAGAACCTAGTTTAGAACTTGTGTGTCATGCAGTGGTTAATCTCGTCCTGTTTATGTTCTTATGTTATGTTTATGTTTATTGTGTGTTGTAAGGTTTCGTTGTTTGTTGTTTCCTTCTGGGTATTTCACATTCTGTTGAGTAACCCTGATCTCTCTTTACTACTTATTTCTCTTGCAGTGTTGAACATTGCCTTCCTGATTTGCTTTAACTAATTAGGGGTGGGGTTTTATGAGAAGTTTTCACTGAGGGAGCTGTTTTCCCTGAGCTGACGTTGCTTCATGTTCTGGGGATCATTGCATGGAGAGAAGGAGAGCTGAGTATGGAAGGGATGCTGGATCTGGGTACACACAGGCACAGTTTAAAACAGTATGGTAGCTGGATCTGGCACGATTTTCACAAAGGCAGTGGCGCTTGTTGTATTCCATTGGTAAAAGCTTTGCATGTGATCCATGTTTGTCCCGAGATTCTGAAATCTGACTTGGGAATGAAAGGTTTAGTGATAACTCTGTTCATCTGCAGTCTTGCTTTGAATTTTTTTGATCTCCAAGTTTCAGACAATCCCACTTGATGTGTCACTGAACTTTTGTATCTTGGGGGCTGTGCAAAACAGTCGAAGGGTTGTGGTGGTGGTTTTGGTTTTGTAGGGAACCACCTCATTGATAGACAGGGTTTTTTTAAATATCACTCCTTCCCCACACACGTACATACCCTTTGTTTCCCTGAGAGCAAAACTCCTTTGGGAGGAGGAGGATGTTTGGAAAAAAGCCTGCTAAAGGGAAAAATCGTCAAGCTGTGGTAAGATAAATCCAAAGACATCTCAAGGAACTTTAGTACAAAGATAATGGTTCAGTGGCATCTTAGTCTTGACATTTCTTGAATTGCAGAAATGGTTTCATTCACTGGGTATGTGCACTTACACTAACTACAGCATCAGTATGTGCCCTTAGTGAATTGGAAAAGGCCATTATCAATTCTTTTGTCCTCCACACTGCAATTTCTACCTTGTATTTGAGTGCCTAATGAGATGAAATATGTATTTTGTTATTTCCTTCTTTTCTTCCATTGCACCTGTGACCTAGCACAGAAAGCAAAGATACCTTTCCTTTTGGGCTTTTCATTTAAGTGCTTAAGTGAATGCTTTGCAAAAGGAGGGCCCTAACCAGCAATAATATTCTGCCTGTTTAATATTTACATGAGACCTAAACTGAGGTTTTTCTCATCACCCCCAGCTTTATTTTCTGATCAAATAATTGCTTGATTGTTGGCAAAAACTAGTGACCGGCATTATTCTTTGAATCTCAGTCTCTGAACAAATACTGGGCCAGTTTAAGTTGAATTCTGGAAAATACTGAGCCTCTGTGAGCATTTCCCAGTCAGTGCAGCCCAGGAGCGTTCTCAGACTGGAGATAAAGTCTGTTTGCCGGATTTTGTTGCTTCTTGGAGGAGCGGGAGCCAGAGCAATGAAAGTTCCATGATGCTGATGTCCAAGGCTAAAAACTGCCCAAGGTGGTAGGTCTATGGTCGGTAACCAAGAGGAAATTAATAAGGAACGGCAATGGTCTTGGCTGTATCTCTGTGTTTTTGAAGCACCACGATTATTGGTGCTGCGGAAGGGATTTTGGCACAGGTGAAATGAACGGGTTATGCTGTTTAAACTGTACTAAATCTCCAAGAACAATACTTCTGAGTGCATTTTTCAAGATTACAGATAGGTTTGGTCTAAAAAATTGCATCCGAATGACCCATGTCTTTTTTCATTTGAAGCTTTGAGGCTTTTCATCAAATATTGTTTCTCTTTGGTTTAGTTATATTCTCTGACAACCTGATTCCCTGCCCAATTCAAACAAATGTGATTGATATATTGCTTTTAATTGTTTTGTACTGTTTGTCCAGAGCTGTAGAAATTAAGAATATATTAATAACTGTATCACAACTCAAAAATACTTGATAATATTAATTCTTGCCTCTGGCTTGACAGCAAACAAGCATTTAAGAAAATAATTGAACTGAGACAAGCAAAAGAAAAACTTACTCCCAGTAATCTGCATGCTTTAAATGTGGTTAGAAAGGTGCAGTGATCTTAGAGCCAGCTGCAGAGGTGCTGACCGGCACTGGGATCGCCCAAATCTATTATGGGAATAATTCCAGGGAAGTGACCAAAAGCAAGCGTTATCTCTGCTCCTTTAAATCACAGCAGTGAAGACTTTGCCGCTTGCGTTGTGGATTTGCCTTACTGGGGATTATGAGTTTGTATTTCTGGGATGGTTTTTAGGTTCACATTCTAATGGAAATTCTGTCAAAATGACATGAGCAAAACCTGGGTTTATTGTGGGATTTTAGCAGTGATTTGTTTAAGTAGCCAAGTCCAGGTTGTGCAATTGCTCTTCATTCGACAGACTGTTTTGTTAAGAAACAATCAACCAGAGAACGTAAACCACAAAGTGTGTGATAAAATAAAACAATGAGAATGTGGGAAGCTCTGAGGGAGAAACAAAACTCTGTTGCATGTCAGCTCCTGGAAAAAAGCAAGCTGACAGTTCTACCAGGTGCCTCTTGTAGGAGCAGTGTTAGAGAATTTGTCTTAACACCACCAGTATTTGAAATAAAGCATTTGCAGTTTGCTTAGGAAGCAAAACAGGCTGTGTGATGAAAGACTGAGCTGCTAACAAAATACTTGATCAGCTCAGGTTTATACAGAGCCATCTTCTCTGTGATGCACCACGTCCTAAAAACTGGAAGCCACGAGAACAGGGATTGTTATTTTAAGGAATTCTGTGACAGCTTAAAAAAAAAAAAAGCTTTTTCATTTTTTGGGTGAAGCTTCTACCTTAAAGATACTGATGAAATAGGTGGCAGTTTTTAACAGGAGCACTGATAAAATAAACACCATCTGCTAGTGTTGACTTCTTCCATAGTCTTCTCATGCTGGATGATTTTATTTCACTTTTCTTTCAGAAATAGTTAATGACACATCTGCTCTGTGGTGATTAAATGTGGACATAAGATTGGGGCAAACAATAACAAAACTTCTTCAGGAAACTGAACCAAATATTGAAGCGCTCTAAGGAACTTGTATATATATATTTGTTGATGCCTTTTATCTTGACCTAGTTTGTAATTGGATCACAAATGCTAAATGTATGTTCATTCAAAAACCTGGTTATCATGGAAAACTTGTTATTTAGTCTTTATCTTACCAAAGCAAAACCATTCCATTATGAAGGTTCCTCACCTGTGTCCCTGAAGAGCAGCCTCTTCACACGTCACCAGTACCTGTTCCTTCTCAGACAGCAAGGAAAGGTCTTTGTGGTGGCAGTTCCTTTACTGCAGAGGCATTGGCAGAACGAGCCACAAAAAATCCAAGCTATTAGGCTGTTAAACCTGTGTTTACCCTGCCAAATTGTATGTCCCTGCTATCAGTATAAGTAGATTTTAGTAAATCCAAAAAACTACATGTCTGGATCTCCATATGCATGGGTGGTTATTTAGTTTTGAGATTCTGCGATAGAAATTAAACCCATGGATTGGAACCCATAGGAAAAACCCTCCTTTGGCTACTTTAGTAGGTGAAAAACCAGGATGGACTGCACAGAGACATGAATTCTGACTCTGTCTAAAACTTGAAAATTAATCTCAAGTAAAAACAAATTCCTTTTTGTCCTTTCCTGCCACCAATGCTGTGAAAACCCTGTCCTCGTTTTATGGTTTCACAAAGGATTGGATAAGCTATGCAAATAAAACTGTATGCAGTCTAAGAAGAAAATTACATCTGGAAAAATAACCCAACATAATACAAACATTTTTAAAAGGAATTCCTTTTTTTATTATTTGTGGAGAGTCCTGAAGTGTAGTGAGTATAAATTAAGCCTTGCAGTGGCTCCTGATGAACACTGGCTGAGGAAATACTGATAGAAATATGTTGAAGGCTAAATATCTCTACTTGTAGTTATTTCAATACCTTTACTCAAACTTCATTCAATTTATTATTTTAGTAATGGATGTGTGGAAAAGCAGTGCCCGTGAAGTAATATGTGATTAATGTTAATTGTCCTGATAAAAGGAAAAAAGAGCAATCTGACTCTGGAGTTTTGTCTTCACAGACTGCATAGTAATTAAAAATTGGAATGAGAATTCATGCAAGTTGCTCTAAATGCCTACATTAGATAGTGAGCATTTGAAGTCATCCCATGTTCCTTAGCAGTGATAAACAGATTTACATAAGTTAAATGCTTATATTACAAACCTTTTGGCTTGACCTGATCTGTGTAAACATTTCATTTACGAATTATCAAAGCTCTTTGAAAGACAGCCTTCTGTACGGGTATTATCATTTATGGTAATCGGCAGCGTTTTTCAAGCTGCTGTGCCTGGAGTTCGGGGGAAGAATCCCTTGCTTATTCATACCCATATGTATGCTGTGAAACTTGCATAGGGAGGGAGACCAGAAGAACGGGTTGAAAAAATACATTATATACGTAATTTTTATCCTAGTGCCGTAATGCTCCAATTTAGATTTACTTTTATCCACTGACAGTGGGGAAAGTTGAGGGAGCCAGAGCAGGGCTTTTCTTATGAATGCCCGAAGCTTGCTTTTATAGAAAGCTTCTTTTGTTTGGGTTGGGAACTGGAAATAAAGATACTTCATTTCAAACTGCAGCTGTTCCAAAACCCTTATAGTCTCTAACAGATTATATGATCTATTACAGTGGGGTTTTAATATGGAGAAAGAACAAGGAAATGATTACAGTAAATTATTCTAAACTCCGTTACTTGCAGACCCTTCCGCTCATTAGAGCTTTTTACTTTGATGATGCATAGCTGCGCTCAGAAGTTGTCAGTGGAAGGCCAAGTATTTTGATAGAGATGGACTGGATTGTCTTGTTGTGTCTGAAGAATTCAATCTGCTCGGCATAAAAAGCAGAGGTGAAAAGCTGAGTCACCCAGGGCACTTGTTGATATCCAGTTCCTTACTGGGATAAGTGAGGTCAGCATTCTCAACCAACTTCAAAGTTCTCCTCCTGCCATGAAGACTTAGAGAGATCTGATAAAACAGTTTCATGCTGCTTCAAAATTTGTTTCCTTAAGCAGAATTGTTAGGAGTTAGTGTTCAATCCTGGGAAAATTGTTTAGGTTTTGAGGGCTGGTTCTGTAGCATGAATGGTTCTTCTGTAGTGCTCAGAATCTCCTCATACGTGCTTGTGCTTGGTCCCTTTTTTCTTTGGAATGAAAGCTTTGCTTTCTCAAAGTCTGGGGTAAGAAAACACTGTGCCTCAAATCCCACATGGCTTGAACTACCTGGTCCTGATTAATGAAAATATTGAATGTGCTGTTCATGCCAGGAGGCCCCCAAAAGGACTTCCTGAAACTCCGTGACATAATCCTTTCCTAAAGTAAGGCCTGATTTGTAATTGATTAAATAGCATGCGAAAGTGAGAAATGGAGTGCTTTTTTGAAAAGTGAATGATCTGCAATGAGGGAAAAAGAAATCAGGTGACCTGTTTTTTATTACAAACCAGAAATAGGTTAAATTTAGGGTTTCTGTCAACAATGAGGCAGAATTGGAATAAGGAAAGTACGTTTTGGATAGATTTAGGTGAACCTACGGAAGATAGATAGGATCGGTGTGTTTGGTATCGATTTCTTCATTTCCTAAGCCGCTTGTGTGATATACATTATTGACATTCCTTTTAAAGTGACTCAGAGACGGGCAAGTCTGCAGCGTTAGGAAGTGATGCCGTGTCAGGCACTTGGGGTTCTCCGGGTGGTTACTCCTGTTACTGAGGTACGAAAAGAGCAGCAATGGGGAAAGCACTGCAGCTGGTAATGATCCCAACACATGGGAACGGGATTTGCTTTCTCAGAGATGCCCTAAATGTGTGGGGGTAGCAGAAATCAAACTGTCTCAAAGTTAAATAATGAAGTAAGGGGAGGAGACAGAAATACCTCCTAAGTGTGAGCACACAGATACACCGAATACATGTGGAGACTCATCCAGACAAACTTGGAAATCATTAAAATCGAAGCACTTGAGCTGCCTCATATAAATTAAGAAATGTTATATAAAACCAGCTGCTGCTGTTATAGAATGCCTGTTTTCCCTGTCAAATTAATATAGAAAAATGTATTTTTAAAATTCATACACTGAATATGTGTACTTAGCCGAAATCCTTATTTGGCTTTTAATTAACTTAATTGCCATTCTCAATTTGGTTCCTTGACCAAGGTCATGCTCCTGGCCATTGTTTTACATGACGATCACCTTAGCATTTAGAAATCCCTTTTCCTTCTCCTTCGTCTCTCTTTCAGTGTTCATGCTTTTTTCTGAGCTCAGCCTGGTGCTCAGCTGTACTGTGTAAGCCTGTGGCTAAAGAAACCTTCCTTGCCTTTGCTGCTTAGAGCAGAAAAGTGCAGGCACTGCTCGTGGAGTCTTAATAGTGACAGATGACTGATGTTAGTTGGAGGGGAATGTGTAATAGAGCTTCAATTTTGGTTTATAGCTATATATGCAATGAGTTCCATTCTTGTGTTATTTCTGACAGGAAAAACGTACAGAATGTAATTTTCTGAATTCCTAGAACGACTTCTACTTTTGAACATTATCTGTCAGCTTTTCCTCTTTACCCCAATGTCTGGTTTTTTCCTCTCTGTCTTGTATGTGGTGACTATTTCTATGCGTGCCATAAGGAGACTAAGTTACAGTTCATTTTGAGGGATATGGGTTTAAAATAAAGAAACAATTGGATGTCATAATCCCCACCTTGGTCAACCCCAGCTGTGACAAGTCAGGGTTAATGTGTTTGTGTGTCACTCTGTGTGGTGGCTGGGTGCTGTGCTGTGGAGCTGAGCCCTGGGTGTGCTCCTCTGCAGGCGCACAGTGCCAGAGTCAGTGGGTTAATTCCCACTCATTAGGTGGTTGGAGCAGCGTTGGAACCCACCAGCTCCAACCTAAATCCCTGCCCAGGCAGGATGCGTGGCAAGGCACGGGTAAAGAGGGAGGGCAGTTATATTGGCTTTAAGCTGGTGCTTTTCCATAACTGAGAGATGCAAACACAAAGGGGTTACTAATTATATTTGAGTTTAGATTTGTGAACTAAAATATTTTGTGGGTTTTTTTAAACTCAGCTCAGACATCAGTTTATAGTTCTTTAAACTGTCGATTTCCCGTGTAGCACTGAGATGTTCAGGCGCTCAGTTATGTTGTTGACTGTTACTGTTCCTTGAGCTTTCAAATATCCTAGGCAGTGTTTTGATTTTTTTCCCCCTAGGATGTTACTATTTACAATATTCCCATGAAGTTGCCTCAGCTGGCTTTTGGCAGGTTAATATGTTTTGTATAACTGCAACTTTAATCATATTTCTTCTGAATTTGTCTGTACTTAAACATCTGTAATCCTGGAGTTCCGTAGCTTGGTGAGGTTGTTCAATCCCACTTTAATTTTCATCTTGATGTATTATAAATTTTACCTGGCAAGTAATAGCAGGAGGGAGCACTTCACACAGCAGTGCACCTGCTGGTCTGTGTTGGTGTAAGTGGCACATATTTCAGTCAAGTGACGTGACAAATTATTATTGTTTCATCGTTTCTTTCAAAAGAAAGAGAAAAAAATCTGACCTGAAGGAAATGTCAGTATTTCTTCTTGTAATAGCTCATCTTGAAGAAATGCAATATTTGAATTCAGATACCAATAGAAAGTGGAAGGCAGAATATTAACGTACAAGAGTTGCTAAAAATAAAAGAAATGAAGAAGGCAGGTATTTATTTTTAAACCACAGCTTTCAAAGTTATTTTATTATACGAAAATGACAACTATTTATTTTAAATATGCTCATAATCATATCCCACATAGTTTGAGAGAGTCAGGATTACTGGCAGATTCCTTGTTAACGGGAAGTGGTGGCACTTGCTTTGTTGTTCACTGAAGGCTTTCTCCTGATGGAGATAAATAGATAAATGACATGCTTGGAGTTAGCAGGCAAATGTGATTTGATTGTTGAGTAAACGAGCTCTGAAACAGTCCTTCTGATTTACAAATAAGTGATGATGGTGCCAGCTCTGACAAAGAGGAACGTTTATTCCAGTGCCTGAAGCTCTGACCTGATGCTGGAGTCTCTTGAACGTTGTGTCTTGCTGTCAGCTATTTCGTATAGGTTTTGGTAAATAACAAATGTCTGGGTCCTAGAAACAATCTCCATTATTCACGTAAAAGAACGTTGCATAATTTGTCTAAACATAGAAACAGAGTGTACACAGAAAGAGTAGCAGACTGATTGTTACTGGACTCTGCGTGTGGTGAGAGGATCCGACGCACTTGTGCCAGCAAAATTTAGACCCCTTACGTAGTCAGGCTCTAAAGCTCATCTCTTTCTTTTTCTGCTCTTATTTGGGCCACCAAAAACAGGTATCTGAAGTTACAAAATGTGGAATTCCCAGCAAGAATGAAAGTGAGAGAGGAATTAGCCTTATCTAACTTTGAGATTGGCCCTTGAGCTTGTAGGCATGGACTGTGTGACCTCAAGAGATCCCTTTCAAACTTAATTCTTCTACAAGTCTGTATTAATATCTTTCTGTGACAGAGAAAGGAGATAATTAATTGGTGTGAGACCTGTAATTTTTTTCCTGAAGTCATAATAATCTTGACCTGAGAATAGGCGCTTATGTTACTGAGCCTTTTGAATCATTTTTGGAACTTCTCATCTATTCAGAAGCCAGATCGTTTCCTGGTCTGCTGTAACTACTTCAGATTATTCCAGCGGCACAAGTAGCAAAGGATTAGAGACCCACCATTCTGAAGTAAACCCCAAACTTACAATATTGCCCAGAATTGGTCTTGTGAAGACCATAAAAAAAAACCTTACAAACTGTTCCCTTCCTTCTCTTCACGTTTCTCTCTCCTGGAGAGGTTACTTTCCATACCTGAACGTGCCAGGGTTGTGGCCAGGGTTGCTCATCTCCTGTTATTGATCTGCTCTTGGTGTCCTGTCCAGAATGGATGCCTGTGTGTAATTTGGAATATGTTACTAAAGGGATAAACAGGCCGGGGGAAATGAAACCAGAACATTTTGCACATGTTCTTCACCCTTGCATCAGTGTTTCCTTAGCTTTCAGGGTCTGGTGTGGCTCTTCATTATGGCTTTTACAGATCCATTGTTGTTCATAGCAATTTCTTTCCATTGAAATGAGTATCCATGGTTACTGTATGGCTACTGCAGTCCCATGCTCGGAGGCTGCGAGGGGGTTTAATTGTTGTATGATGGATGCTTTCAAGGGGTAGTAGGAATTCTTCAGCTTCCAGTCTGAGCGCTTATTTCTTGGGAAAATAAAATTTGATTGCAGAAATCCCATAAGCCTGTGTGAAACAAGGGAATGTGGTGATAGGTGGTGTTTTAATAATGTGAAAAAGCATGTATTCTCTTTCCATGTTCCACTCCCGTGACAAAGGGAGCTTGTTTCAGTAAATCCTGTCGCAGTTACAGGTTGCTATGAGAAATGAAAACTTGCTCCAGATAAATGCAGCAGTGGTTGGTGGGCCAGCATGTTTGGGAGAACTGAGGTGATGTCTGATGGGGAGGGGACTCAGGAGAAAACTGAAGGAACAGTAGCCATGAGACATTTCTCCGTTATTAGGTGTTCCCCATGATAAAATTGGATGTCAGGCCCACATTCACCACAATCTAAAGCAAAACAATTCTTACACATCCTGTATGTAAAAGAACCAATTGCCTGAGCGCCTGGGTTCTGTCTTGTATTTTGTTTACTGAGCTGTGAGATCTATTGGAAATCAGGAATATTTTGTAAACCACTAGGGCTTCTCTGCCTTCATGAGAAAAGCAGCAGCAGACATCCAGCATCAACACGGGGTGCCTGGTAGCTCGGGGTATTTTCTGGGATTGATCATGTTCTGTGGTGGTGAGTGTAAGGCTACCATCCTCTCGCTTCTGGGGGAGGGTGGCATGACATGGCAACAGGGCTTAGCAGAGACTTGATGATATCATATTACTGTCTGGCTGCCAGAGCACCTTGTTGGAGCTGCAGGAGCCCACACTGAAATGAAGCAAGTCATTGAGCTATCACATGTTAGAAGAGCAGCAAATAATTTCAGTGAATTTTATTGTACTTTTACACTGCGCATGTACACTTAGAAAAAACTTCTAATAATCTTGTTACTTTTACATTATCTTTATACACGTTTCTGATTCTTACTGAAAAAACCCACCTGAGTAGTGAACATGCCTAATTTCCTTCTTGTTCATTGATTAGTAGCTAGAAAACAGCAAAAGTAAACAATGAGATTTCTGCTAATGGCTCTTTGTAGATTTGTTGGTGATCAGCAAAGCAAATATTTAAGAGTTTAATTGTTGCTGAATAACCTGAATTATAGTTTTGATGCATCAGTTGATGTGTGCAGTGCTTTGCTGCAGGCTGCCTGATCAATGCCTTCACTGTGCATGCTGGTTTTAGTTCTTCAAACACACATAATATGATGAGAAGGCAAGAAATTGAGGAAAGGAGACATACATTTGCTGAAGGGGCATAAAGAATCTTGATTTTAAGGGAGGGGTGACTGTTGAGAAGTACAACACGTTGGATGTTGTTGTCCATCAAATGTAACACTGCAGCAGTTCCTGAACACAAAGCTGACTGGAACAAATACTAGAAGAGGTTTTATGGTGTTAGAAAATCTTCCCATTAATGGAACACAATATGCAGAAGCAAACATATGGATTGGTCTCATTAAGAACAAAGACATTTGTTAGACATGAGCCTCAAAGGGAAGAAGAGAAATGGCATTTCAGTTCAGGAAAGACAAAAGAATAATGGGGTTAAGTTAGAGCAACATCACATCATCACACTGGTGGAGTTGGGACAAAGAGACAGAGTACGATAGTCAGCCTTGCTCTGTGTGGAAAAAGAAGAAAAAGAAGGGATTGGGTCTGTTACAGACATAATGAAGTTTTCTTTGTTTTTCAGTATTAGAAAGCTTTTTCCAGTTTGTTTGCTGAAGTTTAGGCTTTGCTGTTTCCAGTCAGTTCTGTCACGTAGAACATGAGAAATCCTCAGTGTTGAGTGTCACGTTCCTTTTGCTCCTCTGAGTTTGCTTTTCTTTTCCATGTTGGTTGTCAAAACCTATCCACGATCTTTGGTCCTGATTCGTCGAGCTGAATGCATCGGTCGTGATTGATGAACTGCACGAGTTGTGACTTGCTCTGCCTTTCAGTTACAATAACTTGGAGATGTTGGTATCTGTGTGTTGGAATGGCTCGGCTGTTCTGGTTGAAGCTCCTCTCTCTGTGCCTGACTGAAGGCACCTCACTGTACAGTGTATGTGCCCTGTGCAGGGAATATGAGTAACTGGAGCGTTCCTTAACTTTTAACATGAAGCACGAAAAAGCCCCACATTTACAGGTCTGCATGTGAATTTCCACTGACGCTAACTCTGTGCAACTTGCTTATCTGGGTGTTAGTAAATAAAATAGGGATGAGAAAAAAATAAAATTGAAATATAGGAGATGTTCCTATGTAGTCCTTTTGTGTCCTTCCCCTTGGCTGGTGTGTGAATGCTGTTAGGTATTTGTAGGGGCTCAGCACGCCGGGATTGCTGTGTCTGATGGAAGGCAGAGTCTCTGGCAGGCAGGCTGGTGTTTCTCGTGCTGATCCCTGAATCAAGCAGACAGGTACTCTCTATCATCCTCTGCTTAAAACAAATAAATTAGTCTCAGCTTTTCCTTCCCTGTGTTTGTGAGCTCTCTTGTCAGCAAGGCGGGGTCTCTTATGTGCTGTTTTCCTTTCTTTTGTTGAACCCTACAGTTCACTTCTTTCTCTCCTGCTCCCCCCCCAGTTGTATCCCCCCCTGCATCTTAAATAGTTCATTTAAGCACACTTACAGAGGAGTCTTTATATGATCTCCCATTATGGAGATTTCAATCTGTTCCACAATCACGATTCAATCTGTTAGCTAGATAAGAGTTTAAGAAATTTTTTAGGCTTTAAGAACTTTGAAACAAAAAGAAGCAGTTTAATATGCAGTTAGCAATAAAGTATAATATTTACAGTAATGTAATGCCAGGAGAGATATTGCTCAAATGGAGATGCTAATTTAAAGGACCCAAACTTAAAACTTGAAAAAAATCAGTTACATCTAAGACTTATAAAAATATGAGCCCTTAATGTTAAAAATAAAGGAGGGGAATGGAGGAAGAGAAATCTGTTCTTTTAGTTTCTAAGAGTCCTGTGATGTGCAAAATCACTCTTCTATAGCTGTGATACTTGTCGTGTTATAATACAAGGTGCTGCCATATCATGCTGCATGCAGCAGGACTAGACTGTGCAAAAAAAGGCAAAAATGCCACCTGTACCCCAATATTTATAGTGCCAGTGTAGGATCCGCTGCCTGTAGGATTGCATTGTGACCATTAGAAAGATAGAATTGATTGTATGTATATATTTATTTACAGAGAACAGTGAGGTGTTTTTTGGGGGGAGTATTAAGCACAATAGGAGACTAATGAATGTCAAAGTTTATCTGAGGAAGTCTCTACAGTAACTTCAATTTTCCTCTGCTTAGAGGATACAATTCACATAAAGTATGGTATTCGAATGTCTCAAGTTTGTGCTAAGAGATGAACATCTGATCCTTTTGGTATCTTTGGAATTAGTTGAATGTATGGTTGCATTGTCCCTAGAACGTGAACACACTGACAAGACAAAACCAAGTGTTTAATCAGATAGATTAACTTTATTAATGTTTCAGTGTCAGGGGGCTCACAGTCCCTGATGAGACGTCAGGGATGAAAATTTCGTTAAAAATGATAACTTTTGATAAACTTCTAAATCAGGTTAATCCAGAAGGTATTGCTGATGAAAGAAGGAAGGAATAGAATATATCCATCATGAAGGCCAAGTCCTCCTCTCTGTAGCCAAGAATAATCCCAAGGCAAGCCTACCTCGTGAATTGGAGTTAGTCTGGAGGGTGGGCAGTTCAGAACAGGGCACCAAGTGTTTGATCCCGAGAGGTGACAAAAGGAGTCCAAGCCTTGAAGAGCACATCTTCAAGGTGACGCTGTCCTGGCTGGGACCGTGAGGCCAGTGGGAAGTCACCCTGTCCCCTCTGATGTTTGCTTCTGTGCAAGAGGGGCGTTGAGCCTGCTTTTCTTTGTTAAGTGGAATGATAAGATGCATTTCTTTTCTTGATTCACAAGAAATATTTTGAAATATTGTGATTTCAGTTCAAGCGAAAAATATTGTGATGACAGTGTTTGTCATCCTCCTTATAACTCTGTCAGGGTCTATTGTGAGTTAGAAGGAAAAATGAGTAGTTGTGGCTGGGTCAGATAGCAGGAATTTACAGAGAACTCGGTGTTCTGTGTTGCATCCAACAAGGTCTGTCTTCCTTTGAAACAGGGATGACCTCTCTGACTGAATACCAAGGAAGTTCAAAAACCTCTAATTTTCCTTGAAATCTATTTTTATCACCATCGGGGACAGGCAAAGTTAAAAGTACAAGACTGACAATACAGAGAGGAAAAAATGCCTTTACTGAATGGTGCTGCAGGTATTCTGTAGCAGAGCTGAAAATTCTTCTGGTTTTTTGGGCTTTATCACTTTTACAATGTGCAGCCCATTACTGAGGAACGCTTAATTATTCAACTGAATTTCGAAAAGAAATTATAGTTATTTATGAATCCCACTGCAAAATCAGAAAGTTTAATTAGCATCAGTGACCGGTTGCTGTCATTGACAATACCATTGCTACTGAGAGAAAAAATTTCAGAGAAGAATTCCAAAGCATATATAAAACACAAATGTGTGCAGATATGTGTATGTGCATTAGATTTATCTTACGTGAAGCCAGGGGCAGAACAAGGGTCTCTCTGGGTGAGTTAGATAAAATCCTTGGAATGACTCAACTGCAGCAGTCGCTGCACCAATTCCGTGTCCCTCTTTGGTTTGTGCAAGGTCCCACCTGGGAATTCGTATTTGTTTGGGGAAAAAATAGAAGTAGGGAAGAAATTGCTTTAACACTTGAAAATTTTGCTGATTTTTCCCAAGGTCTCCCACTGCGAAGAATAACAATGTTAAGGAAGGGAGGGTGTTAAAATATTTTCAGTGCTGCCCGTGTTAAATGTGTCAATCATGTTGAGTCTTGTCAGTTTTTCACAGTTCTGTTTGTTTGAAGAAGATAATATTTGCACATTTTACACCATCCATCAACTGAAATGTACCCATTGATTCCAGAAAGGTATTTGGCCCTGGAAAAACAGTTACTTCTGCTCAAATCAAAAGACAAATGTGGAGGTGTTTTTGTGAATAAAATAACATTTTAAAACCTTATAAAATGGAGATAGGAAGGTAGCAATAAACACACATTTTAAAAGACATATATTTTTAAGCACTTGTCAGAAATGTGAACCTGGTGAGATGTGGAAATGTCAGACACATTACATGTGCAGGACGTGCATTTGGCATTTTGCTGTCAGCAGGGGAGTTCTTCTACAACTAATTCCTCAGGAACCACACGCTGAGTCTGTCTGCAGGGAGGAAGGAGGGCTAGGGGTAGAGGCATATATTGTTTATTTTCTGGAGGTGTATTAACAGCATTTTTTTTTCCTCCTTAAGAGAAGGCCATTTGTTGTGTCAGTCACGCCGTATGATAATTTTCTGGAGTTGGAATAAATTCCATATTTTATGCAAAACACGAGTCAAACTGTGCAGCTCACTAGTCACGCAGGTACAAATGGGTAAATAGTAGTATTCTACATGTGAAATTGGGTGGATCATATCAATATTATCTGCTGCTGAATTATGGACTGTTGCAAGGGGACCTGCACAGCATTGTGTGAAAGGAGACCCCAGTAAACCAAAATTAAGGGCAAGGCAGGGATTGTTGCCCTGGTTTAGCCATTTTAGTTCCTTTCCTTCTCTCCCCTCAGTTCTGCCAAATCCTAACCCCCTGCTTGCTGTGCCCTTGGCTTTACCTGGGAGTGGTGGCCCCTGTCACACACGCTGTCCCAGCAGGGCTGTTGATGGTGCTCCAGTTGGTTAGTCCAGCTGTGGGTGTTTAATTTGGCACAGCTGGTACAGTTTGTAGCCTTAAGAGCGTGGCAGGGAAATAGAATTTGAATATCACTGTAAACTCAGACCTAAATTTCCTGCAGGACAGTCTCACATGAAACCAATATATTAATGACTACACAAAATATAGTGGATAGTTCTAATTGAAGTTTGTACATCAGTGTTTCCCATAGAGATCGTCCTAGGTACACCACAAATGCCAACAGTTATGATTTTTAGCCTCTTTTAGACTATAAACTACAAACAAGGGAATCAATACCATCCAAATTTAGCAGTAGGATTAAATAGAGGAGCAACTGATTGCAGCTGTACTCAGGTTTCACCTGAGAAAGACTATAAACCAAAGTAAAATTGTGCGGTTTCAGATTTGTAGCAATAGTTTCCTCTGCCTATTGCATTCTTTTCAAAGTTTTAGTTTTTATTATGGTGATTTGATAAAGCTTTTGTTACCATGGTAGGCACTTTTTTATCATGTGGTCAGAATGCAGTGAAAAAAATAAGAGACCTAGTTTGGGTTAAGAAAAGTCATATGTGGCATTTTAAGTATACCTTTGGTTCAGGTAGATAGGGTTTTAAATTTTACCCTGCATGAATGAAAATTATATAGATTTGAAAGCTGAAAAAATGCCTTTTTCAAATCAGTGAGATGTGTTCTGTTACTAATGTTGCTCTTATTAAGGCACTGTTTTCTTGTGTGACTAAACTGCAGTGATTTAGTGCATCTTCTTATGAATCCAGAGAAGACAGAAACAGAAAGGAAAAAAAAAAAACCAAAAAACTACTGTTTTTTGTTTTGTTAATTTTTTTCAGGATTAGGCTAAAATTCTGATTACTGTCACTGCAGCATCACTGCCATCAAATAGATGCAAATGCTGAAGGACCCTTTCTCCAGCAGCAATTATTTGACTTTGCATGTCCTGCAGCAGGATTGCGTTTTCTGTACCGAGCTGTGGGTAACTACGTGGGGACAATAAAAGCAGGAGACAAGGAAACTCTCTTAATCTTCCCAAAGGGTTCATTAGTAGATAAAGGAGAAACATTTTTTGGCAGAAATTTTGAAAGCATATATTCCAAGATCTTTAACTTAGCAGACTGCATATTATTGTCAAAAGCCCACTAATAAAAGCTCTCATTCTTGTGTCACGTGATTGGAGCTCAGTTGTGTTTGCACCTGATGAAGAAGCTCATGATTCTGCCCCAACATTTTCTCTGCATCAGGGCAGAGCGTGCAAGGGCATCGAAGAGCAAATGTGGTAATGGCATTTGAGTTAGAAAATTATAGTTCATGGCAACGCGTTTTAGGTTTTTTTAAACCTAAAATTGCATAATTTTACTTTGGTTTTGTAGTCTTTCTCAAATGAAAACTAAGCACAATAGCAACTAGTGCACTTTTCAAGGAAAGCAAATTGACAGCTGCAGTTGAGTGTGCTTGGAGCTAGCCTGAGGACCTTGCTGTTCCTCTGAACCACACTTTGATTCCTACTCTGTCTGTTGGGCTGGGAAATGAAAGTAATTTTGGCCATTTAAACTTCTGGATAGAGAAAAGTCTTTATTCTTTGGGCTCGTAAAAGAAAGGAAGAGAATTTGATCGTTTGGGGAGGCTTGCTGAGAATTTCAGTGACACCTCTGCATCCTTTCAACTTTTTTATCTTGCTGTTGAAATTTTTCGTTGGAATCTTAGTATTTGTTACAGTGTGCAAATATGCTTAGAGTTGTATTAAAAAAAATAAATGCTAATGTACAGGGCTAGACTTTTTCAGTAGCTGATTCCAGGTCTTTTTGTTTCTTATTTTTGAGAAAAACCTCTAGTACTCCTAGGCTGATCCATCAGCCCTGAAATGCACCTGTGGCTACATGCTAATAAAGAAAACTGAGCACCAGTGAAGAGAAGGAATAAATGGACAAGTGTTTTGAATCCTTTAATGTTTAAAACTAGTGTCATTTTCATGAAGCTTTTTATAACTTTTTCTGAATGATGGTCTGAGTCAGCGTTAATGGGATTTGAAGATGCGATTTCATGGTGCTCTAATTATTTTAATCCTCATTTTCAGACAATGTTTTATTAATGGCATCGTGTTAAAAGCCTGATAAGTTACTCTTAAGTGTGGCAGGAAGAGGGGCCTAATTAATAACAAGAGAGAGAAATATTGTTTACACTGAAGATTTCAGAGAGGTTTTTAGTAGGAGACGCCACCATTTAAACCATTCAGTGCTGGAGGACGTAACTTAGCACTGGTGCTTGATCCGTCCCTTGCTCATGCTTGTGTCTCAGGTTCTTTAGCAGAGCCCTGGCACAGCCTCTCTGCTCCTCCAGCCCCATGGAACTGCTATTTGGTTCTTCCCTTCCTTAGTGTTGGCTTTCTGCAGCTCAGAAACTGCAGCGTTCAGCTTTACCAGATGATCAGGAAATGTCAAACAAATCAAAGTGTCGCTGCCAGCAGAGCTCTTGAAGTGCTGCATTCTGCATGTGACTTTTTTAATGGATTGCTGAGAGGTCGAAATAGCAAGTGCTGATGCTTGGGGCTGGAAAGCAGCCTCGCGTTCCGGCTTTGGTTCTCCACGTGCTCATCTCTCTGTCCTCACCTTGGGCAGGCTGAGCACCTCCTACAGTCTCCATGGGGAGTGCTCACCCTGCAATACAGTTTTAGTTGTGCTGGGCATTAGCTTATCTTAAGTCTGGGAAGATGTTTTGGGAAAACACACCCTCAAACTGCGAGGGGAAGACCTGTAACTGAGTAGCACCCATCCTTCAGAAACAGCAGGGACACGCTGCAGGCTCGGAGCTGCCAGCGTGAGGTGTCACGTGGCAAATTGGTTCTGGTTGGGTATTTTTTTCCTAGACTAACTTCAATATTTAACTCCTCTTCCTCTCCATTGGCTCTCTTGATTCTTCTTTCTCTTTTAAACTCTGCGTATAATTTTGGTTTTTTCCCTGGATCGCAAAAATATCAGTCCTAGGAAGTTTTGGTATAAAGGAAAAAGAGGTTTTGACCCACTCTGCAAGACCGAGTTTGCATGTTTTACATCTCCTCTTTGCAGCCTGCATAGAGCTTATCCCAGCGTCCTTACTAAAAACTGCTTAAATCAATTTAAGCGAAAATACAACTTTTGGTATTTTGGTGCTGCCGCCCGCTCTGATCTATGAGAATATTACATTTACATGTCAGATGCAGAAAGATGATGATCCCAAAAATCAGGCTTGCTCATCTGTGTAATCATTTTTGAGCATTTTCTAATCAGAGATGCCTTCTGCATTAGCATTGGTGATTTTCAGTGGCACTGATATGTTTGTTCTGTATTTGTGATTAATAAGCTGCTTGGAATATTTTTTACACTTGATTGTATGAATGTTTTCACATGTACAAAAAATGCATTGTTACAGTGGTTCCAGAGAATGTCCTGCGTGTGTCTGTTCTCAGTGATTTCATATGCCTAGAATTTATTTGGAAACCATGGGTTTCTCTGGGTTTCTCACTACTCTTTGCTATTCTGGTCTCCACTTGCATACTGGGATGGAAGAACGTTGTCAGAATACATATTTATGATTGCTGGATAAACGTTCATGCTCGGCGTGTCAATGGAGAGCTCTACCAATCCTCTTCTCTTTTCCCTGCAACTGACTGATATGAGCATGCAAATAGATATGTAGATGAATTCCTCAGCTCCCCAGTAAACATCCACAGGGAGGTTTAGCTACTACACTCATAGAATGATAAAGCTTTGGCAGAGAAACTTTACTCACAGCCTGAGATTGCCATCTTGGCACTCGTGCAGCACCACGTGTTCACCCAAATTCCCAAGGTGGTGATGAAAGGAGCTGGGTTTGTGTTTGCTGGTTTAGCAGATGAGCCTTTCTGTTCAGCCACTGTGCCTTCAGTGCTGCAGTGAAGTCAGGCAAGTGGATGCAACTGTGCCTGTGAGGAGCCTCCCCATGCAGGAAAGCAATGGAATGAAAGAAGGGCCTGAAAATGCACAGAAAAGTTACTGATATGCTCTGAGAGTAGCAGGGAGGTTACTGGGGAGAGGAAACCCTCATCTTTGAATGTCTAATACTAGTAAACATGTAAATTAGATGTTGGTGTTTTGTCTAGATGATTCTCTGGTTGTCATATTTCTTTCCATCAACAAGGTTAAAATATATGTATAAAATAACAGATCTAAAAATAAGGAGAATTTTGAAGGGCAGGGTATGGACTAAGTCTGACAATATCATGAGCCTATTTTCTATAAATGGATTCTTTTTAGAGGCCTTCTTATTTCACGTCCTTAGGCTATGCCTGCATCCTTTTTAAAGAAGCCTTTTCCTGAAGCTTGGAGGACTGTAATGCTGAGGCTTTTAAATAATCAGCCCCTTCTAGGAGTGGGGGCTCGAAGCAAAATACCAAATAAGGGAGTTAGTCACATTAACAGAACAGAAGATACATGACTCATTAGACATAAATAGCAGCAGATTCAACAGGGTGATAGAGAGTAGTATATGCTCATATGTTAAAGATTGAAAGGAGGTGGCATAAGTGACATGCTAAGGCAAATTACATTGTTCTACCATTCTGTAGGCTCCAAATAACCTCTGGCCTGAGGGCTTCAGATCCTTCCTACTTGAAAATAAGAAAATAGAGATGGAATTAATCTTGTCTAATTTGCACTTATATAAAAGATATGCTGCTATTCAAAGTTAATCATGGGTAAAATCAGACAGGCACTCAGAGTGATCCATCCTACATGGTTCATCTCAGGATGGCATGGCAGAAATGTCCCTGTCGTGGTGTGTATCATTAAGTGCAGAGGTAACTACTTGATTAGCTATGGTTTGATAACTGTTTTTAAAGTGTTAGAATTATTTGAAGCCAATCCTAAACATCTAAGTTAAGGTAGAAGAGTGTGTTTCATCTGAAATTCTCTCATGGGTCAGTTGCTCTGCCCTGTCCTTTGGCACCATCTGTTCTCCATGGAGGGCACTGAGAGACCAGAAGTGCTGTTTTTTCACTGCAGTCCCTTGTAGGCTCTTTGGACTCGTAGCCTAAATTTGGATATTCCCAAGACTTGTCTTGCTTTGCCGATATTCTCAAGAAGCTGGATAATAACAATAATTTTCCCTTGACTTAGCTTTTATGATAGGTAAGTTTACCACTTGCAGATAAACAATTTCCAAAGCAGCAGCATTGCTATCCTAGAAACGGAGCTACGGAAGTGAGGAATTAAAATACATTGTTAAAATACTTCTGGACAAGAGCCTTGATTGTGGTTGTCATTTACTGATTTTTTTGAAGCAAATCTTGACCACAGAAGAAGTTTCTTGGCAGTACTTGAGAAGGTCCTCTGCTGGGGCAGGGTCTCCACAGTTGTGGTCCTCAAGAGCACGGAGCTAATGCAGGGGAGCTCTTGTGAAGGGATTTCTTGCAGCTCAAACACAACCCAGACCCACATCCGTGGAATTTCAATTTCTTTTGCCATTACGTATAGTTAAATTTAGGCTTGTATACACTTAAGTTTTGAGGGAACTGTATAGTTTATTATGTAGAGCCAGGGCACTTGGTTTTATAAAATGTGTAGTTTTATATCTTTTGTAGTTAGTATTCATTTCAGTCTCATTTGTGTTTATTTAGAAATATCAATCTATGTTCCCATCTCTAGTTACATATTGTATACTATATAAATACATAACACTGTACCTATTTATCTAATTGTAGTAATCTCTACATTTTATTTATTATTATGCTTTATATGCCGATTTGCACTTTCTGTTTTAAGAAACATCCCATTTTCGTGAG
Organism: Sclerurus mexicanus; assembly: GCA_013396755.1. Taxonomy (NCBI): domain Eukaryota; kingdom Metazoa; phylum Chordata; class Aves; order Passeriformes; family Furnariidae; genus Sclerurus; species Sclerurus mexicanus. Next base: position 93,257 of record VWZF01002002.1, read on the forward strand.
CGGGGTTTGGGATGAGTTTGTCCAGGCCTGTCAGCTGAAGCACCTCTGGATGAGCAGTGTGCATCCTGCCCTGCTGGCTCGTGTGGCTGTGCATGGCACGGAGGCATTGGGATGCTCTGGTTCTCTGTGTTCCCTGGCACTCGCTCAGGGCAGTTCCTTGAGAAGCCCCCAGAGGTTTTGCTGATGTTTCTGTCCATGCTTCAGAGTTATCTAATTTTTGCCATATTATCTATGGGGAATCACAAGTGTCTGACTCCAAGCCTGTGCTTAACTGCAAGTCCTTGTGTCTTTTATTGCATCTAGTTCTAAACAGCTTACAAGGCAATTGTCCAGGCTTTGGAGGCAATTTAAGAATGATGACTGCCGGGTATTGCTGCAGCTGGGATTTACTAATTAATTGGTATAAAAGGCAAGAATTAAATGGACTTCAGGATTATTTGTTGTGTGTTTTTTTTTCTTTTTAAACCAACCTGCACACTATTATATTCCTATTATGTTATGGTATTTGAAAACTGTAGTTCGTTATTTTCTTTTCTTTGCTTACTGAGAGGAGCAAAGAGGATTCTCACTGGCGCTGAGAGAGTGTGTCAGAAAGTTCACTCAAAATTAAGTGTACCATCATTTGTTTTCTCCTCACCTCCATAGTCAGTCATTTCATTGTAGAGTGTAATTATTTTGGTCAAGCATGATTTGCCCTTTGGAAAATCTGGATTAACTGTTCCTGATTGTCTGCTTGTCAGTGATGTTCTTGGAAAAGGTTGTCAAAGAAAAATAGTTCCAGTTATTTCCAGGCATCATTCTAGGTGAGACCGATCAGCCGAGAGTTCCCAGGTTCTCTTTATTACATATAAGCAAAAAATTGCTCTTATTTTCCCTGGTGCATCCCTCCTCCACTTCCAGCTCCTCCTCCTGCATGTCTGAGTTTCACTCCTTGTTGTGTGCCTGTACTCCTGGGGCTATGTTGATATATTTACTGACAGCTCTGGTAGAAATGGAGCTTTACAGATGTGCATGAGCATATATGCCTGTATCACAGCATCCTTCACTTTCTCATTTGCAGCCTTCTATTATCTATAAACAAACATACAGCTCACATTTAGTTGTTTGACAAATTTGAGTTGAAATTAGAAAGCCTAAATGTAATCGTCATCTAATCTCGGCTATGAGTTTTTAAGGCAGGTGTCAGCCACTGCTGCTTTGCCTGCCTTCCTCCCCCCCAGAGCAGCTCTTGGGTTGGAGATGTGCATGAGAAACAGCGACAGCATTTCCAGCCGCTGCTCTGGAGCCTTGCAGAACTTGGAGAAGTTTTATCACTGCAAATTAAGCTCTGAAAGTTCAAAGGAGAAATTGTATTTTATGTGAAAGTCTTTCAGTGCATTTAAGAGTCTGAAATAATTCTTTGCCATTCAATAAAAAGGAAACATCCTTGCTTTATAAACCTACTTCAGGGGGTTTTTAGTTTGTACTTTGGTGGTTTTTCCCCCTCAATATTCACTTTGAAGCTTACCCCTTGATAGATTAGCCCAGTGCTAAATAAAATACCCTTTTCTATGTGTGAAAGCTTGGTAATTACTGCAAACAGATTCTCAGTGGCTCATAACATACATATAATCAGCTTAGTTTAGAATTCCATCTCAGCTGCGAATGTGGGAGTAATCCAATTGGTGGTTGTTTCCCCTCTGTTTGGGATGCCTGAGAGGTGCAGCAGGGATGGCAGCTGGCTCTGGGGTGCAGAGCAGCCGTGGGGATGCGTGGTTGGAACTTGACACTAATTCCAGCGCTTTTGGTGTCTCCTTAAAACCCCAGGCCCTGCTTGGGCTGTTCAACTCTGCAGCCTAACGGAGTAACACAGTGAGAAACCTGTCCCAAAGCTGTCAGGGTGTGGTTGGGTCCCTCTGACCCTGCAGCTCAGTCCATCACGTAGGGCTTGTAGATGCTGCTGTTGGAGAGGACAACGTGGGGTCCTGCAGGTGAAGTGTGTGCATTGCATTCAAATTGCTGGAGTTCTTGGACACTGTGTGTAACATGGAAATTTGGGTCAAGACCAACCCGTGGGGTCTTGGGGGTCTTTCAATAGCGCTTTTCTACTACTTTCCTGGCATTTATTCCTCTATGATAATAGTTAATGATGAATTTGGGGGGAACTCAAGCTCAAGATTCAGCTCTTAAAGTGTTTTATTTTCTCCTCCATCTCCTTCAAATGAGTCCCAGACTTCATTGTAATTTAAACAATTTAACAGTTCTTTCCTGTAGTAATTCTCTCACACCTTGTTCAGTCATTCTTTGTCACAGCTTCTTCTGTTGGAGCACAATGGGGCAGTTGATTGGTTCAGGTGCTGATCTTATAATTGAGTGAAATGATGTTTAGAGAAGGGGAAAGGCAGACAGAAACTAGCCATCATTTTTTTATATATGTAATAGATTTAACTAAAATTCAAATTCTACATACCTAGTCATCATTAGCAATTGGTTCTGCCTTCAGTAATAATCAAAGGTATCTATATTTATTAAATGCAGTGTATGTGAATTAGTATGTGTCAGTACATGTATAGATGTTTAAGGACTTTCAAAGCTTACATATTGGGCATCTATTCCCACTAGTCCAGCCTTACGTCTGAAGGAATATATTTGTATACCTGGTGCAGTTTTATAAACTTCAGTTCTTTGTAACTTTGTGTAAAATATCCAGTAGAAGAACCGGTCTCTGGCTCAGTGTGTGACTGTGAGGTGTCATAATGGGCCTGATGCAGGTGACACCAGTACAGGTTCATGTTCTAGGAAATTGTGCGTTAGAAGGTCTATTAAGATTTTTGAAAAGTAAATATTTTCAAATTCTTTGCATTCTACCTATTTGTTAGAGTGCAAATAGTTCCTTATTTGTAAATTTTATTTAACTGTAAACTGAAACATTTTAGTTTTCCTTGGACAATGAGTCTTAAAGCATTTAAAATTTTAGCTGCTACCACGTATTTGGCAGTGCGGACTAAAATCACAAAACACAAAATTAAAATGTCATGGTAAATATCTGCTTCGTTGTGTTTCTTTTTCACTAAGAGATAAAGGAGGTATTGTTCATAAGGATGAAGGGATTCATTGTTTCAGTTTACTTGTTATGCCAACCAACAAAAATCAGGAATTATTTGAAGCTTTTCCTCTAATGCATTGAGTGTGTGTGGGGGGTGTCTTCTGTAGTAGAGTCTGGGTTTTGAAACTCAGTTAGACTGCTTGCATAATTTGAATTGACTTAAATTGGGTTTAAAGAAATACAGACATTTATATTCTGCCTGTGTGGACTATACTTTAAAGATACCAGCCCTTCAAAGGAAGTTCTTGCAAGGAACCAACCTGGATCCAGCCTAGCAAAATTAGTTCAAGGTATCCTGGGGTAACGCTAAATGAAAATGGTGTTCGTGGTGTCAGAGCACACAGAAAGGGTATTAATGTGTTGGTGCTTCTGCCAGGATGGAAGGAACGATGTCGAGGTGGTTTCTTAGAGGCAGGAAGATAACAACAAGCAGAATAACTCAATATGGATTTGATGAGAATATGCAGTGTAAAGTTCTGTCTGGTTGAAGACGGGCTGATTTTCAGTCTGCTGCAACTGCTCTGTTTGACCCAGGGGGGCTCTTTCAGCAGTCCAGTATCCCTTTTCTTACTGCAGGATAAATTAGCTTGTAGAAACAATGACGTGTGGCAGGAGTTGTGGATGTGGGAAGCATTTTGGGGGTGGGTTTTTTTTATTGAAGGCAGAGAGATGGAGAGATCTGCTTGATAATAAAGCTTAACTTGAGTGCCAGCTCCGTGCTGTTACAGCATATTACTACACAGCAAGAAACGTGGCACAGATGTTGTGGCAGCCATATTTTACACCCTCCAAAAGGTCATGTCGCTTGTTATTACGTTCAGAATCAATATTAAGTGAGCGTTCCAAATTTCAGCTGTCAGTTGAATTTATTGCTGCAAACCAAGGCTGAAAGGTTTTCAACTGTGATTCGAGCAAGCTAACAAATTAATAATACAGAAGTATGTGTGGTGGAGCAGGTGATCCATGTTCCAACAGAAAAGGAAGTGTAATTGAAAATCAGAGATCAGCTCTGAGATCTTTAGTCCATTCACTCTACCATAAGGGACCTGTGGTGTCTGCAAGGAGCTGTCACGTGGTCACTGTTAGGGCAGCTTTGAGAAGAGATCCAGTTGTGTTCTGCATGGTAAGGTCCCACCTGTGTGTGTGTGCTACCCGTAAGTGCCTTATCTTGGAAAATATTCTGCTCTCTGACATGTGAAAGTCATTTATATATTGCTCTATTCTGGGCAGGGGTGACAGTTCTGCTCTTTGGTTATCTCTGGTAAGAGCAGGCTGTGGGGGAAGGGGCCAGCAGTGGTCCAGGAGAGCTGAGTTTGTACCTGTGTTCTCACTTTCTCCAGGGTAAAGATGAATTGCAGCATCAACACACTTTCTGGAACAGAAAAGTCCACATTGTTCAGTGGGGGTGGACTTCTGGGAATGCCTTTCAGTAGCCACAGTACTCACAATTCTCTAGTCTGGGAAGATGTTGGAATTTCTTACTATTTCTAGATGTTCTGTATTTTTGGTTCTGTTTACGGTATGGGATGCTCAGAGATGAGAATGGAGAACACCCCGTGCAGTTTGAAATGTCCCTTGTTTTCTGTAAATGTTGAAGTGACCTTAGCAAGATGAACAGCACACTTTTAATCTGATCTTGTGTTTTGTTCTTCCTTCCCTCTATTCAGATAGTTCCGTTCTGCCAATTTGCATTTGCTTAAAGACTTTCCCACAATATGTGCAGTACCTCTGTGACATGCTTTGTTGCTTTTCCTCCTTCTGTTCCAGAAATAGTGGATTTTGCTTCACATTTCGTTGAAGGGTTTTCCTCCATTTTAAAGTGCAACTGATCAAAATTACAGCTAATCTGCAGCAATTCCCTTACATTTTGCATAAATTTATTCATGCCATTTAATGTAAATTCTGCAGGTAGAAGTTTATGGTTCTTGAAGCTAAACTTGTGAAAACAAGGAAAAATTGTAAAGGAACTGTCAAATGGAAAGAGAGCAATAAGAGAAAACATGCCTCCACACATCTGCCTTTTGTGTACTTTTTGCTCAGCTTGCGGGGCTTTTTTTTCGCCTTTAAATTTTTAGGTACCTCCTTCTTGTTTGTGCTAGTGCTGAGAGAAAAGCAGCAATGTGGAAGTGTAAATAAATACTGTTGTACGTTTCTGGCTTCGGGGGCAAAAAAATGAAATATTTCCCTTAAAAATCATTGGCAGATACAGGGAAAACATATTAGCAGTTTATTCAGTATAGGTTTTTGAGAACTAAGGGGTTAATAGGAAGGAGATCAAAGACTGAGGGGCAGAGCAAGGGGGCGAAGGTATTAATATGCCAAAGGGACTCTGGTGCACCACTGTGCACAGTTTTGGCCAGAGCATGAATCGTGGTCATTTACAATAGGCTGTGAGGCTCCTAAAGCTGATGGAAGTTCTCCTCAGACTGCCACATGACTTACTGCTGCAGGCCAGAACTGGGTCGCAGCCTTCCTGCTGCAGGCAAGATAATTTCTGTCCCATCCTCATTCTTCTCGTTGTTTCTGTTTCCTCAGTAACAACTGTCGCTATTTGCATTCGCAATGGTCTTTTGAGACTTACAAGCCCTGAAAGGATCAGGCATTTGTATGTACCTTCAGTTTTAGTGAAATGGCATTTTCAAACTGTTGTAAAAAACCCACATGCTTGTTTTCTTCTCAAATGCAGAAGGGAAGCCGTGGAGACATTGAGACTATCAGTATTTATCTTTTTTTTAAATCAGAACATCTCTATATAGTTGAGAAATTTACTTCCATGCCTAAGTGAAACCGTAGCATACACTGATTTTTTTCTTAGTGCTGTCACTTAAATCTAGATAAAAACTTCTCATGTCCTTTTTTCTTTCTGTGTACCTCAGAGAAGTAAATACTTGAGGTTGTATGGCAGCCAAAATCTGGCACATGAACATTTACAGATGGCAAAAGGCATGTCTTTTCATCTGCCAATGTGTGATTCAGATAGCACAAGCAGACTCCCATCCACTTGACCGCAATGGAGTTGGCACAGCCTTCCTTCTCCCTCCATTCCTGGGCTTGTTGGGTAAAGCAAAGTCAGTGATAGCTTTTAGATGGAAGAGAATTAAAAATACTTAGAAATATTTATAGAAAGATGAATTTTTGCATGTTTTGAATTCAGTGGTTGCCAGGGGAGTGCGGGGTGACTAGTTTGAAGCGCTGTCTTCCTCAGAAGATAATAGTAACTTGTAAATAATTTACATGTCAGAATCTGAGGTCAGGTGCACGTTAAAATGGATAGAACTTCTTCATTTCACCACATTAAGTCAAATTTGTAGAGCCAGAAGTATAACAATATCAAATAATTTGTGTTGGCAAGTTATAAAACGTGTGTTTAAACCTATTAGAGTAAGCACAGACTGATGTGACATCCTATTATTTAGCTACAAAAAGGAAAGTTTTGGTGGTATTTTTTTTCCTGTTTAAGAAATTATTTCGATAGAAGTTTTGTGGGAACCCTTTACTCTCTTGGGTGTGGGGTTTTTTGTATTTTTTGGGAAAAAAATGTTCCTCAGCACGTGGAAGGTAAGCACAGGGATAGTTCCAAAGGACTCTGCACACCACAGCCCATCCTCGGAGCCCTGAAGTTCTTTTCACAAAGGGCAGCTTTCCCTTCTGCAACGCACATCGGTCTCTATGGTCTGTTTGTGGAAGGAATTGGGGTTTCTGAGATGTAGACTCCTGTTTGATGGAGCCCAATAGGGTGCTTGCACCATGTAGAGCAGCAGTTCTCAAGATTTAAGAACCAGCACGGCACGTCAGAAATTCAGAAGCACTTATTATGCTGCCTGTAAGATTTTGATTAGTTTAATTATAAAGCTTGTTCTGATTTTTTACTAACTTGCACACGGGCTGATTGCAGCTCACCAGTAGTGTATGTAATACAGTAATACATTGTTCTCTACATTTTTATAACCACTTTTGCAACAAGATCTATCTGCCTGCTTCGGACAATTACGTATGTTGGTAATCTCCTCTTCCTGGTTTTCTTTTTGTTACTTAAATATCTCTGTAATAACAATGCTAATTCATTAGATCAGAAGATGGACCTAAGCAGTAGTAGAATCATAAGCTGGAAATCTTGAGAAAATGAGACTAAACTGAATTTCAAAGGGCAAGAAAGCAAGAGGAGTGTGATTCTGCAGTCCTGATCAGGTTGAATCTAGTGGCAGGAACCAAAGTTCTGACTGCTTCCTCTGTAGAGTTCTTGGAGGCAAAAGTGTTCTCCTTCCTCTTGCCAGCCAACATCTCCCTCCCTGCACCTCCTCTGATGTAGGAGAGATGTTTGATTAATCATTGCCCCAGACACTCATTTGCCCCTGTTTCTACACAGCCTCAAGGCTGGTAATTCTGCTCTTCAGGACAGAGTTTGGTAGAGGTGAGCCTGTCCTTTGTTGAAACCATTTGGACCCAAGATGGAATAAACACTGGAAAGGCTGAAGTGTTGTCATTCCAGGAAGGGCTGGACTGGAGTCAGGAACTGTGCATCAACAGCTGGGTTTTTTCTGTTCTTCCCTTCCAAACTTTCCTCTGAAGAGAATCCAGGTCTCGCTTTTCAACTGGGCTCTTTAGGAAGATTGTGGAAGCAGTTTCTGGTTCTGGAGGGGTTTCTGAGAGCTGAGGCTTTCACAGCCTGTTCTTCACAGTAGCACAGACTGCTCCATGGCAGTTGTTCTTCAGGAATCCCCGGATTAAAGATAATTCATTCTTTACAAAGACTTGATAAGTATAGCACTTACTATGTATGCTCACAGAAGGCTTTCAAAGAGGGGACTCCATACTGGAATAACTGGAGAATGCACAGCTTTCAGAAAAATTGGGGTATTTACTGCTCACCTCCGTGTTACCTCTCCAAAAGTATAACAAAACAGATTAAAACATCCATCCTTTTTCAGTAAATGTAATCACTTGTGATTTCTTTTTAATTAGATCTTTTCCTTCTGTTTTGAGCTGCTGGGTTTCAGTGTTCAGGCTGCTCTGCTCTGAAACTTGTGACTCTTGTACCCCACTCTCCAGCCATCGAGTGGAGTCATCGTTACAGCAGGTGGGGAAGGGACACCAGGAATTGATGAGCATTTATGAGCTTTGTGGTTTAGCCTGTAGTTGATACATATGAATGACCGAGGGATAAATTTTGAACCACATGATGTTGATAGGGTGTTCTGGAAGTTCCTGTTTTAATATATATTTCCATGGTAATTTTGAATATTCTGGGGTTTGGTTTTTTTTTTCTTTCCGTTTTCTCAATTGCACTCAATGTTTTCTCAACTAAATCACACAAACATTCTGCTTTTGACAGTTCAGCACTAGACATTCACCTCATTTCTTGAGGTGTTTATAGGCACCGCTCCATGCCAAGCTTCTAGCAGCCTGTGTTGTGGCAGTAGGAGCTCTGTTGCCAACAAATTCACCACTGTCAGCCTGTCGAGAGCAGGCTGAGATGGATCCTGGTTGCCTGACTGGAGGACAGTCAAATGCCAAGGATCACTGGGAGGAAGGAGAAAGGAAAAAGTACAGCAAATGTCCTCTTTTCAATTATAATTTAACAAAAAAAAAGATGCTAAGCAACAAACCAGAGACAAATAACTAATGAAAATGCAGTTGTCTGTTCATGGGTGGGAAACTTGTGGTAGCGAGGACACTGCATCAGAAATGGTCAGTGATCACTGGTTGCAATTAAATAGAAAATCTAATAGTGTGGCAGTAAAAATGTATACATATGTAGTGTACAGGGAGAGGGAAGGAAATTATCAAAACCTCTAAGAAATGGCTGGGGAAAAAAAGGAAAAGAAATTAAGCTTGCTGCCAGTAATGTTATTATTCAGAGACAGTCCAAAATTCTTTCTGTCCCCAGATTACATTAAAGGACTCATAAAAGCAATTAACATGTAGACTATTTTTCTAAGTCTCTGGAAGTTTCACCATCTAATTACCCATTATGTAATAGCTGGAAGCCAGCAGATAATCTCAAGTTGTTGATGCCCTAGGATAATTCAAAATACTTTGGTAGTAGTTGTGTTTAAAAACAAACAAACAAAAAAACCCCAAACCAACAAACAATGAAACAAAACCCCACAAGTTTTTAAAATTTATGGACATTGCTTTAGCACAAATGTGTTCATTTGAAATTATTTAGTCTCAGACTGAACATAAATGGCTCTGATTACCTTTGTGTTACTGGTTTTTCATCTTGTTTTCATGAATTAGATCTGATGCCTTGTTGAAATGGGCTGCTCTTAGAAAAGGAACAGGAAAAACCAGTTTGTTGAACTGATATCAGAAATGGATAAAGGCAGTTATTGTTCAGATGAGTAGAAACTGTTGTCTCTATTTGTACCTGAAACAAGGCAAGAGATTTTAGTGATGTTATTCTGGTTTGGAGTTTTAACTTGGTGGTGTCACATTTTATGGTCGGTCTTGACTCTCTACAGAGTGAAAAGAGAGAGAAAGAAATGATCTGGTGGCAAACGCTGTAAATAAAAGATGAATTTTGTGATGTTTTTCCTATATTCATAGTTCAATTTTCCAGCTTTCCTTAGCTGTACTTCTGTTACAAAACTGCTAATCTCCATAGTAGATGACAGGGCATTCTCTTGCTTTCATTCTAAAGAGCAGTTCTCATCTCAGTGCTTATGGACACTGTTTTCGAAATCACCTATAGTTGGTTGTGTTTTCATTAGTGCCACTGTTGGCCTCGTTCACTGAGCTATTTAAACACAAGATAAATATGTACCAAAAGCTTAACAAATGCTTATATACTTGCTGAACGTGACTGAAAGCGACACTTGCTCATTAATTTAATACTTAAAATAACCCGTTCTGAGCTGCCAAGTACTCAATTTCTGTTCCTTGATGTTTTGAGTTTTTTAGCCTTTTTTTGTGCTATATAAAAATACCTAAGTCCTTTTTTTTTTCCCATCTAAAAGTAAAGCTTTGAAAATAACAAAGACAAGTAAACCCTGATAGTGGTAACTTATTTTCTATTTAAAACTGTTGTTTTCGTAGTAGATTTCTCTCCAATCGAATACAATGAAGAGGGTGGGGCGTCCAAAGATTAAGATACTTGTCGGGGAGTCTGAAGATGAATTTTTTTTGCTCACATCTACCCATGTGTTTGGTTTATTAATTATATGATACATGGGGAGTGTTCCAGCAGAAACAGTGGTATGTGAACGAGGTCTGCCCACCTGTGTTCTCAGGCATAAGAACAGTTGTACGTGTTGCCTTGCAGATATTTTACAAGCATTTTATTCAGCAGCTCCGCAAGTGAAAAACAGGAGCCTTTTGAAGTAATGGCTATTGATTAAAATGTGGTGTAACACTTGAAGTCACTCCATACCTACCATTTGGGTCGGGTTGTAACCCGGAGGTCCGTCCATGAAATCACTTGTTTACTTTCTGCTTCTTGGTTTTCTTGCATCTTCCCACAACCGAGCATCGCAGTGTCAGATGCTACTGGAAACTTCCCCCTTCCCAAAGCGTGGGCCATCTCACACGTGTGATGGCACGTACCAAAGAGGTCCAGCAGAGCAATTTCACAGCAATTCTTATGTACTTTTAAACCGCTGCTCCCGGAAGGTGTCAGTACTCAGACTTCCATGTTCATTTGCTGATTTTTCCTCATGTGTTTCATGAAGGTAACGAAGATGCGAGCTCACGTTGATGTTCCTCAGCTCTATCTTGTTTTCACCTTACGACCTTGAGAGTGACTGCATTATTTATTCATCCTGTGTACAGTATTCAGTGCTTTTCAGAGGCTGATCCCTGCCCTGAGGGGCTGGTAGGCCACACTAGATACAGGGACAGCCAGGGAGAGGACTGGGTCCCAATCTGCTTAGGAACACACATAATTGACTTTCAGCTTCACTACAGAAGGTTCCAGTGAGTTGGTTTCATTGGTTCTCCATTACTTTGGTTTTGGTGGCTGTTTTTTTTTGGAAGCAGTTGTGAAAAGAGAAATGAAAGAACAGGATTATTAACAAAAAGAAAAAAAAAAACCCAGCAAAAAATCAGGCAGATCCGATGGAAGAAACAGTTTTATAGTTTTGTGCCCAAATGCAATTTGTGTTCCATGGAGCAGAGTAATACCAATTTTTTAAATGTAAAGTGCAGTTACAATATTGACAAAGAACATGGAGTTTTATTGCTCATTTGAAACATTCTGTTATGAATATTAGAGTAGTTCCAGCACTTTAATATTAAATTAATTGAGTTTATTCAAAGTTTATCATAATGGTTTAGGATTTCAGGGTTTTTAGAGAAGTGGGTGAATTCAGCTTAGCATTAGCTACTGTTGATAAATTCTGAATAAGGTTTTTATTAGTACTAAAAAAAATTAAAATCCTAGTGATTAATTTTAAGCATAGAACAGTAAACTTTAATATAATTAACATATATGAATTACTTGAATGATATATTATAATATATAATTATATAACTTGATATAATTAACAGTTGGATCAGAAATTCACTTAATCCCATATGCTCAAAGTCTACACAAAGACAAGAAAGCTGTGGACTGTTCAGGGAGGGAAATGTTACTCCTATGGAAAAGGAAAAATTCATGACCAAAGCAACAAACTTGTATTTGAGCTGGAAGTTTGTAGTGCACGTGCCACCAGACATAGAAGGAGAATTTTGAGACTAGATTTGGAGTTGATAGAGATTGCAGCTTATCTGAGACCTAAGCTGAGAAAGATGCAAAGACAGGGAGTAAGTGCATTAAGGGAAATCAAATGCAGCTTTGAGGAGGTTGGGAATTTGTGCGTTATGCCGAGTGCCACGGTGCCAAGATGCTCTCCGTGGGGCAGTGGTGGGTGCAGGTCAGATCTGCGGCAGACAGCAGCTCTCAGGGGCCTCTAATCCTCTAAGCACTCCTGTTCATCTAAACTAAAGCGGGACTAAACTCTATGCTGCTGGCATTTCAGATTTAAAGATTATCAAAAGATCTTAAGCTAAGACTGGAAAAGATTGACAAGTGCAAAAGCACACATCATGCAGGATCCGTTCCTCCAGGCGTTCTCTCATAAACTATTTTCTATTAAAAGAATGAAACATAAGCTGACAACATGAAGACAGGAAATGGCACGGATAAGCACAACAAATGAAGCCAAAATTACAGAGGTACATACACATTAATAGTGAGATCCAGTGTAAGTGTTTCTGCATAATCCTGGAGGCCTGCAGGGAGAACACTTAGAACATTTCTCAGCCCCTTTGGAAACAGATCCAGAAAGTGGCTCGGTGCAAAGGAAGGGAATGGGGGCCTTCCAGAGGAGTCCTGCAAGGTCAGGTTTGGGAAGAGCACCTGTACACAGTGTGATTGGAGCAAAGGACCTGAAAGGCTCCAGTATTAGAAGGGGAGTTCCTTCTGCATCCCAGCAAACAGGAAGCCTGTCTCTCAGAGTAAAGTTAGGGATGTGCTGGTTGTTACCAGAGATAGAGATTCTGAATTTCAGGCTGTGACACCCAGGAGGTTCTTTTAGTTTTTATCATGATTTCTCTTTAAGGGAAGTGTTCAACTAGTGTATTTACCTATGCAAATCTTCTGCAACTTCAGCATACAGCACAGTCAGTTATGTTCAGGTTTTGAGCAGAATACCAGTAGCATGCTAGTAGATGTAGAGTAAGACCCAAATAGAACAGAACGCATTGATTAAGTAAGATTATATCGGGATAAATAGGGTAACAAGCTATTGCTGTAAGAAAGGGAGAGCAGCTCTGTAAAGCACTGTAAGGCAAAACCATGTAACCATGTCCACTTTGTCATCACATCTCTGTGACTTGAAATTCCCTGCTCAGGTTGTAAGACACGGGATGATGTCTGCACTCCTGACATCTGACTGGGATGAGGATGGACTGCTAAATGTCAGGGAGGGCAGAGACTTTTGTGCAGGTGGAAAGCACTGTAATGATGGCTTTTAATATGCTCTGTAGATTAAGTCTCAAATGATACCAAGACTTGTGGTTTTAGATGGCACAGATGCATCTTGGAATCCACCAGAGCTTTTGCTTGAGCTCTGAGTTGTGTTTGAACTGCTTCAAGACGTGGGTATGAGAGGGAGACATTCTGGATGGTGACTGTACCTTGCTTAAGCTGTCTTCATTTCAGGATGGCTTTCCGTGCTCCCAGAATACTTTGTCTCCCAAAGTTGAAGTGAGCAGGGGAAAATGTGTGCGTATTTCTCATCATCACATTTCAGTATGAAGTCTCTCAGAGAAAAGCATGCCCTGTGGTTTCTGTAGGACTTTATCCCAGGATCTTTGAGGAAAAGGATAACTCTGCTTTCTGTTTCCTTCCTGTCTCTCTACTAGAAATGTCTCTATATAGCACAGGCTTCGAGCGACTGCAGTGCTGAGTAGGGTTTGTCAAACAGCTCCTTCTCAAAAGGTTGACCTTTGATTAAAACCATCTAATCCAAATCCAAACCTGTTTGCTTCTCCTAAAATACACTGGGTGAAATAAAAATCTCAATTCTTTCATGTGTTTTTTTTTTTTCCCCAGCCGTTACACTATTAACACTTGATCTTTAATACACCTCTTAATGGAAATATTAGATGTAGTGTTTTCAGAGGGAATTTCCTCCTGGGGGACCCTTTCTGTTATCAATTCACATACCTTCTATTATGTTCCCTCCCTCATTTACAGCTTTGAACACGCTTATTTTTTCAACACCTCTGACCAGCTAAGAGTTGCTTTTTGAGTGTAAGACTGTAAATGTGTGTTTCTGCTCAGCTGTGTGATGAAATCAAATAACATGGCTGCAGAAATAATGTCACAGGTATTCTTTGAAAATCTGATGTAACAGGTTAACAGCAATTTGCTGTCAATTGCTGTTCCTGTGGGAAAACACATTTCTCCCAGGATATTGTTCGGTTATTTTTTCTAATCTGTGTGTATATATATATTTAAAGAGAAAAAGTTGGCATTATGAAGTACAGTGACATTGATACTAAACTCTTACTGGGGTAAATTAAGAAGTTAATAAGCACCACAACACTAGAAAGACAGGACTGGCCAGATCTTCCCTTCCTTCTGCCATGGGGTGGTTTTGTATCCTTGACCTAGTCTTGGCCCTTTTTCTCCAAAGCCAAGGCAGCAAAGTGTGTGCCAGGGGGATACAGAAATAGCAGCACTCGCAAGACTTTTTAAAGCAGAAGGAAAGAGCTTCAGTACCGTTTAAACTAAAGTACCGTTCTACTGCAATTCTTGGGCTGAGGAGAGGATTTCATTTAGGACTTCTGATGCGTGGCATGAGCAAGCTCTGCATGTGTCAGCAGAGAAGGGGCGTCAACCATGGTGTGAAACTGAGTAATTGTTGGTTTGTTTATAAAACATGTTTCTGTTTTCAGGTTTTCTGGTGAATGTCCCTTGGCCGTGTTCCTTTTTGACCATAAAAGTCCTGTTAATTTTTAAGGCATTAGAAGAGTACAAATAATATGAAAAAGCAAACAAAGCAATTGTTGTAGCATAGTTATATTGATGCTATTTTATTGCTGTGTCCTTGACCCACAGAAAGCAGGTATTTTGTATTTGACTTTGAATTGACTCAGTGATTTCATCATCCAACCAATAAGTGCCTTTCAGATATTCCTGGCTTAGTTTTGCCTTGGTGCTTTCTGACTCATGGAAAAGAAGGTGGCATATTGAAAAGTATCCGTGTGACTTACTTTTCTTTTCAATTAAGTTTGGGGGGCAGACAGGAAAAAAAAAGAATATAAATACATGAATAAAGCTCTTTTTTTCCATTACTGTCACAGTGCAATACCTACAAAACTAATTCATCATTCCCTTTCAACTGAAGTATCCTAAGGGCTGATAGAACTCCTTGGTTTGGATTTGGGGTGAAGAGGAAACCCTTATTGTGTAAGGAGCTCCCTGACATTTTGAGCAGGAACTGTAATGAAAGCTGTGCCTTATATGTGTGTACTTGGAAGTGAAAGATAAAATTGAATGTCCATTTGTCTTCAAAGGCCATGTCAAGCTCTTTTGCTTTCAGGAAGGAAAACCACTGCTTTTAAATCTGGCGCACCTTACTAGTCAAATCGTGGCAGTGTGTGGACTGGAGATATTTTTTTTCTTTTTTTTTGGCCTGATTATTGTAATTGGAAAAATACCCCTGGTCTGCAGAATTCTGAAGATTGCTGTTACTGAGCCTTGGGGCAGTGGGCTGCTGCATCTCCCGCTGACCCCGGACTGTGCTGACATTTGGGGTGTGCTCTGGGTCTGATGCTCCTCCTCACTGCCCCGCTCTCCACAGTGGCCCGGCATTCAGGAAATGGAAATGAAATGGCTGTGTTTTCCTCTGCGAGGTCACAGAGGCAGTGCCACCAAGCTTTCATCAGAAGTTAGCTCTAAATGCACAGCCACGTGTCACCCCAGTTCATCTGGGAAGGCTCTTGCTGCATGTAGACTTTGGGGCCGTTCCTGGCGTGTTGGAGCAGGCAGAAAAGCTGCACAGACAGCCTGGAACAGAACCTTTGTAGAGGGTCATCTGGAGTGACCGAGATGAGGAAAACAGGTGACCCCCAAAGACAGACAGCAACTGGGTCTTTAATGCACAGTCGTTTCCACCCCAGTCGTGCCACCTCTTCAATTCTGACTGGCATTAGCAAGAGTCCAGATTAGGCAAGCAGTTTAAAAATAAGAGTAATTAAAAAATCATTTGTTACCTTGTTGAAAACCAGGCTTGAGGCATTCTCTATAGAGATGGTGGGGGTAATGTTTATGCAGTGGTGGTGTGCAGAGGCACCTGGAGGAACACCTTGTCCCTCCTCGCAAGTTTCTGAAGGATTTTGGGTGAGCAAAGTGCAACCATCCTACTTTAATTTACTCCAGGCAGCTTTACAGATGTAGAATGGAGATATCCAAGTCTCAGGGGTGGTAAATAGCTGCAGAAATGTGGCAAAGATAATTTATTGTTGTATCTTAATTAAAACTATAATTAACAAATAAACATTTTGCTAATAACATGCTAACAAATTTTCTGAAAGGTAATATAATCAGAGACTTGATTCCTATTTTTCATACCCTTTACAGTCATGTGTTTCCACTTGCATAGATGAAAAGATTTGTAGGTTTGGATTTGGATTTTTTTTCTTGGTATTATCATAGTTAGATTCAGGATCAGTGTCTAATTAAAGATTTGAAAGTTTCTGGGACCCGGAACAACTGTTGGCTTTGTCTGTCTTCAGTGTGTGTTTTGAATGAGTAGGAAATGTTCTGTGTGTGCTGTCTGCAGCCTGAAGTCAGAATGCAGCTTTTTTATGTGCTTCTAACAGAAATAGAAGGGTTGGGTGTCTGTCCTGCAGTACAGTAACCATAGGAAATATAAAATAATAGCAAAGCGTTTCATGGTGGCTCAGTCAACCGACAGCTAGAAATTGGCAGTCCTTTCTAAAAAAGGAAGGTGTTGTCTTCCAAGCTATTTTTACATATATTTTGAATCAGCAGAAGGCTTGGATAACGTGAGGCACTTGTACAGCAACTGCAAGCACAAATTGGTAGATCAGATTTTTTTTTCATAATACAGCGTTATCTGATTTTCAGATTACTTAGTTTTAAAAATATGATTGTTCAATTAAGCCACTTAGAGCTGTTTATTTTAAAAATCTTTTACATTTGTAAAAGGCTTTGTGATCCTGAGCAAATTGGAGCTCTGGGAGTGTAATGCATATTTATTAAATGTTTTGGCCCGTAGAAAATGTTTTCAAAGGCTTTGTTCTCCCACAGCATTCTGAAAGTGCATCCTCCTCTGACTGCACGGAGCTGAGAAAAGAAGTGACCGGGAGGAATTAGAAGAGGTGATAGAAGGACATATTTTGGCTGGCGAAGTCAGGGCTTCATGTTTAATTTACAAAAACATTAAACTTTTCATGTTTAATTGAAGGCAACAGCAGAATGTTGGGATTTCTAATCCCAGGGATGCTGTGTCAGTGCCACACGGTGTTAGTGGCACTGCTGCCCTCCAGGCTGCAGATGTATGGAAACCTTTTACTAAAAATGCCTTTAGTTTTGTTACTGAGGGGAAAAAGGAGAAAACAGCTAAGGCAGCAACAACAAAAACAACACATTAGACATGCACTACTGGCCTAGCTAATTCTAGGGCTGCTATTAGCAGGCATTTAGGCAAATGTATTAACATTTAGCATCAGCACAAATGCGATTGCATTCCTGCTTTCCCTGTTTCTGGCAAAATATGCATGGCCATTCAAGGGAGGAAAAGGAGACGGGAGCTGTTTGTTAGGTAGGACAGCTAAATGGGGAAAGGGGTTTTAGGAGAGGAAGTTGAAGAAGAAACTTGACTGAAAAATATTACTTAAAAAGGGAGTGAGATGTCTTAAAGAATAATGCTGATCAGGTGTTTGAGTGGCATGTTCTGTGCATCACCACTGATTTTAATTTTTTAAAAGTCCATTTTATATTTAACTCTTCTTTTTTTTTTTTATTCTTGGAGTCTGGCAATACTGTTTCCAAATGCATACAAAGTTGTCTTTTTAACTGCATCCATTGTGCAGTTCAAGTTAGAAAATAGAAAATGAAAAAGATTTTTTTTTAATAAGATGTACCAGAAAACCATGCAGTGGGCCAGGCTGAAGTGGTAGCTGCAGTAATTGCCTTATTTTTGACAGTGAAAAAGGGCAAATGCTGTATTATAAGTTGTAAAAAAATCAATGGAGTACACGTAATGTGATGCTGTAAAAGGGAAAATTCTTCCTTATTCTAGCTTGGGTTTTTTGTGAGTTGACTGACATCATAAATTATACAACAGAAAATTCCTCTTCAATTTTACAATTAAAAGAAAATATTTGTGAAAAGAACTTATCATGGATTCTGACCATTATGATTATTTTTTGC
Organism: Sclerurus mexicanus; assembly: GCA_013396755.1. Classification (NCBI taxonomy): domain Eukaryota; kingdom Metazoa; phylum Chordata; class Aves; order Passeriformes; family Furnariidae; genus Sclerurus; species Sclerurus mexicanus. The sequence goes on from VWZF01002002.1 coordinate 111,232, forward strand.
CCACTGAAGTATATTGAAGGGCTCAACATTTTTTAAATGCCTGCCTGTGTAGTCCTTATAAATTTATCGTCACTCATATTACATTCCCTCTTTGAAAAGAGCCCCAAACAAATCACCATTATTCAACTGTTGCCATTTTTAATCATTTCAGTTTAATCATTTTATTGGTTAGCTTGTTCTTTGAGCAACTTGCTGGCAGGAAGGAGAGTTTGTGAGCCAAACTAGAATAGGGTTATTCCAGCTCCTTGTGTTACCTGCTCAGTGCCTGGAAATAGTGATAATTGAGTGTGGCCTCTTGGTTCTTTGGAGCCCCCCGAGCTCTCAGGGACATCCATAACACTCGGGGCCCTTCTGCTTTTTCCAGCTGTCTAAAGTATTAATGTGTGGAGAAAAGATTTCTTCCCAAGTGTAGCATGAATCCTGTTTCTAGAGCGAGACAGGTATATTCCCTTTGGCTTTTCTGTCCCCCGCTCCAGCACGTGGGTAGGAATGAGTTTCATCTTCATTTCAGCTCCGCATATTGAGCGACAGACCTGCAGCAAATGCAATGCCAGGTCTTGGCCAGGGGGTTTAGGATGCTGATTTAGGAACGTGTTTTGGTGTAGGGCTGTGCTGTTAGAATGGCCGAGGTTTGTTAGAGCACAAGGGCTTGGATTTTGACTCTTTTTTTTTTTTTCAGTAAATAATGCTGCACTTGCTTGATTAGTTTTTAAATTCCTTAAGCACTTGTCTTGTTTTTATAAGACTTTTTTATTTTTTTAATAGTTTCTTCTTTCTGTGAGGAAGACAAGAATCACATTTCTATGAACCAGATACTTTGTTACACTAACACATATTTTGTACTTAACAAGTACAGATTTAAGTGATTATTTATATAAAACGTGTGAGAATAAATTCTTCCTCTGATTGTCTTGAGACTTAAATTCACAATTCTGAATTTTCCTCCACGCAGCAGTTAATGATTTAATTTGTATCGGTGGCAGTTTAAATCCTGTCACTGCTCAAATGGCATTGACTGCTGCTACAAAAATACACAACCACAAAATAATCCCAGATTGTTGTTTAAAAAAACCAAAGCCCACCAGATTTAAATACTTAATTTCTCAATTAGATACTAATCTTGTAAAGTGAACTGTTAAAAGAAGAGTCAACAATCCATTCTTCTTAGAGAATCCTTCAACGTAGCTCTCAAAATTCAAATTTGATCCGGAATGCTAATGTTCCATTTCTGGCTTTCAGAGGATGTGGGACCTTTTAAGCTGTCGTAACTTCTCCCTGCTACCTTTTGACACATTTTGGGAAGGCATAATGAACTTCTGTTGAAGGCAGCGGAATTCAAAAGCGTTCAACAGTGTCAAGCGTGATGCCAGAAAGAGTGCAAAGTTTTTGAAGTGATCATAACAAAAGTTGATGTCGAAGTCCCCTCAATGTTTTTCTTGCCTTTTCTTTTTTTTTCTTTTTTTGGAGGCACGTTTCCTGTAGGAGCTGATTTTCTTCCAGCACATCATAATGTATTTCAGGGATTGTGCTGGCACGATCCTAGAGACCCCAGAAACTGAGACCCACCTCAGAGCACGGAACTGAAGTGATTGCTAGTTTTAAAATCTCTCAAAAAGTAAGGAGACTTTGGGGGAAAATACTGATTGTCATGAGAATGCAGAAGGGGCACCTTCCCCACGCTGCTGAATCCCAGCTCAACCTCTGCCTGTAGGTGCATCCTTGGCAGGGGCAGCAACAGTTGGGATTATCACAATGCCATGGTGGCTTTCAGCTGCTCATCTGAACCTGCTTGGTGTCTACAGACAGAAAAAAATGTTAAAATGGTAATTTTCCCTTGTAAGAACTCAATGTCTAAAATATTAACCACACAGAAAGTTTGAAATGTCAGCTTTGAGTCTGAGGGGGACACGACCATGGTGGTGTCACATTGCCCTGTACCTTCTGTCCTTAGGGGGGCCAATCCTGGAAGGGGCTTCCTGGAGAGGTGGTCACATCCCAGGCCTTGGGCCAATGCCACAGTCCAATCCATTGGAGCGTTCCTTGGTTTGGGTCACTTTAGCAGTGACAGAGCCATGGACCACCTGCAGGACATCCCGGTTTTAATATCTGCCAATAAGCAACAACAATTAGCAGGTTAATGCAGAAAGGCATTCCTTAGTTACCCCTGGCTTGGGGAAGAGCTGAGAATGGGCTTATTCCAGGAAAATACTGCCCATTTTCACTTCTGTGCATAGATATTCAAATTGGAATGGTGCTGTTAGAAGTTATTAGAGTTGATGGAACAAACTGAGGTTTGACTTAGATCACAGAGGCCAACTCTTGCCCAGTGTTCTCATCCTAAATATTTTAACCTGAGAGTAGTTCTGCAGTCACTGGTGGCAGCTTTTCCTCAGTGATGGACCTGTCATATTAAACATAATATCATTGTAATAACAAAGCCTGCTTTCAGCCTGCTGTCGTTGAGCTGGCTGCTCTGTTAGATCTATGGTAGTGGCAGAGGATAAATAAGGATGGGTAAATTTAAATAATACTGGGCGAAGAATGAACTGGATACTAGAAACATTTTCTGTCCTAATCATTCTATAGGTAGGAAGGATATAGCTGCTGATGTAGTTAATTACATTGGCGTTTTTAAACCCATATCAGGGGTATCGTTACTTTAACAAAATCTTAATCGAGTCTTTCAGTGGCAATATTGAATTTTAAAAGTTAGTAGTTACTGGTTAGAGCATGACTTCGTTAGTATACAGGAAAATCATTCCGTGGTGATTAACATCTATTCACATCTTGGAATGCATTATGGGCTCTAAATTACCATAGAAATTAATGCAATCTTCTTAAAAGGGTTTAAAATATGGTAATAGATACAGCATACCAGCACCTGCAGCTCAAGGTACCAAAGTTATTAAAGTTGGATATAATTATATTTATTTTGCAAGCATCTAAATGAGGGGGAGAATAAGAAACAAAGTTTAATAAAAATTGAAAAGATAGGCTCTCAATTTAAGATCAAGACAGGCTTTTTAAATTTTTCTTTCATTTAACAAATATATTGCTATTTCTGATGCATGTGAAATACTTAGTCCATTTTAAAGTTTGAATTGTGATATTCCTTGTACTGACTTTGTATTAGTGAACTCAGCTGGGTTTCTTGCGATTTACACCAGGAAATCGAGGAGGGAAATTTGTTCCACAGGTTTAATTTTTCAAGGCTGCTGCTTCTTACCTGTGCACTGCGCTCGTATTTTTTTAGGGGCACTTGCAGACTCGCAGATTAATTTTTCAGTGGTCTAACAGGATGTATGAAAATCAAAATACGGCAGCTCTCGCAACTCAGAATCTCGAGTGAGCAGAGAGCCAAGAGCAGTACCTGGAAATGAGCAGGTGCCATTAACTTGGGGCTGATGTGCCGGAGTGCTTTGCTCCTTGAGAGATTGACATGTGGATACAGAAACAACTGAGCTCAACTTGACTTCAGCTCCCATTCTGCAATTAAAGTAACAGAGCAAACCAAGAAGTAATAGTGCCTTTTTTTTTTTTGCCAAAGTTTGTGATTATTTCCAAATGTCAAAGAAAAATATACATATATACATGCGTTCCTGTTGGGTATCTGTGGCATAGGAAGTAAATATCTCCTTATTCCTTATCTCCTTATCCTTTAGCTGTTTTATTGAGTGAATCCCTGCCTATCTTGAAGATAACAAGAAGACATGCTGACATTTGATGGCAGTGTTCATTGTGCATAAAGTGGAGCGTGTACAGCACGTTAAGTGCAGAGCTGGAATGCCAGGAGAGATTTACAGATAACAGAAATGAGCAGGAAACGCTTCTTATTATCAGTGGAGAAAAGCTGTATTTGGAATGACAGCCAGATGCTTGTTTACTGTGATTATAATGTTAATGGCAATATTCTGTTCGCAGCTCTGGACAGCCACGGAGGTCGTGGGGAATTTGGGGAGACTTCAACCACGACCTTTTTTCGTTTCTTTTTATTTTTCCTGAAGTCAAATGACGACAGCTGCTCACAGTGCCAAACAGTACAAAGTAACATAAAAATGGTATCTGTTTAATCACTGGGTTTGGCTCTTGGTGGAGGGAGTGTTGGGATGTGTGTTTTTTTAGATGTAGTACAGGAAAGCAGAATCTTTGCGGTATCATTAGATTATCATTCATAAGTACTTCTGTTTCAATTTTCTCAACAGTTCCTTCAGCACTAGAGGCTTTTAAGCATCTGTTGATATTGTGTGATGATCTTAATGAGATCGAAAAACAAGTGTTTTCTGCATAGGAATGAATTCAGAATATTTTTGTCCCATTTGGAATGGAGTTAGAATTACAATGTAGTCCTTATGTAGATATCCTTGTCCAGCTGTAACACTTGAGATTCACTTGAGCTTTAAGTCTGAGACTAAAAGTAGGGAGTGGAAGAGAAAAGGGAATAAAAAGAGCGGGATTAAAAAAAAAATAATACCAACACACCACATCCCACAACAAAACAGAAAACAAGGAAAGTCAATAAACAGTGTAATTATTAATTCATTCTGAAATTAAAGTAATGGTTTTTTAAAGTGAAATGGCCAAACCCAATAACTAAGAGTTTGGCAGGGCAATAATAGTGGTATTTGTATCTCTCTTAATTTAACCTTTCCCTTTGGGTGGAGCTATTAAAAAATGAAAGGAGAGAATATTTAGAGAGACAGGTTTATGTTAGCTGATGGTTTGCACCATTTTAATGAGGCCAAAGCAATAAAGGCTCTCAACAGATCCTGAGGTCCGAATGATGAATGGCTGTCTTCCACTGATGAAACAGTGTTGTGCTCAAATATTGCTCTTTAAATATGAAAATATTAATTTCTACAGTTAGGAGCTACTCTTGAACGATTTCCTCAGGAATATGTGTGCAAACGTATTTGAATTAAAATCAAAGAAGTCTGTCTTCTTGGCAGGAGGAAAGTTGAAGTGGCCGGATTAGAGAAATGATTTATGGTGTGGTGGATTGGGAAATAAAGAAAGAAGACCCGTGCACACGTGTGTTTAAATACATTTACGCAGGGAGTTGAGGCGTGTCTCCAGTGAACCGCTCATTAATCAGTGAGTGAAGTTCCAGGGAGAATTTAGCGATTGCCAGCTGTGCCGTGTTCCTGATGTGAGGTTAAATGTGTGGGGGTGAGCAAGTGGTAGTTTTACTGGAAGTGTGCATAGTCATCGGTGCCTATTGATTATCCTTAATGGCTTCATTTATTAAAGGGGTTTCTCTATTCCATTTGGTGGAAATCTACTGTGCATCTAGCTTATCATTGGAAGATGATGCTTAGGATTCCTCACGTGATGATCCTTAAGGTTTCTTATTTTAGGCCTTTTTTTTCCATTTTGGTCCATTTCATTCCCTTGAAAAACGTCCGAAGCAGCAATCTGAAGGTGGGCAAGCAGCAAGTCCCCTGCTTCACCTCCACACATGTGTTAAAGTTTGTACAGTGAGCTGCAGTATCTAAAAATGGAATTGGTAAACACATGTATGATTGCTGAGTGTGTTCCTAGGGGAACCCAAAGTTGCCTAAGAAAGAAATATAGCTCTTCTTCCACACAGGAGCACTGTGAGAAATAAATCCCACGTAGCTACCTTCCCTTCACTCATAATATCTTCACATACCATTTATAAGGGAAAAAAACACTGTCAAAATAAGAGGTATTGCTTTCTGTGACACGCAGCTACATTGTTGGTCTGAAAGTTTTATTAACAGCTCACATTTATATATTTTTATGATACTTTTAAAATAGTGAATTATGAACGATTGAAAATACCCTCCAGCTTAATTGAGAACCATTATGTCTAGTAATTGCCAGTGATTTCAGAAACAGCCGTTGTTCTCTGGCCTATTAACATAATTTGAATTTTTTATTGCACTTCATAATTATCTGTTGGAGTTAAAAAACAGGCCCATTTACTGAAGTGTTTAAGAACAAAAGCCCCAAATGGGCTGGATTGTGATGTATTATTTCTATTACCCGACCTCGCTGGAACCGTTTTGTACATCAGTTTTTGATGGGGTCGTGACTTATGAGAAGAGAGGAGGGTGGGTTTTCTAGTTTTCATTTTGCTAAGTGTAGGTAAAACGGCATCTTGTACAATTGTCTTTGACTCTTTCTTACATATCTACTCCATTTAGTCCTCAATACCACTTTAGCATGATTTCCACGATAGCTGAGAGAAGCACTTTTTTATATGCTTAACAAATTTTATCTGTTCCCCGTGGCAAGTTGGCAAAGACAGAAGGAGCTTGACCCCTACTTAGATTATAATATTTTTATATCAAGACTTCTTTTTAGTTCTGCCATTTGTAGTGAAAACAAACTCTTGATCTCTCTCTGAGATTTCTATGTACTGCAGTAAAGGAAATAACTGATACTGGTTTTCCCAGCAGTGTTTGTGATATAAATGCCTCCAGTGACAGGAAGATCTGGTTGTTCCTATTTCTGGCCTCATTCTTGGTAGAAATGGTTTTAAGCAGGTTGTTTTTTTTTTTCCCCTTAAGTTTTTAGATCTCTAGTCTTCAGGTCATCTTCTCAATTAGTCCCTGGGGCTGTGGAGAGACAGGAAAGTGAAGTTCTCTTAGCAGCTCAAATTGCAGGTTCATGGTAAAATTAAGGTTTTAAACAATCTGGTATTGGAGGGAAGACAAGAGGATAGAAACAGGTAGAAGTCCTGGGCTTTTGGCTAAAGGTAGGGATAGGGAAATGCTTGATGAACTTGTCAGGGAGAATTGTAACTCTTCCTGTGTAACTGATGATGTGCCAGGCTGTGCACACTGCTTTCTTTATCCTCCCCTATTAAATTCATCTGCGTTCTCCTGAAATCCATCCCATGTTTGGTTCAGCCTTTGTAGGGCCCTTCTGGAAAGTCTGGGAAGGTGTGGGGGACAGAGGACATGGAGCTGGAGGTAGGCAGGGAGGGGCCAGGCTGCCAACCCCTCTGACCTCAGCCAGTGGTGTATTTAGGGCGTGATTCAGGGTGTTTGCTGCCTTGGGTGGCAGGAACACTTTGCATTGCCTGTTAGAGTCAGTCAGAAAGCACACACCAGGAAACTGGTACAGCTCTTGGGGAAAAGGACAGTCTTTGCTCTGAGCCAAGAGAAGCAGTTCCTCAGCAGGGTGGGGGGGTTGGGTTGTCGCTGATTTTATTTATTATTCTGATCAATTGGCAGCCCAGCTGTAAACTTGAATTCCAGATATGAGCTTTCTGCAAGCTCTGCGTTAGCACCCACAGAGCTCAGAAAGATGTCGAAGACCCATTCATACCTTGGACCGTGGCAGAATTTAGGTTTGAGTAAATCCAGGACATTCTCAGGATTAAAATTACTTCCCTTCGCCCCCCCTCCCCCCTTCAGGAAAGTTTTACATAGGTGAGGTGGAATAAATGGGAAGTTTCTTAATATATAAGCGTTCTCCTATCATTGAAAATGCTAAAATAAACGTTATATAAGTGGGATTCTTCATGCTTTAGTGTAGGAGGCATCTTTTGGAAGACCAGGGAAGAAAATCCCACGTTATCTTTTGTTGTTAGTTAAGCCTAAACTAGGCATCTGGAATTGTTATACTGCCTTTATGATAGTTTTTACTGTGGACTCCAGGCTATTACTGAAGATCCTTCCATCATATTGGGAATTGGGCTAAGTGGTTGCAGGACATACTTTTTAATACCTTTGAGTTGCTTGTTTGTTGTTGTAGTGACATCGGTGTCAAGCAAAACATATTATCTTTCTTCTCCTGAGTAATGAGAATTGTTTTCTGAAAATGACTTTACGATCTTGTTAGGGTTAGGGCACCAAGTGCATACACGTGCATATGTGTATGTACATATTTGTATGTGTTCATATAATATCCATAGATGTGGTATACAGCTCATTTTTAAATCTTATGTGGATTTTAGTGGATTTTTTCCCTATTATTTGCAGCAGAGTGAAGGAAGATCCTTAAATTGGAGCCTGAGAAGGGTTTCTCTGCAGTGACAAGTTTAGTAGGCATTGTCTTACTGTGCAGAAGCAAAGTCACAGCTTTAAAAATTTCATTAGTGAAGTGTTAGGTGCTTGAATTGTGTGTTGTTTCAGTTGTATGTCAGTAATATTATGTATTGCAAAGGATGCTGCTCCTCCCTTATTTCTCTGCCTCGCTGCTTCCAGGGGACGCCAAGCAGTGCCAAAATCGGATGTGAAGTGACCTGCAATTGTTTGATCTGGATGTGGGAGGGAAGCTGTCAGCGTGTTTAACGTGGGAGCAAGTTTGAGGCGGGGAGAATTGATTTTCTTCAAACATTTATTTGTGACGTGCAGCTGTGTAAATAGTGGTTGAGCCACCTCTTACCTTAAAATTGCAGTGTAAATGAATATTTGAAATAATTACCTGGAGTTAAAAAGCTCAGGCAAGTTAGAAGTTGCTTTTTTGGTGTGGATACCAGACTTGAAGGGTGAAAAAGAAACAATCCCAGATATCTTAAGTACTTTTTAATGTTCTCTGTCTCCATTGATAACCGGAATTTTTGACAGCAGAAGCATGTACAGTTATATTCAGTTCATCTTCCCTGACTGCTTTCTCCACCAGCCTTACACTGAGTTTAGTTATGACTTATAGCTTGAGCGTGGCATTTGGGAAAAACCAGAAAAAGTAGTATAAATGTAAATGTGAAGAGCTACAGCTCATTCTGTTTTTGAAATTGTTGGTGTGAAAAGAACTCAACAGTGTTTTATTTAAACAAGGTCTGCTTCAACCTTGATTGACTTGCAGTAAATTGCCTGGTACGAGAGGCAAAAGGAAGTGGATAGAAAAATGGCAATCAACACCAAATGTTTCCCATATTGATTGACAAGCACCAGAGATGTGCTAGAGTAAGATAAATTGGCTAACAGAGCCCATCTTGACAGCTCCTGAGATGGGAAAATTGTTCCTGTTAATTTGCTGCTGGGACCTTGTCATTTACCGGGATATATATTTGAGTGCCTTCTAATGGTGTAAACAAACTTTGGATTCCTAAGTAGCATATTTCAGCTTCGCTTGCTTTAATTTCTCTGTCCGTGTATTTCTGAGCCATAGTTACAAAGTGCTTTCGGAGTGGAAAGATGAGAGAAACTGTCATTATTTTAAAGACACAGTCGGTGCTGAAATAGAGGCTGGGGCATTGAAGCCATTCTGTAGCCTGTTTGATTTGCAGTGGGGTTTTGGCTTTCCCAAAAGGCCTGGAACAGAGCCCGTTTGTTGTAGAACAACATGAAGAACGTGTCTCTTTAGTCCTTTGTTCTGGCAGCTTCATAATGAAAAGATTTCTTAACCTTTTTAACATATCTAGTTTTGTGCTTCCAAATGCCTTTTAATCAGGTTACGGGTTTTTTCAGTACTGCAGAGTGAGGATCCCTTTTCCATATAGTGGTCTTTCATGTCTGCAATTTCTTTTCATTAAAAGGGAATTTTATCTTTTTAATTTCCTGTATTGCTCTCCCAGAGTGCCATTAATTATGGCAATACACAGCCCTGGTAAAATAATTAATGGTCTGATAGCTGTTGTGTTGCAATCTGCCACTCAGAAAGGTTTTCTTTTGGCTAAACCCTTTCACTTCAACTGAAATGTGACATAAACCTTCTCACTCAAGAATAAACATTTTTCAGTTTTCATGTAAGCAAAGTGAGCAGATTCCAGTATTTATCTAAGGTGTGGCCCACAAACAGTAAATATTTTACATTCTTCCATAATTTATAATCTCTTTCTTTATTTGAGTCTCCTTTCCGAACTGTGAGCTACAAAACAACTTTACAAAGCCGGAAATATTTCCAACCTCATTGAGTACTAGGAGAGAGCAAAATTGTATCTGCTTCTTTGTCAGTGGTTTGGTAGGTTGTCCATAATCCTGTGCTAGGGGTACCTCCTGCATTCCATGTCTTCTTCAGGGAATAGCTGGTTCTACCAGAAGACATCAAGGAGATTTTTAGCTTCTTATTACTGATGGTATTTCACTTCCCTCTTTGATTTTAAACTCCAGTTTAGGTCCAAGCTGTGTTCCTAGACCTGAGCACAGTGGATGATCCTACATTGAATAAATCCTGGTATTCCAGCCAGGAAAAGGCTGCTCCTGGGGGAGCTTTCCAGAAGCTTTCCAGGACTCTCGAGTGAAATCCTGCTGTGCTGAAAGCAAAACTACATTGCATTGCCTTCCATGGGGCTGAGATTTCACTGTGGTTTGCAATTAAAGGGTGGGATGGTGGTTCATTCTTCAAGGAGGGATCGGTAGATTCTTGCCAGGGCACCCCAATGTTTAGTGTAAATTGTCATAACAGTCCACCACTACCCATTAAATGTTGAAGAAAAAGAGATGTTTAGCTACCTGAAGTGCAGTAAGGCACAGGGAAGTTGAAAGCTGACACACTTTTGTGCTTTGGAAAATCCCACCAGCAGCAGAAGGGACCAAAAATTAAACCTTGAGTTTCTTGTACACCCAAAACTTCTGCAAAGTCAATACGGGTGGTGAAAGGAATGCAAGAGTGGACCTTGAGAGAAGAAACCAGATGAAGCAAGCAAAATTTAATTCTCAATATAGTGGAATTGTAAATATCAGCATCAATAGAAGCTTAATGGCCATTGTCCTGATGCTTTCCTGACTGCACCTCAGTATCTGCAGCACTGAAACAAACACACCTCTAGAGCGTCACCGCAGTGGGACAGCACTCACTCAGAACTGTGCTGGCCACGCTTTCAGAAAGCGAAGAGAAACACCGTATTTCAACTGTAGGTGGAACTAAGAAAAGGAGCCTTTCATAGCCTGGAGCAGAATTAGCCCAAATTTAGCACTGGCACATGATAGAGCAGATTTTAAGCATATTTTTTAAATTATTTGCCCGTTTACATAATACAGACCACGCGAAGCCTTATTTTTATTTCGCATTTGCTCACTAGAAATTAGAGCTGCTTTTTTTTCAGTAGGCTGTAAAGAATTAACTCAACCCCGTCATCATTATCCAACTCCCACCACTTAGTGCTGTGTTCCGCTTTCACAGAGTTCCTTAAATAATTACAGGTTGGAGTTTTCTCTTGTTCATTCAAGATAGTTATTTTTCCCACCTATTCGTGGCTCCGGGCACTCGAGTGGCTGAGCGTTGCCATGTTCCTGGAGACGAACGTCTCTAAGAGCCATGACGCCAACATCATTCAGAGGAATTCACGGTGGAGATGGCAGGAGTGGCTCTTGAAAAGTATTGAGAATTCCAGTAAAATAAGGTGAGGATAAACAGAAGGTGTCTGGAGAAGGGAAACAAGTTTGTAGCACAGCAGAGCCTGAAGTCCTGGTGTCCCCAGAATAAAGATCAAATCAAGTGCTTGTAGCTTTATCTGAGGAGGTGAATTTCATAGGGGGCCTGGTAATTACCTACCCAGGACCTAATTACAACTCCCTCATTAGTGGGATTCCTTGACATGAATGTTTAGCTGATAAGATTGATAAATAGGGAATTTTCTTTGATCCCAATTTTGAAAAGCTGCACATACTATTAAATTACTATAAAGGTAAAAATTCATTCACATATGGTTGTGAAGCTTCCAGTAAGTTTCTTCTCAATACATTCCTAATCTTAGAACGCTATTTTAGTCCCGCTTGGAACAGACAGTAGATGAGTTGTTCTGATTTAAAGTTAGTTATACCTTTTTTAGGGAAGTTAAGTTAGTGCTGGTTGGTTCTGCTCCCGTGGATTTGTCTCTGCTCTTACTGGCTGCATCAGAGGGAGGGTAATATTAGAGAAGACATTTTGACTTTATGAGTGATGAGAAAAAAAAATCATTGAAATAAATTAGTGTTTTCCAGCTATGAAGGTATCAGACATATGCCAAGTAATCAGCTTGCCAGTGTAATAGGTTCATGAAGGGAAAGGGTTTTCTAATCTTATTCACTGGTGTTTTTCCTAAGACAGCAACAGCTTTTATAAAATGAGGCTTGTAACTTCTCATTACAGAATCTAATCTGCCCAGAAGACATTGAACAGCTGCAAAACCCTAACATCTTCTAGCTGTAAATTGCTTTTATTATTTATCTTTGTTTAACTAAAAAAGAAAGGGGCATCAGATGATTTAACAAGACAAGAATTAAATGACATTAGCTTTTGACAGCAGCAAATTATTCCTTTACATACTGAATTGGTTTAGATAATTCTTAAGTCATGACTCTCCTTATTTTTAATATCCAAATTTCATAAAACTGATACGTTTTGTAGATGGATTGCTTAGAAAAATTAATTTAACTTTAACTCTGGAAGTCAGAAGTGATTGATTTCCATGTTAGTCTCATTCTTCTGCATAGATTTTAGTAATGATAGTATCCTGCCTTGGTACAGTGATTTTCATATTCAAAGATTACACAAGTGCTTGAGAAAATATTAACCACATGCAAAGGCCACATGGTTTAGGGAAGATACCAAAGGTTGAACAAGCTTGTAGAATGGATCTGTAATTAAAAAAAACCAAACGACAAAAAACCCCAAAACAAACAAAACAAACCAGGACTTGGTGGTGCTTCTTCATCTTTTCTATTGTCTGCAGTTCTCCAACTGTATTCCAGGGTGTGCAGTGAATGGTTTTACTTCAGGGAACAGAACCATATTAAATATAGATATATTTTGGTGTTGGAGGGGTTTTTGGTAGCAGAAGTAATTTAAAAAATTTTCATAACAAGTTTTGAGAAAACTGGTTCATTGATATGTAAATCTCAGGTGATGACTTACTACATCTAGATCTCTTTTTTGGCATTCTCTTTCAATTTTGTCAGAGCCATCCTCTCTCTTTCCCTGGTCTGACAGGATGGTATCAGCTCCATCCTTACTTGCCCTGACCATCAGTTTGATGCAGAGAAATACCTAAACTCTTCAACAAACACGTCTGGGCAGAAGGATCAGCTCAGTGCTTTTAGGGAGACCTCGTCTTCTCCTTTGACTCCGGTGAAATAGTCTCTGTGAAAACCTTTTTTCTTAGCTTGGCTGGTTTTGTGCATGTTTGCTTGCAGAGATAGGAGCTTCAGAAGCACTGGAAGTACCTTTTCAGTGATAAGTCTCTGTCATCCAAATCCAGATTTATATCTTTCCCTTTCGCTGTTTTGAAGCTTGTTTGCCTGAGAGAAAAAAAATCGCAGCAGGAGTTTAAGCAACAGAAAGCAACTCGCTGCTGAAGAAAATGATCACAGATTGTTGGATTTCTTTGCCTCTTTTTCTCCAGTGCTTCATTTGGGGCTTTTGTCTTGTCAGCTGGGAGAGCAGGCTGCTGACTCAAGGGTTCCCCAGTGGTGGGCACAGCTGGCTGAGCACAGCTGCCTGCTGCTGGGGTCGTGCTGGGTGCTGTGCCTTGGGTCCCCCCTGGGAGTGGCAGCACAGCGTGCTGGGCTCTGCAGGGAATAACTTCTCCCCTGAGCCAAGTTCTGCCTGCTGGGGCCCCTCCAGCCTCTGTTTCATGGAAGCACAAATGCCAATTCAGCGACAAAAATCACAGATGTGTTGCCCCACCCTGCCCCGTCAGTTAAATGTAGTAATTTCACCAAATACAAAGTATTTCTATTCTTTGTGCCACTTAGGGCAATATATATTTCATTTATTAAATATAACTCTGCTTGAGAGTGCCCAGGCCATTGGTGAGCCGTGCTTTGCATTTATTTTGCAAGGAGGTATTTTTTTTTTCTCTTGAAGAAAGCAGTTCTTCTGGGGGAGGGGAAGAGGAGAGTTTGCTGAATGTGCTCTACCTCAGGAAAGTTTCTCCTCCATCAGCTGCCTGCCTGCTCTATAGTGCTGTGCGCTGCAGAAACATGCATCTTACATTATCTAGCTGTTTCCTGACACATTTAGCAGCACTTCTCACTCTTTAAAGTGAATTTAACATTGCTGACAATGTAGGTGCTTCACTTAGGCTGACTTGCAGATGCAGTGAGAGGGTGTTGAGCCTGGAGGAGCAGGGTGGCGAGTGTTACAGGCTCCTGCCCCTGGTCCTTGGGCTGATTCTGTCCCCCTTCCCTCCCCACTGATTCCTGCTGGAAGGGAGCACAGGAGGAGGAGATCTGAGCCTTCTCTTTCATCACCTCTCGTTAATATTCAGCCAATGCCATTCCTAGGTAGCCTTCTGTGTATAATTTTAGTAATTATGAGCAATGCAGCAACTGCAGTTAATGATCCTGTCCCCCATTTAAGTCACTAACATAATTTTATGGGACTACTTCACACAGAGTCCTATACTTTGTATTGGTGTACCATGAATATCAGCAGCCTCAATCAGTAAATGTCAAAATCTTAATTGCCAATTAAGTGTTTTACGTGGTGTTTCTAAAGCCGTCAGTTATGGAGAAACAACTCATCTGCTTTCACTCTTTCCTTCCTTAGCTTCCTGCATTAATCCTTGAGTGCTGCTACATCCTCCAAACAGTTTAAAAAAAAAAGTGATCTTCACGTTTCCCTTCTGTCTGCAGCCTAATGCGTTGAGGGTTGCAGGGTGAGACATTGATTTGTGTGGGTGTCTCCTATCTCAGTCCTGGTCCTTGTGCCCAAACCTGTAGAACAAAGGGACTTTATTGCTACTAATGTATATGACTACCTGTAACTATTACACGATAATGACAGGAGTTACTGGAATGGATAATTTAAGAGTGTCACATTCCTCTCAGAGGTGTCCAACCTCAGCCTCTCTCCTTTCCAACCAGTGCAAAGAAATAATTAGAAGCTGGTGTTGCTCGATCTTGAATGTTCAGGATATTCATGGTAGTATTTCATAAGAATAAAATAATGGTGAAGAATAACAATAATTATTCCTATCATCAATATTAGTTATTTCCTCACAGATGCAAGTCCACAATGAAAATAGTCAATGCATATTGAATTTTCTCTAGGAAAAAAGATGGTAGATGGGAGTTACTATGGAGTAGCTCAAATCTATTTCTGTCAAATGATAACTTGGTCAATCAGCGTTATCAATATATCCAGTGCTAAAAAATAACAAATAATCATAATAGTCACTTGGCTTTCTCCAGGTATTTCTTTTATTTCAGAGTTTTTGAAGGGAAGAAAGTAGTTTGTGCTGTTTGCTGGTACCATGCAGAGCAAATTTGGTGGGTTTCGGTATCTGTGGGGGCCTTTGGTTGATTGCTGCACTCCAAATATAATTTATATGGGCTGGAATTTTTCATCTTCCTGCTCTTCTTTTCCCCCTCCTTTTGAATGTTATGTATGACTCCAGAAGTTTACCTAATGGTATAAACCTTAGTGTAATTCATATAAAGCGAGGGGTTCTTGGTTAAAAAATCAAGATGTCCGTATTGAGAAAGCCAGTGGGTGTTTGCTCTGCTGCTGTTTCCTTAAGAATGATGGAAGTAGGGCCAGACACACCATATCAGGTAGTTTTGCTGTGGTTTAACACTTCTAGCAGATCTCTGCCTTACAGACTTTGGCAGTATCACAAAGGTCGTATTTTCTCATGGATAAATTATTCATGACCAATTTTTTCAATGCAGATAAACTTGCAGAGATCAGAATGCACATTTCTCTTCTTCCTCTCATCCCTACAACTGGTCATATTCTAATAAAAACCCCCAACAAACCCAAAGCTCTGTTCATCTGTGCGCATTTGGGCTGGTGTAAAGTTATGGGAGTTCACAAAAGCAAAGAATACATAAATATAAAAGTTGTTGTTGCCTTGATGCCATTAGTTTAGTTGACCAAAACCGTGTTGTTCCAGTGAGCTGAGGTGTGTTGTACCCACCAAGGGCTGGGCTTCAGGGTTGGCATGAACCTCTCTGGTGAGCTGGGCAGGAAGTTCTGCCCCTCCGGAGGGGCAGCAAAGCAGTCAGGAAACAACAGGAGTGAAAGGACAGCAAAGCCTCGAGTTGCCAACCCAGACTGCAGCTTAGCCCATCTCTAAAGCGGAATCGTTGTCTTTCAGTCCTGCTGTCCCCTGTCACATCTGTCAGTGGGTTTGGGGACGATCTGCAACATACTAGGAAAAACCTTAGCTTTGAGAAAGCCCTGGTATAGTTCTTGTTACTTGCCTCTGAGAGCTTCCTGTGCTGGAGCAATTTTCTTGGCTGAAAAAATAAAATAAGATCAGCTCACCATGATTGTTGTAAGAGATTTAGACATGTGATGTCATTTCAGGAATTACAGTTCCCTTTCTCATTGGTCTTATTTAGCAAAACAAAACCAAAAGCCAAACAACAAACCTATTTCTGTGCAAGTTTTTCTGGTGAAATAAGTAGCTGCTGCAGCTGCATTTGGAGGATCTGAGAGTGCATTGTGGGTCCTTTTAGTGTCTGGTGGCTGAGTGTGGCAGTGCCGCGTGGAGCAGGGTGGGACCCTTCTGTCCACTGGTGGGTTCACCAGCACCTGCTCCCCTGATGGGTTACAGGACGCTGCTGCAGGGGGAGTTTCTGGAACGAGTTCCCGACAGAGCTGCTCACAGTGCCTTGAATGTGATATGAAGGGACAAGTTGGTGCTAGTGGGGGGACTGGGGGGCTGTGCCCAGCGGTGATGGCATGAGAGGATGGGACGTTACAGTGCAATTACTTGGCTGGGGGTTTTTTATCATTACATTCATTGCTGATCTTTGATCCCTGTGTCCTCTTTCCCAGGTCGTCCCATTCCACCTACATCCTCGTCCAGCCTTCTCCCATCTGCCCAGCTGCCCAGTTCTCATAACCCTCCACCAGTTAGCTGCCAGATGCCATTGCTAGACAGCAACACGTCCCATCAAATCATGGACACCAACCCTGATGAGGAGTTCTCTCCTAATTCATATCTGCTGAGAGCGTGTACAGGGCCACAGCAGGCTTCCAGCAGTGGTAAGAAAATTGCAAACATATGGAGTTTGTTTGTGACGTGTTTGTGCCAGTTTTATGCCTTTTTTGTGTGTTTCTTACTTGGAAACGTGTTCTTGCATCAGCACAAAATCAAGAGCATCTGTGGAAATGGGGCAAACAAAATCTTACTGGTTTGTTTTGTGGAGACGTTTCTGGAAAGACAATACATCATATATGGTTTTCCTTCATTTTGCTGAAGAGAGATGTTTAGATTTAGGTATGTCATAAGCAGTGTAAAAATATTATTGAATTCTTGCAATCAGAGGGATTTATTTTTCGAAGTAGGTTTCATGGTCCTTGATGTATCTTGTAGGAGAGAGATGTACACACAATGGTTCTTTTTTTCTGCATGGGCTAATCTAATCTCTCATTTGGTGATGAGGTTTTGTCTCTAGAAGTGCATGTTGCTTCTGCCAGTCTGTGTCTGTTCTTGTTTCCAAATCTGTCTGGTTCTGTACTTACAATGTCACATTTAACTAAGATCTGCTATTTTTCAGCAAATTAATTCTTGTCTTTCAGGACACTTTTAAAACATTTGCAGCTCTATCAGGCATGGAATCTGTAGCGCTTAGGGTTTTCTTTGGTTTTCTGTTCTTTCTTTTTTATTTTTTCTTTTTAATTTTTATTTTTATTTTTATTAGCAGGTGCAGACTTTTCAGTTTGACAGCCAAAAGTTGACAAATGAAGATGCAATTGCTTTTTAGAAATAGAGGCAAAACAAAAGAAGGCTGTTATAGCACCTTACTTTTTCTTTTTCTTTTTAAACATAAATACATTTAACTGAACACGATAGGTTTATATCTTATATGCAGTTTCTGATCTGTCTCTTTGCTGCAACAATACAGCTCTGAACAGTCCTGGAGGTGCTGTGTAGTGTGGAATGCTGGCCTTTTTGGTGGTGTGTGATGGGAGGATGAGACAGTGAGCAGCTGAAAGATAAGTTTCAGAGCAAATATAAGGGAAAACTTTCCCCCTAAGCACTGGAGTAGAACAGGTGGCCCAGGGAGCCTGGGCAGTGTCTGTCCTTGGAGCTTTGCAAGAACAGGTTGGCTAAAATCCTGTGCTCTGACCTCAGAGCTGCCCTTGCTTGGCAGGAGGCTGGACTAGGGACCTCCTGGGGCTCCTTCTATCCTGAATTATCCCTTAACCACGTTGCGATATGCTAAATTATAATTGCACAAAGAAATAATAATTCCGATTGAGTGTGCTTCTTTGCTCCTTGAATTACGAGAATGGAAAAAATGATGCCAGTTTTGGAGGGTTTTTAAGAGGTTGTGGGGAGCTGCAGACCTCAAAATCTGTAGAAACCATGGCAATGGCGAGTGGGGTGTGATTTATCTTGGAATCAGCATGGCTTCGTGCCTTTGCAGCCCTTTGCAGGGGTCAGCCACTTCTGAATAAGGGCAATCCAGGTGATTGAAGGGTCTTTGTGTTTCCAAAAGGGTCTCACAAAATCCATCACTAAATGCTTTTAAGGAAACTAAACTAGCATAGGAGTAAAAGGGAAGGTTGCAACATGGTAAGGAGTTATTTGAAAGACAGCAAGCACAAGTTGGAGCTCCCCAATGAATTTTCACAGGGCACAAAACCCCTTGGGGACAACGGTGAGCTGTGGGGTAAGAAAGCGGTGGCAGGATGCTAAGAATGAGGTGAGCCTGTGAGCAATCACAAAAGCACCCGTGAGACCAAGTAACAGGGCAATAGAATGACAGAGGAAGTCAGGGCAGGGAAATGCATAGTGATATTCGTGGCAAAAGCATCTCTGGTTCACGTATCGGTGCTGGACCGTTTTTTTCTTTTTCTTTCAATATCTCTGTTAGTTCCTATGGAAACTTAGCAACATAGATCCACACATTTAGGAGATGGTAAATAAATGTAAGTATTTTGTTTGGGTTTGGGTTAAAAAGGATGATTTTGAGATACGTAGATTTAAGGCTTAGATCCCAGATAATCTTTGAATCATGAACAGATATTTTCTAGGTTCTTCTTTCAACGTTTCTATGAGGGTCTTCAAAGCACATGCTGAATATGAAATATTTGCTGAAGTCTTGTGCTAATTACTTTATAGAAGTGTCCTCTTATTTGGCTGACTGTGTCCTTAGGCTTGCCTCAACCTCTACAGTCCAGGTTAGCTCCTCAGCAGGTGGAGGATGAATCTTGTCGGATGTGAGGTGATGCCCATCCACACGTGCTGCCCCGTGCCCTTCACAATAGCCATTCTTAATAGATATGGGAAAAAATCACCGAATCACATCTTGTATCAAATGAGCAATCTATTGTTGATATTATGAAGGCCTTTAATCTGCAATAAATCTTTGTTAGAACTCATCAGAGCTCCCAGTTTGAGAGAAATGTGATTATAGCACTCTTAAAATGACATTACATCATCGGGGTGATTGGTTTATCATTTGGAGAAGCGACATCAATCATAACTAGCATAACCACACAGTAAATGAATTCAACCTTTCTAGTGCAGAACAATGACACAATAATTGCTCAAAATCAGACTTAAAATGAAATCAGAAAATGCACTTTCTTTAAATATGATGTTAACCTAATGGAATATATTATTAAAAATCATGTTTGAGGAAGTTCTGTGTAATTAAAAAATATGTGAAAATGTATTCCTTTTTTCTCTCATTAGAACCTGATTTCAGTTGCAGAATCATTTTCTATGCAAGGAGATATTATGCTGTTTTTAATTGAACTCCCATCACTTACATTCCTCTGCTTGTATTTCTTAATATAATATGCAGCACAATTATATGTGATGAAGGACAAGAGGTTTTTGAAATCTGGTGCACCTGCTGATAGTATTTTGAAAAACACAAATATTATAGAAGAAAATGAGACCTTTCAGCTGGGATAAGTTAGTGAATTTTTTTCCTTTTAAAAGAAGGTCACGCCATTTTCTAGGATGGTTTCTAGCACTAGGAATAGGCTTGTTTCTTCTTGTATGTGTTGTATGTATGTTCTTTCTGGTAAAATAAGGTGACTCGGCTTGTTGGAATGCCATTTTAATGGCTTCAGTCAAAATGCAACGTCACAGGTTGGTTTTCAACCTTAAGGGAAAAGATAAGGGTTTTTGTTGTCTGCACCTTTGTCTTTATTATACAGAATTTATTGCTGTTAAATCAAATTTTGGGCTCTCAACACAAAAACTATCCCTTCATTTTCCGACCCAAATAAAACACGTAGGATATAGCTACTCACATAACAGGTTTCCATCCAGTGGGTCTGTAATTGGACACATTCAACAGCTTCAACCATTCTTAACAATGAGAAGGGAAAAGTGGAAGCAGAATGATTTTTGGAGCATTTTGATTTCGAGAAGATTCTAGACTGTGATTTAGATATTGTTACATTTCCCCAGAACTTGCTGAAGTTTAACTGGAAGGGAGATTGGGCCCAGCTTTTCATTGCTAACGTGTCTTTTTGACAGTGATACAAAGCATTTGGCTCAAAGTAACAGGATTTGCTCACAGAGTAGTTTGGACACTGATTAGGAGACAGTTTGCTTTGATGTTTTTCACAAGCAGTTTTTGGCAGCAAGGAGAAAGGAACAGAGAAACAGGTTGGCCTGAATGAAATAATTGTTCTTTAATGTTGTCTGTGAGTTAGAGTTGAAATAAAGAATATGATTCCTTATGCTTGTGACTCTATTATGTGGTAAGATTATGTAAAATACCAATGATCACTACATTGAATATAAATATCTAGAAGGATCTCCCATGTTCAAGAGGTACAACCTGTCTGTAGGATTTCATTATTATTAATGTGTAATTACCACCACCTCTTTGCAGCTTAATCCTGTTTGTAAAAACGGGCTTTTCCAAAAGAAGCCAGAACTTTCATCAATGCACTGTAGCTGGAGGTCTTATTTGAGATCCTCTGTTGGGAGTGCTTGGAAGTGTTTGTTTTATGGCCCTCTGCAGTCTGGCAGCAAATAAAGTGGTAGTTCCAGTTTCTAGTCTATAATGCAAACCCATACAGAAGTTAGTCATCTTTCTGAAATAAGAGTCCTATAGAAAAATAATTACATCTCCTTCAGGTGATCAAATAACACCCCCTACTGAATGGAGGCCAAATTCCTTTATCTACCAACTTACAGGGCAGAAAATGAAGTAGCAGCAGCAAAAATCTAGAAGTCATAGCTTTTAATTTTTTTTTCCTTATCCTCATAGAGGATTGACTTTGGCTTATTTAAGAGACTAAATAAAAGAGTTTGGATGTCTCAGTAGGTAGCATTTTGATGTTTTTCCCAGAAAGACAGAGGTTGAAACTGCAGATAAGAGACCCTGGAGTGCATCGCTGGCCCAGCGTGATGCCCAGTTGCTGGAGGAACTATTCTCCCTTCTTCAAAAGCGTGCATGCAGAGTTACAAAAGCCTCCTGCTTTTATTTAGTTACCCAACGAACAATTAAAGGCATTACCTAATAGTGTTACACCCACTTCCAAAGCTGCCCCCCCCTTAGTACCACCCTTGACACACCTCCCCGAATTGAGTGGGTGGTCCTAAAAGATCACCTCTTCATCCATATCTTCCTCTTCATCAACATCATCTTGTCCTGCTCGGAACCATTTCTTTATCCACTGAAATCCTTGATGAGGAACATGAAACAATATCTCAAAAAGGTGGTACAAACAGTGATTGGCTAACACTATTCTATAGTGTTAAAAGCTGTATTAAAGATCTGTATCCTATGGAGCTTAAGGCATCACCCAGCACAAGAGGGACATGAGCTGCCAGAGCATGTGAAAGACCACTGAGGTTCTCAAGGGCTTGGAGCATCTGATACACTGTGAGGGGCTGAGAGCTGGGACTGTCCTGCCTGGAGAAGAAAAGGCTCGGGGGGATCTTATACCAGTGGGAAGGAGTAGCAACAAGGGAGACAAGGAATTGCAATCTTCCTTTCCGAGCCACTGTTACGGCTGGGGCTGTTGTTTCCCTTTGGTGCTTGTTGTTTGTTTACTTTGGGGTTTGTTTAGTTTGGTTTGTGTGCATCACTTCTGAGATCAGGCAGGGAGGAGCGGGGATCAGAAAGAAAATGTTGGCCTCCTCCTCTTCTGTCACTTTTCTGTGGTTTTTCTAAGTTCTTTCCTATCCTTTCCTCTATGTGCCTCCGAAGGGCAGCCCTGCATTACAGCCCTGATACCACTCTGTTCAGCAGCAGTGCTTCCTGTTCAATATATTTACAAGGAACTTTCTTCTGATGACACTTCACAGCAATGCAACCAGAAGTGTTGTAAATTGAGCGTTTTCATTTCTCTTTCCAAATTAAGGGTAAATGATGTTTGTTTCTGGATCCATTGTTGTTACCATTATTGACCGTTTCCGAGCTCTGGGCTCTTTTCTGCCTTGGCACCCCTGGCTGCTGGGCATTGCCCCAGAAGGAGAAGAAAGCAACACGAATTTGGAGATTCTATCTTTAATGCTTTAAGCATCTCAAGAGCATAAACCACTCTATATTTCTTGGACTTCAGCAGATGACAATCCAGTAAAGGCAAAGAAAGTAAAACCTGTTGGTTTCTGGTGTTTATGTTGTGAAGCCTGGCCTAGCTTTGAGGTTTAAACAATGATGTCCTTGTACACGTATTCTTTCAACAGTGCACGCATGTAGCAGCAAGGTCTTAAAAAAGATACTTTTTTTCCCCCCAAATTTGTTTCCAATACTTGAATTCTCTAAATCCTTAATGACCAGTCACACTTTCATTCTGTCGCATCTCTTGAGCCCCGGGTCTGATTTTGGAGCTTGGAACTGGGATTGGAAATGGAGGGAACGGCAAGAACTGTGTTTTCCCACTGAAACCAAAGGGTGTGCTTTCTCTTAAGTATCAGCTCCATGTTGCTGCAACTATTACTGATATTATTGCTGCTGCTACTCTCTGTACCCTGTGGATGATGCCAGCAGATGGCTGAATTTCAGCCAGAAGACACGATTCCAGATATTAAGATATCGCAGAAACATTGTCTTTATTAATTTATGAATCCGCAATCGTAACAAGCAAATCTCAAACAGAAGGCTCTATGGTAATAAAAATGATAATGCATCACAAAAAGCTATAGAATTGAGAACAGACTAATTCTGTTGTTTATGTATTTAGGTCTTAAGCTCATCGTGGTTTTTCTGAGCTGCTTTTACCTGATTTTAGTTAAAGGCTTGTAAAAGTGCTGAAGTGGGAGCTTCTGTAGCAATAAAAGTCCCACAGCAATGCAATGCAGCTGTAGCGGGGGCTGCCCAAGGTTCCACTTCTCCACTACTTGACTCTGTTTTCTGATCTCCACCGTGATGGTTGGGACACAACTTGGTGACTGTGGCTTATTGTGTCTCCTGGCAGCTGGTTAGAGATCACCAATGACAGTGAAAGGTGGGAAGCTTTTGAAACGTCAAGGCTAGATATTGTTGCTCTGTGTCTTTGCACCAAGAAAATGGGTGCCTAGACTTGGTAGCTCCCTTGAAAATTGAAAGGCATTGAGGGTATTACAGTTATAAGCCCGAAAGTCAGTGGTTTTGTCTTTCCTATGCTGAGTTCAGATGTTGGTTGTGTGTCTCTCCTCTTTGTGTGTAGAAAATGCTTCTTGCTAATGCTCTCTGCTGTAAGTCGTGCTATGTGGGAAGAGCTTTTCAGTCTTTCTAATAATTTTGTCTTTCGATACAGTTTTTAATCTCCTGAACTGCACCTCCTTTTCATTGGCACTGGCGCAGTCCTGACAAGTTCCAGAGTGGATAGTGCTGCTGTTTATGAGGAAAGGCAACATTTAGAAAACATTCCATGTTTTCAGCTGTTCCCAACGCAATTTGGTAGCTGATTGAAAGTGAAGAGCCGAGCATATGCAAGCTGTTTGCGCTTCAGGGGCTCCAAAGTAGAGAACCCTACATTTAGAGGGTAGTTTTTTTCAGAATTTTTTGCAGTATTTGTGCACAGAAGGTTCTGTGGGTGGCTTGGTTGGCTGGTTTTGTAGTAACAGAAAGTTATTAACCTCGTTCTTTCTCCCTATAAATCCAAATAAGTGCCTTTACAAACACTGGAAGGCAAGGAGACACTTTTCATCGGAGTCAATATCTTGTCCTATGGATTTCCTGATTTTGATAAGCTTTATTTAAATGATAAATTGTGCATTTATCTAGTGCTTAATTATTACTCCTAGTTATAAAATTACATTAATAGATTTACAGTTTTATGATACCTGTTTCTAATATGCTTATAAATATTAGTATCTTATCAGGTAAACTCATAAATATGTCACCTATTTATCACATTAACATCTCCAGAAACTAAGTCTATCTTCATATAAAGCAAGATGAAATCAATAGAAATTAGGGCTTCTTTTTCCTTTGGAAGATATTCAGTCTTATTCTGAAAACTACAGGAGGTGGAGACCTCAGGACATCACTGTAAAAACTGCTCAGTGGTTATTAATTATTCTCACTGTCATTTTCCCCCTGTATTTCTGTATTCTTTGCCTCACAGTTCTCCCATGCACGTCTTGTACATCCTTCAGTATGAAGAGATCCAAACTGTGTCATTTTCCTCTGACTCTTCTCTTTCTGTGTACCTGCTACAGCCCTGCCCTGGCCTGTGCTCAGCTGACCCTGCAATGCTCTGGAGGGGCAGGAACTGAAGTGCAAGTCTTGTGCTGAGCAGTTCTTGTGTTGTTTGTAATTCCCACGGTGTTTGAGATAGTCACATGGTAAAGCTACAGGTGATGGCTTGTTTGGGTTTTTATCTCGTGTAGGCTAATCAACCAAATAACATCACCTTTTTCATTACGTTACAAAGTGTAATTTCTTTTTTTTCTGCCAGATTCTTACACAGAAAAGCTGAGGACTCTAAATGTTTGTAATAGTGAATTACTGGGAATCCTGTTCCATTTTGGCAGCTCCCCACATGATTCCACAGCTCAGTCTGTGACATCCACACGTGACTGAAATTTTGTCTCTTGCTCCGTTCCGCGTGTTTGGATTCTGTGCTTTCTTCCAGGCTGCAGCAGTGCTGCTCTTGCTCCCCGTTCCCTGGCTTGCCTTTATTGCAGTGACCTTTTCCATCCCCCCAGGATGCTCTTTGTCATTCCCCTCTCCTTCGATCCCCGCCTCGCCCCACCAAGGTATTGCCTCCCATGTTGTGCCTCTACAATAGTTCCTTTCTGTTTAATGAATTTTTGCTGGGCTGGAACAGTGTGATTTCCAGTAACTGAGCTTTTCTCTCCTTTTATTGAGGTCAGATCTAATGATTTGTGAAGTAAATAAATAAAGGCATACCTACGGGCAGACCCGTAACAGCATCTTTATGATTGTAGGGATAACTGATACCTGGCGTATTCGGGATCTGAAAAAACAAACAAACTAGTAAATCAAAAGGAAGGAGAGAATTGGCAACTTAGTATGGAAGTTGTATTGTTTTGACTCCTTGTCCCTCATCCTATGCTAATTTAGGAGCAGTAACTAGAACAGTAGAAAATGAATAAGCTTTTATAAATTATTAAGAAGCAATGTGTGGGCATAGAATTCTATGTACACACCAAACCCCTAAAAGTTAGAGGCTCTTAGCATGCTGATAGATCTTTCAAAATCTGCCAAAGAGGGACTGGCTTGCTGTGAACTACCATGACCCCAAAATTCCATTCTTAATAACAGAAAGTTCAGTATTGTCTGAGTCCTCCTTAAGAAAAAACATTTATTTTGAAGGGTCCTTCTTGGTCTTCAGTATTCAGTCCTGGAGGAGAGTTGTTAGTATGGAAGTCCATGAAATCTGGGCTTTAATATTGCATACTGAATCAATTAAATCTGGAATGTACGTGCCATGGTAATTATTTTGGGGTTTACAAATAGCTCATTCTATTGGAATCAGCAGGAAGTTTGTACCCTAAACACCAGTCCTCAGTTATGTAATGAGGTGTGAAATGCTCTGCCTAACAAAACACGGTGCTTGAGCATGGTTGGTAATAGTTGTTCTCCCAAACAGGTGGATAATTGTTTTACTTGACACAAATCTGTCAATTACAGGGACTAGAAACACAAAAAGGTGTGAAATCTGTGTTAGTTTGCGAGCTTCAGGTTTCTGCAAACATAATTTATAAAAGTGGAGAGGAAATCGCAATTTGAGCTCCAGGGGTAAATGATGGTTTGGAGTTGTTCTGTCATGTTGGGGCTGGGCAGATAAACCCGCAGTGACCCAGGTTTCACCATCTCCTGGCACCTTCATCTCCAGTGTAGTTAAAAATGTGCTACAAAGCCAGAAAAGAATACCGT
This sequence comes from Sclerurus mexicanus, assembly GCA_013396755.1. Taxonomy (NCBI): domain Eukaryota; kingdom Metazoa; phylum Chordata; class Aves; order Passeriformes; family Furnariidae; genus Sclerurus; species Sclerurus mexicanus. The sequence continues at coordinate 137,334 of VWZF01002002.1, forward strand.
GGAAGCCAAACGAAGGAAAAGGTAAAACTTAGGAGGGCTGACACAAGAAATGTGGACTTCTCCAATTAGCATATTTGGTGAGGAAGAGCAATATGAAGACTTGAACATCAAGGAAAATGTGGGTTGGGTTTTTCCCCACTTCAAAATTTCAGACTTGTGGGTTAAAAAAAGGGTAAAAACAGACTTAAATCCTCAAAATGAGGTGAAAAAAATTGCTTTAAAATCTTCGAAACAAAATTGTTCAGCATTTTAAAAATCATTATAGTTTATGCATTTTCCAAATATTTTGTCCCTTCCTTCTTTATCTAGTTCAGCTAAAAATGTAGAAAAAATTCAATTAGGTATTCATGAATAGTTTGTTTCCTTGTGATCTGGGGCAGGCACTTGGCAGAAACCAGTTAAAGAATTGCTATTTCTTTGAAACCCCGTGACCTTAGAAGACACGGGAGTGCCATCAGTCCTGCTTGTGAGTGAGTGCTCTGTGCAGCTGGAGAAGACGGTGCAGAGAAAACCAGGAGAGCAGGAATTTCCAAGACTCTGAGTTGTCAGCCTGAGCCTGACTTGAAAGCCTGATGAGATTTAGGAGACGGATGTGTGTAAACAGAACGAGAACTGGTGGTTGTGGTGCTGCAGAGAAACTAATCTAAGGAAAAGAGTGGAGAGTCTGGGCAGAAACCAACCTCGTGAAAGGGCTCTGTCAGCAGCTAAAGCCCAGTCCATCTCACAGGTGTGTGTGTCTGTGCGTGTATATATATGTATATAAAAGGTATATAATACAGATCACTGGCAATCATCAGTCAGAACTACATAGATGGCCACAAACCTTATTTCTTCCCTTGCTTTCCAACTATAGGCCAGTTTCTTTCTAAACATGTTTCTTTCCCCTTCTTTTTTGTTGCTGACAGCTGGAAGGGTTCCACATTCTTCCTTCTCTGGTTCCTCTGAGATCACGCCAGAATCGCAAATGCATTAAAAGAGTCTTGTTTCATTTTCTTTCTTTGGAACAATTTCCATTAATATCCTGCTGTCACAAAGCAACTGGTGCTGTTTCACAGCTCTTTATCTGGCAGTTTGATTTATTCGGGGGAGCTGCAGCAATTGCTCCATGAGACCAGGAACCCCAACAGCTCAGCTGAGTCTTCTGCTAGAACTGCTCAGTCAAGCTGGGTTCAGCTGCTGCAGATTTCTTTATTTTTAACCTCTAAAATTCCTTGAGGAAAGTAGCGCTGGTGCATCCTGCTGGATCAACAGCATTCAGTGGCTTCTTCATGGCGTAGGTTGGTTTATAGAACAGTTGTTTTTTTAATAGGATAGGCAAATTCAATTCAAATTCCCAAGGGGTTTGGAGGCACAAATTCAGATTCTGGATAGCTTGGTTTGATGTTTGTTCTCCCTGGCTGTTGGGTTTGTTGGGTTTGGGGGAGGAGGGAAGGATACACATGTTGTTTTAGGGTGGGGTTGTTTGTTTTTCTAACTAGATGTTGGAATATATACATTAAATACTTTGTCTTCTGCCTGGGAATCTGAATTTTTGAACTGTTTTTTTAATAACCAATCTGTTAGGTTCATTTGATTAACAAAAAAAGTGCATTGCTGTTGATTCTTTTCAGGAATTAATGCTCTATCATGCTGACTTAAATTAGCGGGATCTATGGAATTATCACCATCGGGTTTCAGTCTGTGCAAGAATTTAATTATTGCTAATTCCCAGAAAATGCTCTCAGGTGGTTTTATGAGAAACCATCTAAAAGGTTTGAAAAAAAGTGTAGTGAAATGATATCATTTTAGGTTGTGGTTTCAGTGTAGTGTTATCAAAGAACAGAAAAATAAAATACTAAATAAGTAAAGAGAACATAAATAGGAGAATTTCCCGCTCTAGTTTTTCTAACCCTGCCATGTGTTTTCTACCACCACAATTCTCTTTATCTCCCTCCATTGGATGCCTTCTCCACCTTTGATTTGAATGTTGAAATGGAGTGAAGGTATGAGACATTGTTAATGCCGTAGCTGCTCCCACCGGGAAGGACGTGTGGCTCAGCTCTGAACTAAAGGGAAGGGATTTTCCTCCGCCTCTCCCGGCTGCTTTAATTAATCGGTGCTGTTAGCTGGCTGCTAAAGGCTCTCTAATCAGGCCGTGTTTGGTACCCTGGTCATCAAAATTCACATCAGGAAACCGCTCACCTGGTTTTATTTGTTCTTAAATCTTGGTTGAGCCACGAACTCGATGTCTGGGGCTACTTTTGGCTCTTTTTCCTGCGACAGTTTGTGTTTCGCAGGTATGAAATGTAAACCAAACAAGGTGGATTCTCATTGCTAGACCACTGGACATAAGGATGTTAGAGCCACTTGTACTTGCAGGTAATGCATATCAGAATATGGGTAGTTTTTATGTTGGCTTGATGCGAACCTTAAGATTTTTGTGTAAATTGAGGTGATCAGTTAATCAGAAATTCGCATGCAATCAAAACTGCATTGTAAAGATCTGTGGAAATAAATTGTGTATCCGCTTATAAACACAGCACACATGATAAAACACAATTCCGGGAATATCCACGTTTCTTCTTGAAAAGCAATGGAATTTCCCAAGTCAGATTTACTGGCACCTTTGGGTGCCAACTTTTATCTGTAATGCAGTAGAAAATTTTGAAAGAATTTTCCCATTGAAAACAAAAGAAGAACATTAAGTATTCTGTAGAATTGTTATTTTTTTAGAGCGGTTGAATTTGCCAGTTAAAAATATGTTTGAGGAGTCTTTGAAGATGAGTTGGTTTTTAACCATGGTGGGATTTATATGTGGCCATTAGCTTAGGGAAAGAAAAACGCAGCTATTTATTTTTGAATACTTGTGGGTCTTGGGTTTTTTTCATGAGAAAAAGAAGTCAATCCCTGTTTTTAAAGCACTATTTTTAACCCCATTGTTAAACTATTTCCAGGCTATTATAACATTTGCTATTAGCAATATTTCAGCAGGTATTATTTAATAGGCATTTATATTTCTAGACGTGTTTGGTTATTTGTGGTTTGCCCATATGCAGCCTGGAGACCTATACAGTTTATGGATGATTTTCATATTAAACATGTGTATATACATATATACATGAAGATAATCCCTGTGGGTCACGTTCTCCTTCCCATTTACCTGGAAAAAACACTGTAGTGCACAGTTTACTTGTCCTATTTTTTGTCAGTGCCCAGCAGATGGTGGAGACTGTATGTCTGAGTTAATGGAAACAAAAAATGCACGAAAAAAATACTATATCCAGAGAAGTAAAGTCACGTAAACCTTAAAAAAAAAATAAATCAATTAATATGAGCCAAGAAATGATGGAAAGGTGGGTGATGACTGAGACATTAGTGATGGCAGCACTTTGAGGCAGTCTTAAAAATTGTATTCTGTGCCAGATTTCTCAGGACTTCCAGCTGTCATTTAATCACTCAAATCAGCTTTTAGAGTTTCAGAGGGTCAAAGAAGAGAGAGTTAGAGTTCATTTTGAAAACGTGCTCATTGTTCAGGCAATTGCTCTTAAAAACCTCACTCCGCAGTATTGAATAAGCCGAGATTTGCAATTTTCAGATTTCTGCCTGAAATAGTCTTTGGAGGAGTCCTGCTTAAATCTCACGTTGTTCTTTGGTGGGGGGAATAAGGAACCATGTCAACTCGGTCCCAGGTATTTTCATGTCAGAAATGGTGCGAAGGCGTCTTAGACACGCTTTATTTCTGTTGTCTGATGCTGGCTAGAAATTATATCTTACACGTGGCAATATAACCTTGAAATTCATTAGTCTGGTGGCTGGGAGATGTACAGATGGTGGCGTTTGGCAAGCGATTTTGGTAAAGGTCTTCTCTGTTTGAAGTCAGTGATTTGATGGTTGATTTATTTATCACTAGTTTAGTGTAATTTAAATGAAAACTTAATTAAGCGAGCTTTGATTAAAATTCCATGCGAAGAATGTAAATGTTGGTAAATGATAATTACTCTCAGAATTGCTAAAGTGTTGGAAATGACAGACTGTCTCTCCTCTTACCTGTCTGGCCACTTTGTTTTGGCAGTCCCTCTTCAACTCCTCCACTGTGTTTTTCAGGGTGCACTTTTATGCAATAGTGTTCTGTCCTCCCAAATTACAGACTGGCTTAATTACCAACAGCTCTTCAAAACCCCCACGTGAACCTCAAATTTGCACAATTATATGTATTAGTTCTTGGAGATTTCTGCTTTTGTCATTTATCAAGTGCTTGAGCCTATTCGGCATCAACGCACAGACTCAGGACTGGAAACGACGAGGTTTAGGTCGAACCATGGGAAGGCAGGGAAGAGAGCCAAAGTCCTGCAGTTTAGTAAGGAGGGAGGTGGAGCAGAAATCAGGAAATGTTCTTCGGGGCAATATGGGGCTGAATTAGAAATGGAATGCCTTTGAAGTTACCTCTGAGGATCAATCAGTGACTAAAATCCTTGCTCGGTGAGTACAGCTTGGTGGTATTTACCCTTACAGCTGCAGTTCACTGACTTGTATCAGCTGTAAACTCCCTCTCTATATGTTGAGGTGCCCATTTACATATGTCCATGTTCATATATGTTATAAGTATAAAATGTGAATTATAGATTTACGTGCTATACATATGTATTAGTATGTATATAACAAAAATGAAGGGGGAGAAATAAGGGGTTTTTTAAAATTAGGCATAGTCTGTGTATTTGGGAAATTATTCTGGACAAAGCAAGGAAAAGGGCATTATCTGTAATTAGAAATAATAATGTATAATTGGTTCATTTGCCATATTTCTACAGTTCTGATTTAGTCGAACAACGTGATCATTATGCCACCAGTTTTCAATAGAGGTGTCACAATGAAAAATAATTGCAATATTCCACAATATTAACTGTACCCTAATTGCAAAAGTTTTGAAATATAATTACCATGAAAGCTAATGCGACAGGGAACATTAAGCATAATTAGTGTATTTTAAAAAAGGGGAAAACTGTTAGAAGCTTGTTATTGTCTCATAAGGTAGCTTCAAATTAGCTGGATGCAGAGCGCTTTCATCGAGGTTTTCTGTAATTTTGGTTATTAGCACAGACTGCAATAAATTTCTTTGACATAGCCCACACCTGGTAACCCTGCAGGAAGGCATTCCTAATGTGCACAGGACCCGGGGCCCTCTCAGGATCTGTCACCGTGGCCGGGGAGGCAGCACCGCGGAAGGTTTTGGGGGGTGCTCGTGTGTGCGGGGGGGGTTTGTCAAATAAACATTTATGCTGCACTGCTCAAATTTCTCTGCGTTTCAGGGAATTTCTGCCAAAAGACACACAAAAAAAGCACTTCAAACACATCAGAACCGAGCGCTGAGAAAATATATAGGGCAGTACTTATCTGTTTTCTCTACAAGACAGCTACATGCTTTTACATAGGGCGTGAATGTTCACCCACGTAATTAGAATTTATTTTTTTTTAAGTGAAGAAAAACCATCTCTCCTACCTCTTGTGGACTAGAAATCTTTCTGTGCCCCTGTAGCAGGGCAGAGGATCCAAGCCAGAAGAAGCAGTGTTGGCTTTCTGTGAGATCAGGTTTCCTGTGAGAAACATCACAAAATTTTCCTGTATTTTTTTGGGTAACATTTTGCAGGTAGAAACATAATGGTTTTCTGGTTTTGCTGTGTCAAAATTATTGAAACATGATTTTGGAATAAACTAGATCAAGCTTACAGAGGAATACCATTAGTTTAAGTATTGGTAGTGGACATGGATTTAAGAAGCACTTCTTTTGCTTGTTCTTAAATTAGTGTTAACCACTGAGGCTACTTTTTATTATCTCTGTTGTTATTGCAGATGTGCAACAGATTTCTTTTTGGAAGGAAATGATCTCATACATTAGATAAAGTTTTGGATCAGGTAGTGCAACTCATTCTTCCCTATGATCTTCTCAAATTAGCATCTGATGATAATTGTTGAAAGTATAATTTATGAAAACTTTTTGTTTTCACTTTAACTCCAGTGGTTTTTAATCTCTTCAGTGTCTATACCAAAAAATCCTCTTAACATTCTTCCTAGGACAATTTAAGATCTTGGGGAAACTTGTAAGAAAGGTTCTTGCTTTGCTTTTTCTCTCTCAAAAGTAATTCTTATGTGATTTAACCCCAGGACAGAGCTTGTTTCTGCAGAAGTAATGGAAAGTTTAAAACTGAGCAAAGACATTAAGGTACGGAAATCCAAGTGACGTTTACACTGTGCCCTCTGGAACTCGGCCACCTGAAAGCCAGCAGGGACACTTGGAACCTGCTCTTTCTTTTCAGAGTTAAACCAATGCATTTTTTTCAGCCTAACCCCTTTTTCTAGAAATTTCTCTTCTGCAAGGTTCAGGTGTTTTTTTGCAGTTCTGTTGAAGTGTGCGCATGACAGTCTGCAGGTATTTCTGAAGAGCCATTTCGTATGCGTGTTCTGGAGGTCAGGAAGTCTTACTAGAATCCCTCCAGCTGGGAGGCAGCACTGCCTGAAGTGGGAGTGTGTGATGTAACCCTTGGAACCGTGGCCAGCGCACAGAAGAATTAAGTTGGATAATATTAGGAATCATGCTGTGTTCTCACTTGTATCCATTCCATTTACTTAAATGGAATAGATTACAGACTGTTCACTGTTTTGTTTCAAGAAAATTAGTCACCCTAATTTTTAACTTACAGTGAAAGACAGCAAAGAAACCCCAGCAAAAACCTGAGCCACAGGAGAGTGTGCTTCACATTTTCTAAAAGGAAGAACAGGAGCTGTAATGTGCAGGGCTGGAATACCTTTCTCCCTGGATTTAGCTGCGTATATCCCTCTTTTCCTTTATGACTGTGACCCTTGCACTGTCTCCCTCGGCGTGCAGAAATACAAACCCGATTCAGAAGGCAGGTCTGCACCCCTCCTCCCGCCCTGCCCAGCCCCTTCTGCTGCCTGCCCAGGAGCTGCAGTACTGCCAGGTGAGGTGCGGGCAGGTTAATCAGTGGTGCTGACAAGCAGCCAGCCTCACATCCAGCCTCTTCCAAAGGGCCCTGTTTCGGAGCGGCTCGGTAATGATGCCTGCACTGGAAGCCTTTTCTTTTGATTATTCACCAGTGCTGAGACTTAGGGGCAAAGCGTTGCCTTCGTTTGGCAGCACGAGTCAGCTCTGCCTCAGCTCAAACCGAGCCGATTGCTGTGAGCAGCCACAGCGAGCCCCCCCGTCCCTCTAGAAAAGGAGCTGAGGGATGTCACTTCTACAGAAGACTGACACCTTTCGCTTAAAATGCATCAGTGTTTATAAAGCACCGAATTTTCATCCAATTAATACACAGCTTCGTGGTATTGTACCTGTAAGTGCAGCCTGCGTGCGTCACCTGCCAAAGTGCAGCATTGGCCAGGTATCGGGTTTGGTAAAGCAAGAGAGCCTTTGATTACTCAGAGAGCGCCAACAGCCAGCTGTGAGCAAGTTCACTCACGTACAAAGGCTATTGGAGTCTCAGTTTGGCATCTTATTTTCTTCCCTGGTCGCCCCCAGCCTAACACTGGGCTGCTTCCCCTGCCCCTGGCTTCGTGCTGCTGCTGCTCTGCCTTGCTTTGTGCCAGCTCCAGGAGCTCCCTCGTTAGCTGCATCATCAAAGTGCCCGTCTGCCAGCCCTGCCAGCCCGGGGACGCTTTGGTCCCGCTTGGATTAGCAGGCTGGCGGTGTCACTTGCCAGCAGAAAGGGAAGAGGCTGGGGCTGAACTGCCTCCTTTGGCAGCACTCTGGACTTTGTCAAAACCAGCTGGAAAGCTGCACTCTTAAAGATACTTGTGCAAAGATGAGCTTGTAATTAGCTCTGCTTTGGGTCCACTGTCAGAGTCTCCTTTGGAGAACGTCCTGCCGTGCTGAGAGGTGCTGCTCCCGACTCGCTTTTTCATGTGGAAGTCTGAACTGATTCTCCTTGCTGAGCCCTCTGGACCACATGGCAGAAACTCTCTATGCCTGTTGTTAATTCTTTCTCTGACGAACAACTCTGTACTCTGCTGCATCTCTTCTGGGTTTGCTTTTCTGTGTTGTTTTAGTTTTGTTCTTTCTTCCCACCTCTTCTTATTCTTCCTTCTTCCATTCACCAGTAAACAGGTCAGTTCTTACTGCAGCCAAGGCAGAATCACAGGGCCTTCTGCCAGCAGGTACTAAACAAGAGAGGTGACCCTTCTCAAACAACTTAGGGCTCTGCTCCCTTTTTAAAGATCAAATCTGATGTATCTGTTCTTTTGCAAACAACTTTAAGCTATGTGGCAGACTTGCATCGATTCATTATTTAATGCTTACTGTTAACTCCTTGGCATAATCCCCCTGTTATTTATTATATAAAACATTATTTCATTAACTAGATTGAAACAGATGAGGGTGGAGAACAGAGTTCTGTCAGACAAATTTAAATAAGTCTTCAATATTCAAAATCGAGCTTGCGATTTTCAGGAATTAATCTCCATTTAGGCTCCTGTATGAAAAAGAGTGATTTCTTTGCTCTAAAACATGTATGCAACTATTCATCCATACAAAGAAGCATGCCTATTTTTTTAATAGAGTGTATTTAGCATAGAAATTGGGCCTCTCATGGCCACCATGACAAACATCTGTTCTTACTGCTGTTCAGCATATCTGGATATGAGGTGCACCTTCTTGCCTTTTGAAATTGTCTTTGAAAGTGACCACTGTCAATTGTGGTGCAAAGGGTCTGGTTTTCAGAAGATTGCTTTGGAGGGGAGGATCAGCCCTGTAGCTTCTGTGCCTGTGGAAATGCTCCCAGCGCTGCTGCACCTTCCTGTGATCTCTCTTGGTGCGTTTCTGGGTAAAGTGAGAAGAATGCTCGCGTGTATTTTGCTCTTGATATATTTGGGGTGAAATGTGGGTCTTTAACTCACTATATTTCAGCTTGTTCAATGGTTTGGAACAGAAGAACTGGCTGGTGGAAAGAAAAAAATGTCATTGTGTCTGTGAGTCAGTCACCTGCTCCCACTGTTCCCCACAAAACCTTTGCCAGTGGTCACGGGGGATGTTCTTGTCTTCAGCTCCCTGAAGAGCTCATGGTGTGTCCCTGCTATTTGTAGCAAACCAAAAATTAGACATCTGAATCTTTTTTGATCTTCCCCTTCTTTTGTCCCTCTGCTGCACAGTTGAGATTGAGAGGGTATTAAAATAAGATACCAAACCCGGGTTGCTTCACCTTCTTTGTTAAGCAGGGAGGGTGCTTTCATTAATTATCGTGAGAATTAGTTTACTTATTACCTTAGCTCCTAAAACATACAGACTTAAGGGGATTATCAGCAACTAATTTGTGTTCTGTGCTTCCCAGTGTATAGGAATGCAGAGTCCTCCTCTCATTAAGCCTTTCTACTTCTTTTTCATGTGGGTTTCAATCAGACATTTCCTGGTGGGGTTTGCTGCCGTAAATAGCTGTCCATTTTTTATTCCCACCAGCTGCGGGACACACAGCAAAGTTTATGAATCGCTTCTCCTTGACAGATCACAGCCATCACAATATTCTGCCAGGCAGCCACCAGCAGCAAGTGACTGATATTAGCTCTTAACTCTCCAGAAAACTCTGTTCAGTAATTAAACATTAAGCCTCTGATGCCTATCGTCATTCTCTGCCAAGACCCTTTACAATACAGGTTTGCTATGTTCAGGTAATGATATTGGAGATGATCACTTACTCTGGAAATGTAGTTATCTGGGAAGAATGAATTTGCTGAAATCAGAATTTCATTTATGAGCTGGCTTTTCAGGACTTTGCTCCTAATTCTGACATTCACCATGCACGAATATTTATTTAGTTAAAAAATCCTCTGAATGTAGGATAATTGACAAAGGGCGATGAAAAGAACAATATTTAGAACTGTGGCAGCAGTAGCAGTGTATAATAGAATGCAGAAATCTGCCTTCGTTCAATAAGGACAAATGATCCAACAGCACTTCAAGCTTTGGGCATCATTTCCAAGTTAATCTGCTCTGCTTTGGTGTCAACATAAAATTGAGATCAACTCACTAGCAGCTCTGGAATTTTCAAATAAAAATTCAAACTTGTAACACATACAGCACTGTTGACAGAAACTGTGAAGTCTGTTTTTCATCAGTGTATGTACATAGCTCATTTAATGTTATTGTGATGAAAAATAATAAGAATAACCCTCAAATAAATTAATAGCTGTGTGTTGTTTGGTAGCAGCCACAGCTCCCGCTCACCAGCTGAAGCTGTCAGTCTCTGTTCGCTGGTAGCAATTTTCTATGTTACAACAAAACAGCCAAAGAAAATAAAACACAAAGAACTTTAAAAGATCTGAAGCTTAAAGTTGCAAAATCAAGCTGTAGAAGCTTGCTAATTGTCACAAATAAAGGTGTCAGTGCAGCCTGAGTCGGGCCAGCCTTTTTACAGTGTAATGCACTGTACCCTGCTCTGGCCCCCCAGCCCCAGCAGGTTTGTGCCTGGCCTCGGTTTGTGCCCCCAGGGAGTTCCTTCCCACCGTTCTCCTGGTGGTCCTTTTCCAGCTTTGCTATTTATTCAGTACCCAACCTGCTTGTCTCTGTGGTCCTCATTGCCCTTGCTCATCACCTAGCAAGCCTTATGAGCTGAGTTCTCCTCTTTAACTTACCTGGCTCTGTGTGGTTTAGTTGTGGTTTTGTTTTTCCCTCACCTTTCTCAGTATGTTCAAGTTCCTCATCTGGCATCTTCCAATGTCTTTCTCTTTCCCCTCTCTGTTAGGTCTACCTTTCTGTCTTGTTTCTCCCATTGCCTCCACCCTCCTGACAGCTTTCCATTTCCCAGCTCCTCGTCCCACCTCAATCTTTTCTTTTCCTAGGCTTCCTGTTTTCTTGACTACTATCCCAGCATCAGCCAGCCTGAGATCCTGGGATTCTGTGGATCCCACACATTATTCAGGTGTGCCCCTCCCTGCTGCAGGTGATGACTGGAGAGAAAGCAGTGCAGCATTTTGGGCAGGCGGTGGCACAACTTTGGCCACTTCCAGGCTTTCCTGCCTGTTCCATCACCGCTGCAGGGAGGCTTTGCCAGTGATTTCATCACCAGTCCCTGTAGCAGAGACCCTGTAAGTCAAGGCAGTGCAGGGCAGAGTATGAGGCCGCTTCTACCAGTTTATAGTGATTTTTGTCCCTATTTGTTCTCACCTTGGACTATGTGATAATAGTGTGGTGTTGCTGTCACAGATGGTTTAGAGTAACCTGGAGCCCTGGTTGGAGGGGAGAGAGGAAAGCTTGTCTTTGGTCCAGCTGCAGAGTCTTTGAAACCGTGTAATTGGAAAAGCAAAATAAAGCTTTTGTGAACATGGACACGGGGATGTCAGGAAGAGCCTTGTCCAAGGGGAGGAGCACAGGCTGTTGTGGCAGTTCACACAGAACATTCCCCTGTTCCCTTAACACAGGGAAACCAAAATATTCCCACTGCCTGCCTTCCGGGAAAAGTGATGGCCTTTGCCACTTGCCAGAGCAAGACTAGGCCAGTGTGGGTTTTGTGGGGTGTTGACCAGGTAGTCTGGGGGTTCTCTAAGGGAGAAAAACAGAATATTCAAGTAGGCAACACAGAGCAAGATGAATAATTGGTGGGGTTTGTAGCGCATGGGGCATATATACAGATGGAAGATTGTCCAAAAAATGGTGGACATGTAAATTTATATATTCCTTTGTCATTCAAATTCCTTTATCAGTTTTATTAATCTTTAGAAAAGCGGCATAGGAGCAGCTACATTGAAATTAATCTTTATTTACATCTCTAAGAAAAAGTATTAAAAAATCACTATGCCGAAAATAATAGAATGTTTACAAAATCAATATACATTTTTGCTTGGAATAATGATGAACAGATGCAGCCTTGGAAACAGCAGTATTGCATATTGATATTTCTTTTTAATATATCTCTAGGATACAAGCAAAAATTAAAATACTGAAAATGCAAAGTATTGGTGCTGCTTGGTTGTAAATAAAAAGGAGGTTCACGTTACCAGAATACAGAATAGTTGTGAATGAAAGGCAGATTCAGCAGAGTCTCACACTTCTAAAAAGAATACTTAAAAGAAAAATATTATGTCTTTCATAAAATGAGATGAGCTCGGCTAATTTTTAATGCCCAAAAGTGAGATTGCCTTCCAAGATGTTTGATGTCAGGCATCCTAATTGCCTCATAACAGAGTTTTGAACAGTAACTTCCACTGGTTGCAAAGAGCCTCCTGCAGTAGCAGTAATGCCATATTACATTAATCCAGAATTATTCACCCAGTGTTTGGAGACCGTATTTCAAATAGGAGCTGCATTTCAGGTTTGGAGAAATAAAATGTCTGCCTGCAAGTTTTCTTTCTTTTCCACCTTCTCTCATCTCTGTTTGAAGATAAGAGTTTGAAATGTTAAACTAAGGAGAGTTGAGTTGGCAGGGAAGCGTCCCCGTGGCCATTGCTATTTATTTGAGAGGTCTCTAGCATGACACTGCCTCCAGGCACCTGGAATAGATCATTATTTAAATGCACAACTTGATAGAGCATCAACTGTGTCCCAGCCGTCGTGTCATTGCACCGACTGAGGGTGTTTGTGTGTGTGCATACGCACAGTTTTTGGTTGATCTGGCTTTGTGTTGAATTTTGCTCACATCAAGACATTGCTCTTGGCAGGTTGATGGGTGTCTGCAGACGACCCCAAACACAGGTCAGAATCTTCAATGGGATCCCTCCCAGTTTGGTGGCACCGTGAAATCTTTGTTACAAGGCTGTGCTTTAGAAACGGATTTCTGCATGTAACTTTGGGTAGTTTAATTTGTATTTGTGACCTTTTTTTGTTAAGTTAAATTTAACCTCCTTAGATGTCTTAGGTTCCCATAACAAATTAAAGGTTTGGTTCATCCAATGGGATCAGGTAGAATGTAGCAATATTACCACCAAGGCTCTGATAAGGGAATTTTGGGTACCTCTTCTAACCAGTCTGTGTGACTCATTATTAGGTCATAGTTTGGATGAAACTATTGGATTTTTTTTACCAAGGCTAGAACGGGCATAATATTATTTAAATGAGCTTTGAAACCTTATAGTTCCTCTGGCAAAGTGCTGTAGGGCACTAGAAAACGTGAAGGGGAAGGAGAGAGAAAATTCTGAAAGCAATTAGAGAACCCTATTGACAGCTCTTTCAGCAGATAAAAAGCCAGCTTCTTGCAAGAAACTATCTCCTGGCATTGGTTTGTGTCTTACGGACAGTTGTGCTATTAATATGCAAATTCAGGATGGAGGGGAAGGCACGTGTGGAGACACTTGCAGAGGATTCAAAATTAAAATAAAATTACCAGGAGTACAAATAAGACTTTTTTTCCCCTTCAAATCTAGCAGTCGGACATGTTTGAAACGGTTCAGTATTTTACTTTGATATCTGGTTACTCGAGCCATCAATCCTGTGATCTGAATTCTTCCACATGCATATTCATGCGTGTGTTTACATATTTGTTTGTTTATTGCATCTGGTACTTCAGCGATGCGTAATTTCTATTTCTCCCTTTTGTCTGGGGGCCTCTCATATTACATTTAGATTGTATCCTTTATCATTCCAAATTGACATTTATGCTTTTACTGCTATTGTTTGCCTAGCTCCTCTCTGGTCTGGATCAACAATTTGTTTTAATCTGTGTCACTTCTCTTATCTGCCCGTCCGCAGAGCTGCAGTCACTGTGCCCCCCCAGAGATCGTGTTAGCGGCGCCGCTCCTGCCCCGCTCCAAACGCGCCCGATCTTAATTGCTTTGCCAGTTGGGTTAGAGGAACGCACAGACAACGGGATGTGCGAGACCAGCTTTGACAAAAGTAATGCTATGCCAGTGCCTGGGAATAAATAAATGCCATTTACATAGAGGAATACTGTGGCAACAGAAGGCAAGTCGCAGGATGGAGGCTAATGATGGTTTCAAAACATTTCTTCTTGTTCTTAGCAGGGAGCTGAGTGAAGTCCAGAGAGATGTAGAGCACGGGCTGCTCTACAGGTACCACCACTGTCTTTGTCAACAAGAGTTTGGGTTTTAATTTTCCCGACTGACTGGCTTGAAAACTTTGCGGTTTAAATGAGAATTAATCAAGAAACGTTTGAATTTCCAGTGGCCTCAGGAAGCTGTTATGCTTCCTGTGGATTCTTTGCTTTCTAATAATCATTTTAACAGTTTGCGTTCAATTCCTTCTTTATATTCCTTCTGTTCAGTTAAAGGCTGTGATGTCAAACAATTTAGTAGGTAAGAAATACTGGTGTAATCTGTGTGTGGTGACAGATCTGGAGCTATAAGCAAAGGGCTGGAACTTGTCAGTTTTCCATACTGAGTAATGAATCTCTCTCCTTTGGAAAGAGGAATAATGAGGGCAATCAGAATAGGCTGGCAGAGAGCAGGAGTGGAAAGGGACTCTGCAGTACTTGATAGATCAATTTAGGCATGGAGGCTGATAATGGGAACCTAATGAAACAGAGGTGAGCAGGGATATAGCAGTGAGGCAGCTGGGGCACCTTCCTGCTCCTTTTTGCTGTCCATAGACACCTGTGACCCACTGCGCACACTGCCAGTGCCTTGGTGACCCTTGTGTCTAGTTTGGGCTAAATTCCACACACTGGGAGTTGACCAGATGTTACAAACTCTGATGGGAGCACACGATGCCCTCTCGGGAGGGAAATGCGTTGCCCTGTGCAGGAGAACGTGGTGTGGGAGGAAAAGGCTGTCTGCGTTCGTGTACAGCCTGGCATCAGTCCCACTGATTAGGGGGTGACAGTCACCAGCTTGGTGGGAAACAGTACTGATGGAGATGTTCAGGAAGGAAAAAATCTATATCAAAATTTGATAGGGTAACGGGAGAAATGCCATAAGGAAGTGCAGTATGCATTTAAACTGTTTATTGGGTTGCTGGTAATAGCTATGAGATATATATATATATATGCACATATATATATATAAAGGCAAAGATAATAATCACCTGCTAGGTCTGGAAGCTTTACCATCGTGAGACATCAAAGCAAGTGAATTCATTTTGTGTGTTTCCTCCAGCAGTGTGTGCCTCAGTGACAGTCTTTCCCACCTCCATTTCCTTCCCTTATTTTTTTCTTTTCTCACATAACCACTATTGTTGGTTTTACTCCAAGAAAATAAATACAGTTTTGGGGAGTACATGATGTTTGGAAAGAAAAATAGGATGGAGAGAGATTGTCCTTTTTCAGAGGTGTCCTGCTCTGTGGGATGGGAGCAAAAGCAGCCCAGCATGTGCCTGCTCAGGCCTGACAGCAGATAGATAATTCAGGGAAAACAAATAAACGAGGAGCTATTTCTAGCTCTTAAGAATAGTGGGATTCGTTTTTATTTTTTTCTGCGTCCTCCATGAAAACTGAGGCAGACAGCATGCCTGTCTCTTACAGCCTTCCCACATGTGAATAAACAATGCCTGTAGCTCTTTAATTTTTGATCTCGAGAAGCCTTATTCTGTTTTTGCTTATGCAATGTCTCCTTGACCAGCAGCTTCGTTTGCAGCACAGTGGATTTATTAATTGTTCAGAGTTAAAAAAATCAGTTGTGTAAACTTACATGATCTGAAGAACGAATGTGGTGTAGTTACATTTGAACTGCTTAGCATGAGTCTTGTGAACGATCAAAAAATGAGAGCAGAAGGGTGTTGTCTCTTCCACTGAAAAATTATGAAGTGTTAGAAAATTGAAGACAATGGATTATTGTGTATCATTTGTGACAGTAATATCAGTACTTTGGCTGGGTCTAAGTGATGCCTTTGTTATTATTTTGCTCTGTTGATGCTGCAGTTCATTTGAGCAATATCCGCCAATAACAGGCTTTACTCACAAGTGAAAAGAATAATGTATATAATGCACAGTAGCTGGATTGAACAGGCAGCTGCACTTCCTTTCAGTGGCCACCTATAAACTGTGCTTAGAATATGGGCACAGGACCCTTGCTTTTGGAGCTGGGGAGACCTCAGTCCCTTGGACAAGTTAGGGATCTTCTGGTGTGAGCCAGGGGGACACTGGGCTACCAGCTGCCTCCTACCCATTGCAGAGCTCAGAGTGCCCCAGCCTGGCCTCTGCCCACCCTGCTGGGCACTGGATCTGGGCCACACTGGATCTTGGCCCCACTGCCCACACGGGGAAAGCCACAGGAGAAAGAGGTTCTGCCAGACACAGCTCCCAAGACATGGACCATCTGCAGGGACAGCCTGGTGTCTCCCAGGCAGGAATCTGATCTCTGTGCAGGACATGTACATGCACATCTTACAGAATTACACACTGGCCTTGATCGACCAGTCTCACTGTCAGTGTAACCTGGTGTTTGGCCCGTTGGGAACATCTGCCAGACGAGTGTGTTGCTGTGATCTCCCCACAGAAATGCCAGGCTGGGACTGCTGAGAGAATCCCGTCCTTGTGAGCCGCAGCAGAGTACCTGGCAGGTCTGAAACCCCTGACTGTGTTCAGGGCTGTGTCTGGGGAGTCCATCACAAGGCACCTTTTAGCTACCTGACCCTTTGAGTAGGTTTTTTTCCTTTATTAGTGCAAGATGTGCCAAATTATGGCCAAAATCTGTGCCTGTCAGCTGATGGTGATAGAGTAAGCACCCGTTTTCAGCCCCTTAAGTCAGGTATGCACACATCTCACTGAAACACTAATAGAAGAACTCACTTGGAGAGATCACTGACTGACTTTGAAACAATGCCTTCACTCAGCTCAGATTGGAGCACCAAAATGTGTGTCTGCACACCGTGTGGTTTTTCCAATTCTTAGCTCCCTGACAGAATCAGTAAGATTCTTTCCCTGAGCCCACATTGCGCAGAGAGGACAATTTTTTCAGGGGCACAGTGAATAAAGAAGCGCTGGGATTGCGTTCACTAAGGCACAGACGCCCGTGCAGAGCTCTGGGAGTTTGGGGAGCATGGTTGGCACTGTGAGCCCGGGTGCCAGCTGGGGTGTGTCCCGGTCCTGGGAAGTTCTGTGTTTGCTCCTCTGCCGGCTCAGCCCTATCTGCAGCAGAGAGTGCTGTGAGGTTCACTTGGGAAACGCCAATCTGACTTTCCAGAGAACGCTTGTGTTAAATAGACATTTTAAACCTTTTTTGCTTGTTTCGCAAGGCTGAGCATGACGGAGGCAGGATGGATGTGGGAGAACACAGAACTCCTTTCACCCGGCGAGGGTGAATGGTGCTGTTTCCTGACGTGGTGTATTGGTGCGGGTTAGCACACCCCGTGATTGGCTTTCACTGCATCGTTTGATGTCAGAGCTCAGCAGATACGCTGTGGTTTTATTTTTCTCTGTTGTTATGCATTTAGAGTGTTATTCTGGAGTATCTGCTGCATTGCACTTCTTTTTCTTGATGTGTTCACAAAAATTCATCCATCCACACCTTTCTCCTCTTGGTGTTCATTCAAGTAGTTTACGATCAACAGTTGATAGAAGATTTCAAGTTGGTTTTGCATTTGTCAACACTGAATTGCATCTTCTATCCCACCACCTGTTACATAGCTTTGCTTCCTTTTGAAGGGCTGCCTAGTACATTGTATTTTAATTATTTTTAAGAAAATGTGCGAACTTTCAGAAATAGCAAGATTTGTTCCCTCTGTATTTTCTCACGTTTCGAGATCTTTTGTTAAATCCTCTTTACTAGACTTCTTTCATTCCGTAAACATTTTCCAAAGGAAAGTACTGAATTCACTCTCTGATTATTACCTTTTCTTTGAGCAACTATCTATCCCTATTCCAAATTCCTGATCTACATCTTTGAATCTCATTTTAGCTGGCATTACAACTCCTGTATCAGTACAGAAGAAGGGCTCCTTGATCTCCAAAATACCTGCTTTTTCATTTTTATATGCTAATGCATGTAAGATACTCTGCCCTGTGATAGTGTAGCTGTTTTTAATTAAGCAATCCTTAATTCTTATTCTTTGAGCAGTTTAGCCACCTTGTTCTCAATCTTGCTCAATATTCTGGGTTTTCAGATTGCGTAGGCCTTTGACACCCTTCTCAGACTGGCAGTGGTGTGCCAGCTGTGTTCTCTCCTCTAGCTTAGGTTTTGATGTCTCTTGAATTTCTGCAACTAAAAAAAAAAAAGAAAAAAAAAGTTGATTTCTGAATCTTAGTGTTTAGGAATTCAATTAATGTGTCCCTCATATTCTGAAAGCATGAGCACCTGGTGGCTTTCCTGTTTCCCTGTCTCTGTGTGAAGGGAGAAGAAATGTTTGAACAAGTCATTGAAGTTCGTGATTGCAGTTGTCACATTACTTGATCATGGTATTGTTTCCTTATGATTGAATCCATTGGTTTGCTCGTGTCTGTCAACTATATGAATTTATAAACTCTGTATTTCTTGGCCTTCTGGTACAAAACCTGATTTGAAGCCTGGTGTTCCTAGAGATGTATTTTTCACAATACTTAACCTGATTTATTTGTGATGTGGAACAATCTCGTGCTGTTCCTTGCATGTTTGACCTGTCATTTAGAACTGCTGCATCACCAGCATAAACAAAATCTGATATTAACTCTTAGACCATGAAATATCTGTTGTTCCAATCTGCAGTTTTTTCTCATACCGAAGCAATGGCAGAGACAAACCAGAGAAGAGATTGCGTTCTCAGTTTGACACCAGCAGCTGTGTTAGACTCTTTGCTTAAGTTTGCATTTTCTTTAACCACCGAAGCCATACCTTGAAATACAGTTAGGCAAATCTAATTATTTTTACTTGCTTCCTGTAATATTTCAAGATATGTGAAAATGAATCACAATGGGGGTTATCATATGCTTTCCTAAAATCTATAAAGTTTATAATGGGTAGATACTGCTTTATTGCATTGCACAATTTATCATCATTCATTCATGCTGTAAGTCCTTTTATTTCTTTCATTTTGATTTTAGGAGCTCTGTCTAGCTTGAGTTATTTAATCTTTGCTGTGTTGCCTTCATCAGAGTTACATCAACCTTCTTTGTTGGTGTTAAGAAGTTGGGGTTGTAAGCAGCTTGACACCACCCATTCTGGGTGAGGGAGGGACACAGTCCCATGCGGGGAATCCTGTTTGGGGTGGAATCCAGCTCAGAAAGCTCAAAAGGCAGTAAAACTGCCAAGGGCCACGCTTTCAGCAGCACAGAGTTTCAGTGTGGGTTTGAATTTCACCCCTGTTCTCCATCCTGCCTGTCCCTCACACCACGGAGACCCTCCTGCAGCTCTGGGAGCTCCTCTCCGGTGGGAGATGGGCGTTTCTGCCTCTCTTTCCTGTGACTGAACCTCAGCCCAGCCCCACTGGAGGCTCCAAGCAGAGAAGCAAACAGGAAAATGCGGGAAAGGGAAAAGTTAGGGATGAGGGAAGGGCGCATGAAACACTGGGCACTGCCGAGAGTAGGATGGAAATCCCAAACAGTCCTTACTACTGTGAACATCATGTGAAATAATGTCCAATTTTTCTTGAAAGAAAAATAGAAGATTCATATATAGGAATGTAACTTGTGCAGAGAAGAAGAGGGAAGGAGAAATACATTTTCACCATAGGAAATTTTTTTTATATGCTGCCATACAAAAAAAACCCAAACCTGCAAGGAATCTTGTAGCCTAGGGAGTGGAGTTCTCCCTGGTGGGAGCACGTGCCTTTGAATGGGGAACACAGATTACACACAGGAGAAGGAGGAACCAAAGCAAATACTGTTAATCCTCATCAGAAACATGCAGTCGTGATCAGGTAAAATACTGTGCTATTCATAGTTTGCCCCGTTGGTGCAGGGTTTGTGTTCAACCCTCAAGAAAAAATTTCTTTTACTACTCAATTAGTTTTTATTTCGTTTCTTGTGAAGATTTGTAATATTAATTACCAACGTAAAAACAAAGATGCAGTGCACTGAAACAAAGGGACGTGTTTTTATGCTTAGATTAAAACATTACTTGTAATTGTTTACAGTGGAATCTCCCTGCTGTCACAGTGGTGTTAACAGGGTTATAAACTTTTAAGTTCTTAGAAGGAAACAGAGAAGTATATTATCTTGTAGCTATGGTGTAATCTGCCATTAGTTACCTAAATACTGCTGCATTTGTAGTGTATCATGTACTTATCAAACATCTACACGACTCCTTAACTATTTCCAAAACAAAAGAGTCATTATTTACCCACTGTGAAAATAGCCTTGTGTTGGTGGTATTAGAAATCATTAGCTCTATTAAGTCCCTTATCAGCTCTGCTAGCAGCTGGAAATATCCTGCAGCTCAGGAGGGCTCCAAAATGTTCCCCAGTCAGTATATTCTAGATCACTTTGTTTTCTTGTACGCTGAAAACAGATTATAATCACATTCAGCCACAGGCAAAAATAGAAGCTGACAACAGTGGTAGAAAAAAAGATTTATGAAACTTTTCATTGCTTGGGGCACTATTTTGTAACAAGATAACAGTGTTGTCCCTTAGATAGGAGCACGAGTGAACAGTTCAGCTCTGTCTTGCTATCATCTTGGTGTTCTCTGCCTCAAAATGACAATTATCACACCATAAATACAGCCCAAAGCATCACAGATGTCTATAAGCAGAATCCATATTAATTATTAATGTATAAAGAAGAGACAGATCAGTTTATGTTAGCTGGTTTTTTATGAGTATAGAATAACAAACAGAAGTATTAATTTTGTCTTGTCATTGCTTGCTTTGAATAGGATTGACTCCAAAAATAGTCTCTTCAAGGGCTGGATTTAAGAGAATTCCTTTATCAGTCTTTGCTCCAGCTGAGGGTGGCCCTTCCAACAGTATGTCTTAAGTAGCAGGATTAAAATAATTTCTTTAACATGGTTTAAGATCATGACTTTGGGTTCTTTCCCAGAAGCACTTTTCACAAGAAATGCTCCTTGTTGAGAAAGGAAAAGAATAATTTTTCTAAAGCTACAGTGGTGAAACCATAATGATGTTTCCATGAAAGTGTATTTTTAATTCACTGTTTAACAGCTGCGTGATTTTGTAACCCCTGTTTTAAAAACTCTGTGAAATAGTTCTGAGGTCTAAGAATTATATATTATAGGACCTCACAGTAATGTGTCTGAATTTGGAAACAAGATGGTGTTACTGGGACTGGGGGGAAGGTGCGTGTAACACAAAGTGCTGCACATCTGTAGCACTAATGAAGAAGGGATGGATGTGTAATTACAGGTAATTAGCGGTGTGGATGTGTCTGCAGTGTGTGAGGGAGCTGGATGTGATAAGGCTGCCCAGATATGCCTGAGGTGGGACGTAGAGCGTACCCTGCTCAACCCTGCATTTCTCCTGCCTATGCAATTCCCCTGTCCCATCCTTCACAGCTCTCCTGGTTGCTTCCTTCTCTTTTAATTTACCCTGAATCTTACCTGAAGAGAAATGCACCTGTCTTGGAGGAGCTCTGCACCTTGCCCTTCTTTTCCAACTCACCTGCTCTGCCCTCGTGGTTGTTTGGGGGCTCCCATGGTGGACCCTCCACTGCCTTTGCCAGCCCACTGCTCTCGTCCCGGCAATGTTCCTGCCAGCTCCTCTTCCCTGCCTTGGGGTGGCTCTGGGCTGCCAGGGCCAGTGCTGCAGGAGGGCAGGGATGTGCCTGCCCCTGCCCCAAAGCCCAGTCTGGCCCAGTGGCTCCACTGGGAGCCCCACTCAGGAGCAGCAGGATTTGTTCCTGAGCAGGTGTGCATCAGTTTTGTACATCAGGGTGTTCTCCTGTGTATGCCCAGTACCAGGAAATGTCCAGATAACTCTGTGTACCTAATAAATTTCCATGTGATGCGTATAAATTCCATTCCTTCAGAAATTCTGTTTTATCCGTGCTCCCTTTTTTGTTGATCATCCGTGGGAAATTAGTATAGGTTGGACTCAAATTGAATCTGTAACTCTCCGTGCTGTTTATGTGAGGAGCTGAAATCTGCCTCACTTGAGTTCCTGCCTCAGCATCATCTGAAGTATTTATAACCGAGGCTCTAAAACTGTTACAAAGATAGTAGCATGCCATTTCTTTTTATGCAAAACTTGCTTTGCTATGACATATCTGGAGCAAAGAAAAGGCTAACATGCTTATTTTGCCAGCTGACCTAAGTGAACAAATAGATAACAGAAAGATTGGAGTGGGAATTGTTATATTTTCTGTGATGAATCAGGTTTTGAAACAGGCTGAGAGTAATTTGGTGCCGTGCAGGGATGTCAGAATTCATGCCAGTTATGCAAGATGTTTGAATCTATGCAAGAATTGGAGTAACAATTTTAAGCAGAATTATTTGATTAGAAAAAAAACCTGTTACGTCTTTCTGCATTCTGCTGTAAAGCTACTCCCCACACAGGGGCAAATATGGGAAAGAAGAGGATGGCATTTAGGGAGGAAAATTGTTAGCAATTTTTTATTTAGTAAGATTGGACTATACTAAGATGAAATACCTGATTTTGGATTTCTGTGTCACAAAAGAATTATGGACCTTGATGTCATTTGAAAAAGTTCCTGTAAAATATAGAACAAGGTGTTGCCAGTGAGTGGGGGTTTTATATTTCAGCAGATGCTACAGAAAAGTTGGGGATTTTTTTGCTGTAGACGTGTTTTAGGGATACTGTCTTTAAAGAGCACGGATCATACTTGTCACTAATTCTGTATTTCAGCAGTGGAATCGTAATAGGTCCTTTGTGATGCTCTGAGAGTTGGTTTTTTAGTGGTTGGCTTTTGTTTTACCAGGAGCTTAAGCTGGGTTATTTTGGAGGATGGCTTGTAAGGGGTGAGGAGCCAAGGGGTAAATCTGAACTATTGCAGAGATGGCAAGACAGGTAAAGAATTAAAAACTACAAAAGGAAAGTACGAAAAAACCCCACAAGCTCAAAGATAGCAGGGAGCAGAAAGAGAGGGATGAGAAGGAAGGGAGTGACAGTATGTAATGATGAGTTTTTCAGACCCCCTCAGGGCTCTGGCACTGGGCACCAGGGTGTGCTCTCTTTGCCTCTGCTGGCTCAACTCCATAGAAATAGCATCTTTCCTTGAGTTTTAAGCTAATTTCTTTATATTCTGGCCCACGAGCACTAAGCTGCCCAGGGGCTGAGGCAGCTCCCATCTCATGTTGTGGCTCCAAAGGGCAACTGAGTCAGGGCCCCTCTGTGCCAAGGGCTGGGGCTGTGCCAGCCACACACTGGTACCCAAGAGCACACCCACCTCACTCTTCCCATCGCTCTGTCCTTGTCACTTGCTCCTAAATTTGACTCTGAGGCTGCTTTAGCAGCAGGTTCCCTCTGTTCAGAGGGTGTTTTGCTGCCAAAACATACTTTTAATGAGAAGACCAGCTGTTCTCCCTCAGGACCGAGCTTCCACTTGTTCCTTGGTTTTCTCCTTAATTGTCTTATCACTGATGAATAATTTAATAATTTTTCTTGAGTATTTCATAAATTCAGAGTTTTGTGGAGTCTCAGTTAATAAAAACACAACGTAAAGCAACAGTTGATTCTCTTCCCCTCTGTCCATGGCACAGCTTGCCATATTTCCCTGAGCTTGTATCAAAAAATATGCAAGTAAATTGAAATAGTGAAACCGTATCAAGATGTCCATCAGCATCCTACACTGATGTGCAGTTTGGGTTTTATTCCAGACTATTTTATGGTGTAGAAAATATGCATGGAACAGCCTTTAAGCTTTAAGGATGATTGGCTTGCATGCCCTATAGAGGATAGCTTTTGCTCTTGCATTTCTGTTAAAATATATTAATTGGACATTAGCTTAAAAATGTAAACCTCTCCAATGGGCAGGATTTGTGTTACATATCATTTGGAAAATCTCTGATCAGCTGTGGGGGTTTTGTTGTTATTGTTGTTTTTTGACAGCCAGCTAAAAGGTCAGGCACAATGATACTGCATTTCTAGATCTTTATCCAGTGTAGAAGTTGTCCCATTTGTTTCTGCTTACTCTAAAACATTATTAAAATACTCTGCATTATAAAGAAACAAAAAGAAAAGAAAAAACCCAAAAAACCAAACCAGACACCCAAGCCGAACTCGGCTGAAAATAATAGTTGAACTTAAACACGGGATACTTTCTGTTTAGCACCCCCTGGATTTAGTTTTCACATCTTTTAATTTGTTCTGACTGGAGAAAATGTGTCAGGTGAAGAAGGGCAGTTGGAAGAAGGAAAAGACCAGGATGAAACTGGGGGACCAGGGCTGGGTCACACAATTCCACGTTGATTCATTGCTCTGCGTTGCCGTTTGTGATGTAAAATTCTGACCACATCCTTACTTTATTAGGCTTCGTTTCCGAAGCCTGTTAATACCCCGCTCTCTGCAGCGTGTTCCTTTATCAGTATTGTCACACAGTGGTGGTTGCTGTTGATCCCTTCAGTGTCTGTAACATGGACTGCAGGCGGTTTGGCCAGAGCCAAACTCCACAGCTGGCATTGCCCGAGCACAGGATTACTGTGTATGATCCCCTCCTGTGCCATGGTCAGCTATCCAGTTTAGCATCTCCTCGGCCTTCCCATGTTTGCGAATATTTCTTTCAGTTCCACTCATTTCACATAAAGTCTTTGCTATCTGGGCATTCATGCGCTTTTAGAACTATGTCAAAGATAACCCTAATTTTTGAGTTGCGTGAGATAAAACAATCCTGTTTATTCCTGATCCAAGTGGTGTGTGCATGAACCCACCTTGTGATACCCTTCTGAAAGTGCAGCTTGATTTTTTGTTTTCAGAATGAATTTCCCCATTGTAGAGTTGTCTGAGTTGATAAATGAGTGTAAATTAAAGTCTTTCACACATATCAGATGCAAGAAAATTACCAAAAATGAATGGATCTTGATTTCTTTTTTATTTTTTAAGTTTGTAATGTAACTGTTATTGGCTTAGAGAGTTACAACTACCTAACAGCAACAATTTAACTAGATAATTTTCTTTTTTTTTAAATTAATTTCATTCTGTGATAAGTATGGACGCCTAATAAGTATCCTACTACGTAAAACTATAGATAGCTGAATTTTACTGGTTACAATATAATGAAAATAACTTCAAATTAAAATACTACAGATGTTTGGGGGGGGAGGAAATGTCCTCTTGACTTTAGAATTTCTTAAGCTTGACGACGTCTCTGTTTCCAGATGTTCTTGGAAAATGTGTTTGATGGAAGGTCCTTGCAGGAAAGTCTCGATGTGTTGAGCACGTCTGTACAGAAGACTTAGCACAGATTTTTCTTGCATATTAGTTTAGAAATAATAATTGTCAAGAAGTTTCTTCCTGTGTAGCAGACTGTCCTGCTACTGTAAGAGCTCATAGGACGTTTATGTTCCCCTTCTTCTCTGGCTTTCCTTGCCCCATGTCTTCAAGAGGCAGAATTGCCTGACTGATTTCAGAATCCTCACCTCCTTTCCCCTCTGCCATGATTTCACAACTTCAGTGTCCAAAAGATTTGTCCCTTAGTCTGTGGGTTTGCTGAAATCCATCATATTATGGCTTTACCTGCCCTGAAGCTTTTCTGTCTGAGGGGTTCCAGCCACCCACACTCAGGTTAAAGCAGAGGTTTCAGACATAGGTTTTGATTGTTTCACATCGTTAGAAAAAGCTGCTAGCAGTTTGTGCAAGGTGACACGTATTTATCCAGAGGTTTTAGCTGAACTATAATCTCGGTGTTTTACTACTCTGTAGTCTTGTATGACCTCAGCTGGATAAAATATTGTAGTCATCCTCTTTCCTCACTTTTAAATTCTTCTTTAATATTGCCACTGTCATTATTATTAATGCAACATTGCACCTGAGAGCTGGGTTGTTTTTTTCCCCTCTTATGGTGTTAAACACCACTTAGCACTGTGGTGGTCTCAGGCGTTCTGAAGGAAGAAACCCTGTATAATGCAATTATGATAGCTGCTTTCATACCTTAAATAGGAAGTGGAACCTCTTCTCTCATTTCTCAATTAATACCATCTCTCTGTGGCTCTTTACTTGAGTCTCTTTGCATTGCTGCTCTCAAGGACATGAAACCATGGCCTTGATACAGAGAAGGGCGTGTAAAGATGGTGTTGCTCTGCGTACCTGGGGTGAAGCTGTGCTTTGAGAAACATAATGGGTGGGGCTGTGCTGTTGGCTCTCCCCTTGGCGCTGGGAACAGGCAGCATTGCCCAAAGGCGTTACAGCTCCCTGCCTTCAGCTTGTTCTGGCAGCGTGGGAGCACCTGAGGGTTTGGTACCTGCCAGGGTGATTACACAGCCTCTTCAGGTTGAGGATTCGATGCCTTCTCCGTGCCAGAGGGGTAAGAGCAATGCGTATTGAAAGTGGCAGCCCAAAGCAGAGCTTCACCGAGACTCTGCTGGGTGAGCTGGGCACAGGATGGCACAGAGGAGAGCAGAGCTGCCCCAGCACACAAGCAGGGGCGGTGTTTGCTATTTCACTCATTCTAAGTGATTAGGCAGGAAAAGGGAAAAAAAATCCATAGCCTTGTTCTGAGTCTCTTCAAGCGCACGTAGTAGAGTTGCATGGAAGCTGAACATCGTAATGAAGATTAAGCCTCTGCAAAACGTTGGTCATGCTATTTAGATAAGGCAGTTCTTGGTCTTTTCCACCCAGACAAAGTTTTCAGTGGGCTGCTTTGTTTCCGCTGTGCTTTGGAGTGGTTTTCTAGCTTGCAGTAAATTCATCCAAGGTCAGTGCAGCAGCAGCGAAGGATTTGCTGCAGTGCTATTGAGAGCGTTGCTGGCCAGCACAAGCTCAGTGGGTGCCTCACCACGCTGGTGTTGGTCAGTCCATTTTCCTGGTCTCCAAGCAGACTGACAGCCAGCTGCAGGCTGGAAGCTCCGGCTGCTGGGATGGAGCTGTGCCCAAGGCAGCACAACCCACAGCTTGGTGTGGGATCAGCCCTGGGGCCGGTCACATCAGGCATTGTGCTTTGACAAGGTCTGGCCCGACTGCAGCACCCAGTGACAGAGACCCCCTATTTTCAGAGCTGAAATCATCTTGCATCAAGTTTTCTGTTTGTGTGATTGTGGGGCTACAGTGTGGGGGTTTTTTTTATTGTGTTGCCTGTTTGGGATTTTTTTTTTTACTTCACACGCTAAAAACTCTAATTAAAAGCTTGTCTAAAAAATATTGGCTCACGTACTGCTGAGTGATAAGCTGCGTGAGGGCTTTCATATGCCACTTCATGATAACCTGCATTTTTGCTCATTAACCCATGGTTACCTCAAACAGAACCTTTTATTTGTGGTACCTGAGGGTAACCTCTCTGGCACCTTGAAAAGTCAGGAAAGTTTGACAGGATTTCTTGCATGAATGGTTTGTGACATTCTTTTTTGTCCAATACCAGCCAATAAAGAATTCAAATGAAATCCCACAGCCTGTGGAAGAAATGCCAGTCATGTACTATTGCAGCTTGCAGTACCCTGGAGGCAGACAAATCCTTGTTTCTGTCTTGTACTTATTTGTACCTTGCCTGCTTTTAAAAAGAGGAATAACCCATTGAAAAGCCTGATTCAGTGCAACACATACTTTGCATTATATTTGCTTTTCTTTACATCAGCATTATGCAACTATTCTTCTTACTTTTTCCATATATTCTGCACAAATTATTTTTACCTGTTCTACATGTTGGGAAACAGATGGTCCTGGTAGTAAATAACTGGCTTCCCAGGAGCTGTGAAATTGAATTCTCCCAGGAATCTTCTCCATGAACCTTGTATTTACTGGTATATGTCAGTGAGCCTTCATGTTAATGATGCTTATATATCAGCGTTTATTTCCACCATTTGATTATCAGTTGGTTCAGCCTAAAGGTAAAGCTGTATTTAATTATTTTCATGCTTTCTTTGGGCCAAAGGGGTAAATGGTAAGTATTTTTGGGGGAAAAAATGCTCAAACCCTGAAAACCCATTGAAGAGCATTGTAGTAAGATACAGCTTTTTATTTCTTTTAGACAAGAAAACTAGTATATTTCTGTTGATCCTGCTGTTGAACTGAAAACATCTAGACTGGCGTGCAGTGTGCATTATGGTGAGTCATGCCAAGGCAGTAGTATAGGATGGAACAAGAAAAAAATTCAGCAGTTGGTAAAACTTAGTGCTACTGGGAGGAGATGGTAATAGTGCCTGGGAAACAGAAATTACCTGATGTTGAAAGCCATGTTCAATATATTCAGTTTCATTAGTAGTTGAGCTGCCAAACTTCTCAGTGGTGAAACTTGGCATTACAGACTGAGAACAACAGAAGGATTCAAAATCGTTACTCTGCTGATAGACCTTTCCTTCCTTAAAGATCTGCAGTACCTGGAAGGCTGGTTTATTAAAAGCTCACCTAGGCATTGCTGAGATCTCAGTCTCCTATTAGATCTTCCCTGTGACACAGTTACTTTAGTAATTTATTTTGAAAGACTCCTTTTGTGTAAATTTTCTGTGAGGCGAAGTTTAACAAAAAAACCCCACATCTGTTTTGGACAATGTGTAATATGCTCTGTGACATTTCTGAAATAATCAAGACAGTGCATTGCATGAACCCACCCATGAGTGGCATTTCCCTTGCCCCCCTGAAAGCCAGCTGTGTGTGCTGGCTGGGTGATGCATGATCCAAAGGGCTGCTCTAACAGGGCTGACTTTCTATTGCACCTGACTCCAGACTCACCAGGAGTTGGGAATGATGGCACAGTTATTCTTATGTCACCGTGAAAAGTTTCGGGCTCCCCCTTGGACCATCCAAAGCAGCAGCAGTTTCTGAGCTGTACTCCTGTAAGTAAAATGTCCCCAGGCTTCCATTGCTGGCCTAAATATTTCTGTTCAGAAATGTCTGTATGTTGTTCAGAAAAATCCAAGTCTCTGCTTTCTCTTTGGTGTGATTCTCAGTGCCTCAAACTGTGTGAGCTTAGGCAAGGATTTGTGTGAGTCTCTAGACAGGGTTCAGCTCTTTCCCATTCTGCAGAACCAAGTCTAGAGAGCAACATTTACATTTCTGCACTAAAATGTTCCATGGTAATGATGACAGTAATAATGAGCTTCATTGCTTAGAAACATATAGGTGTGCTCTTCTTTTTAGCTCTTCTTACATCAGTGCCTTCTTCGTAGTGTAGTCATGTATCTAAGCTGAAGATAAATACACCCTTAAACTCTGAAATATGTTTTATGTATGTATAGTATTGGAAAACTAAATGAAAAGATTGATTGGAAAACATGTGAGATGCATTGATTATTTTTCAATTAGAAAGAAGACGACTCTTTAATTTCTCAGTGACTCATTTTTACAATAAGTAAAATTAGAAGTAGTATGCCTATATTTTCATATATATAATATAATATATAAAACTACCACAGGACACTGAGTCTGCACAAGGCATTATTATTGAAGTGATGTGTTTTGCCATTGTCTAGACATTATTTTATGCAACCCCTGCACCTCATGCAGTGCAATAATGAATATTTAAGTGATGTATTTCAACAAATATAATTAGAACATGGTATCTCAGATAATACTGTTTTGTAGGGCAGTGTGATTTAACCTTTTTGGAGGTGACCCTCACTTGAGAGAATTGGTTGTGTGACTGTAATCCCTCAGATTAGACTCCTGGGGAAGGGTCCTACTTTGCCTTTGCCTCTTTGAGTATGCACGCTGCTTTTTCACAACCAGCCAACCCATCCAGCACAGGGACCAAATCTGCCATTTCTTTGGCTCCAGCCGTGCTCGGAACAAGCAAATATTCCTGCTCCAAGGTGGCTGGTCCTGTCTGGATGCGCTTGGATGCGTGTACAGAACATCCGGGCACCTCTGGTGTGGGGACTGTGATGGAGCAGCAGGCGTGGTCCGTGTACCCAACAGCGACTGGGGCTGGCACAGCTCATTTGGCTGAGCTGCCCCTGCCTGCTGCACTCTCTGATTGTCCTCTAAGTGCTGAGGCAATGTCCCTTCAGCACTCTTGCAAGGATATGGGTGAAGGTGCTTAGAGATAACAAGGGATTCAGCCGCGATTGCTCAAGGGTTGGCTCAGCCAGAGTAGGATATAGAAACTGTGATGAAGTCCTAGACTTGATCCATTAAACCACCTTTCCCTTTCTCTGGGATTGGATATTGTGGGTAAGCATTGGGGTATTTTTTGTTTGGGTTTTTTTGTTGTTTCTTTTTTTTTTGTCACAGCAACATTTAATTTTCTACTCTAATATTGTGCTGAGGACATGGCTGTGGTGCACTGGCAGACACTGATAAGTGACTTACCATTTCATACCACACATTTACTGAATTTCATTTTAAAATGTACAGTCTGGGATGACAGCCAGTCATTCAACCTATTCTTGCTTCAAACAGTGTAAAAACATGCAGACAAAAGAAGGAACACCTGGCACATGTTTTGAGTTTAAAACAACAAGAGAGAGAGGTAATGGTATCCATGGTTAGGAGCGAGATAACTTGCTGCTTTACAGCATGTGTTGAAAACGTTTTCAGAACCTTTAGTTGCCATTTAACTACAGCCTTGCACAAAACAAGGTAGAGAATTGAAGCGAGCAGACAGGAGAAGTGAAGCAGACCCAGCCCAAACCCCAGCCTGTATTGCTGGGCAGGAGCCCTGGTGCCACCCTGCCAAACTCACTGAAAGCTGCAGTGCCAGGCTGGAGTTTGGCCCTGGAGACAGCAGCTCCTGTGACACTGTTGTGCTCCTGGGCGCTTGAAGGCTTGCTTTGCTCCCTGACTCAGAGGAATGGGAACTGCCTTTGAAGATGAATTTAGCTTGGAAGGTGGCCCTGTGGTTCTGTGAAACACCCGTTACTCATTGTGATGGCAGATGATGTGGTTTCCTTGAGAAAACAGTGTGGCAGAGGAATTTGAATAAAGAACTGGGAATATTGCAGACTGGGTTTCTAATGCTGGCTAACAGGGGGTTGTCTGTGGGCTTTGAAATGAATTTTTTCCCTCCATGCATCAGCTTTGTTGTTTTTTCTTGTTCAATATTTGTATTGTTTAAAGTATAAGGAAACAGTTTCATCATTGTTCATTTTGGGAAATTAATGTGTGTGATTTTTAGTTTTGTGAAAAGGAATGAGGAGGAGGTGTTTATATGTCTCTTTAATCGCGGCACAGAGAATAGTTCAGCACAACTAAGATCCAATCTACATGACTATTTTGAAGTAGCACTGACAAAACACTGGGATGAGGGGCAGTGATTGCTTTACTTAGATCAGGGATGCTGCTGATTCTGCTTTGAATTTCATCTCTGGGGAGGGGAGATTAAATTGTTCTCCTCAGATCCTTGTTTTGCTTGGATTTAGCGCATGTGGTAAGTCAGTGTACCAAGGCGCTGGAGGAACGATGAAAAAACACTCTGACCATGTTAAAGCAGATGTGAAGTTTCACTTTGTATTTTAGTCGACATTTGAACTGTAAAAATAGCAGGGAAGTGGTAGTGGGTAGGGTGTGCTCGGGAGCATGTGGCCATCGCCGATGTCCCTGGGCCACCGTGAGATCCATCAGCTTTCTCTGCTCCCTGGGCTTGCCGGGCTGTGCCAGAATGAGACTGTTGGGATGCAGAGGCTCCCGAAGGAGCTGCAGCGGCCACCCATCACACTGTGTGCTACGGCAGCCCTGCCTTCACCCTGCCCT
The DNA here is from genome assembly GCA_013396755.1 of Sclerurus mexicanus. Classification (NCBI taxonomy): domain Eukaryota; kingdom Metazoa; phylum Chordata; class Aves; order Passeriformes; family Furnariidae; genus Sclerurus; species Sclerurus mexicanus. Next base: position 168,856 of record VWZF01002002.1, read on the forward strand.
GTGCCCAGCAGGGCCAAGGGCCAGGCTCTGGGGGCTGCAGCTCTCCTGCTCCCTCACCGTGTGCAATGGAAGGCAACAGCACAGAGACAGAATTTTGCTCAGGTTTGGGATTTTGATGAGGTTTTTGTTTGCTTTCAAGGAGACGAGTGCTGTTTTGTATCTTGTTTCAGCCGAGGTTTACCTCTGTGCTAGCCTGGTTTGTTTAATTGTTTCAGCACAGAAAAGAACAAACTGAGCAAACCGTATTTTTTTTTTCTTTTTTTAGCATTTTGGTTCTGATTAAACCCAACTAAGTCGATTGTATAGCTTATGATTATTTCAAACACTCATAGATCAGACTTTGTGTTCTCAGATTGCTCAACTGGAACACAATTAATCCTCACTCAGCCTCTAATCCGAAAGGAGCGTTGCTGATGTTCTTGACTGCAGTAAGATCTCTTGAAGAACTGCATGTTGATTATGTGGACACCAGGCCCTGATGGTTCCGAAGTGCTTGGCACAATCAATGTGTGCCAGCATTGATTAGCATTAGGAGTGTCGTCTATTGGTGAATTTAAATGAGGAATTAAAAACTTCAAAAAGGCAAAACATGGAGAGTGTCAGCATTTCAGATTCCCAGTTCTCCTCTTTTCATTATGGTTTTAAGAGACTTCTCCTTAAATCCTGAATGTTTCAGCTTTTGTGGTGCACTCTGGTGAAACTCCTAATGCAACTAATAATTGAGAAAAGGCATCGTTTGCTCTGTACTTTCCCCCAAACCAATACTGGCAACTATATCAAAAATAAAATCCCTTTCCTGATGGAAAAAGCCAGATGTGCTCCATCAGGACCCTCACTGCGTTTAAGCTTCCAAATAATAAAGCAATTTGCAAGAGGCCTCGGAGCGTGTCCTGCCGTACGATCCGTCGAGCCGGTCCTTCCGCCCGCCGGCCCTTTATTGGGGGACAAGTGATTTAGTGCTCTGAACTTCAGAGCTCAGCACATTCGCAGGAACTGCTGTGGAGGTTTTAATTTAGGCAAAGATGCTCATAAAGAAGCGCTCAGATGTTCAGATGTGAATCCAGTTTTACATCCCTGGCAAGTTCAATAGCGTTCGGCTCCTGCTTTTGATTCATTTAAGCAGGTTTATGAAAAAGCAGCATATTAAGCTTTTATCTCCCTCATATATACATGAGTGCGTGTGCATGCTCCCTAGTTAGTACTTTTTATATATATAAGCTCTTATATGTTTTAATATAAACTATATAATATCTATATGATGTTGATGTTGGTATTTGTTTTATTTTTTGGTATTAAACGCTGCATTCCCCTTGTGCCAGATTTCAGAGGTTTTGCAGCTGCAGTGCATGTTCAGTTACCTCTGCGCAGCTTATTTTGCACAGTATCTTATGTTGACTGTGTGGGAACTGAGTCTTGAGGCGGATTAAATTAATTTGCGGTAACTTGAATTCAGCTCTTGCTTCCTTAATCTTACAGAAATGCTATTTATTCTTATTGATGTGCTCTTGGCTCATTTTTAAAAACAGCCTCGATGATTTTGTGGTGACAAGATTCAGAGTCTTTATTTAGCTGGCTCTCAGCAAAACCATTTTGTTTATGTGGGTAGGGCTTTTCCATACTTATCCTCAAGAAAGAAAAGTAAGTTGAGAAAATATGAAGCACATGAATCTTTTGAAGTAACTTTCAACACAAGGGCACCCTTTTGTATTTTATCACTTGTAGATATCCACCTACTGAAATCCAAACATGCTTTGTTTAAAGTCAGAACACAGACTAGGAGAATAATTCCACTTAAGCTTCTGTGCATGTGGAGATTGTCCAAACACATTTTCTTCCTGCTGTGTCTTACTCCACACGCTGTTGTGGAACTGGCCAGGACCTAGTGTAGATTAGAGATTTGATGCTCTTGGAGGTCCACGTGGGATTTTAAAGGTGAAACTTTCTGGGCTAAATAGTCTCTTTCAAACTTAGATAAGACACAGCCAAGGCAAGGCTAGTGAGGAGAGCAGCACATACGACAGCCCTGAAATTTCACATGACATTTCATGGTGAATTTAATTCACCGTGAAAGGTGACTTTGTATTTAAAGCAGTTGGCACTACCACAGGGTGCATATTCGGGCAACAGACACTCAGAAAGATAAAGAAACTGCTGCCTAGGCTTAAGACAACATGTGGAGGATGCAGAATTTATTATCATTCACTACTCCAAGTTTCTCGTCAGAGGACAACATCTACTTGCCTTGTGCAAGTCCCAGCAAATCTGCCTGTTCTTCATCAGCCTGTTCTTCCCCAGGCCCACAGAAACACGTAAGAGAATTAATGATCTCTCTCCACAAAACTCTGTTCTCTTGGTTCCCTGGTTGTGTAGCTGTGAGGAACAGGAGCTTTCATTGCTCTTCCCTGGGGCAGGCAGTCTGCGGTGCCAGCAGAGAGCTGGTCCTGGGGGTGTTGTATGGAATCATGGAATCCTTTAGGTTGGAAAGGTCTTCTGAGATCATCGAGTCCAAGCCTTAACACGGGCCTGGCAGGTCTTGCCCCTAAAGAGCCAAGCTTGGGTGCTCAGGAGCAGGCAGGATGCAGAGACTGCTGCAGCTCGGGATGCCGTGCCAATAAAGTATCCCCCTGGTGTTGTGGGGATTGGTTTTGAGGTGTTATTTTGTGTGGTGGGTTTTTTGTTTGTTGGGGGCTTTGTATAGATATTGGCCTTAATTAACTTACAGTTAATTAATCAGTTCAGCAGTTTTTCTCTACTTACTTCTTTGTTCCATTTCTGAAAAGATCAGTCTTGCTGCAAGTGGTTTCCCCTTGTGATGTTTTCTTTTATTGTTTGATTCATTAAGTACAGAATTTGCTTCAGTTTCTAAAAACAAACATACATCATTAGAGTTATCATTTCTGTAATATTACTGATTCATGTTCACTAGAAAACTACAACTTGATACGTGCAGAATGTGTGGTTTGTAGCACAGTGTTTGTTTTCTGTATTCTTTTGCTCTTTTTATTGGATGTGAATTATTGCAATGTGTGGAATTGCACTTAAATGCAGACCAGTAGATAAGTTTGTTTAGAAAAGTGACTATGGTTAGAATGACACCTTCTTATTCAAATTTCTTTCCATGTACCTTTTTTTAATCCACTTGCCTTGATGATTAGAAACCATTATTTTTCATTAACAATGCAAACATGCCAGTACGTGAAGAATGAGGAAAGTTTATATCCTTATCACTAAAAATATAATCTTTTTCAATGAAAGAGGTTGAAAGAGTAGCCTAATTTTCAGATCTTACTGTGTGTTTGTGGCATTACTAAATAGAAGAATACAGGCCAAATCCTGATCACGTGGAACAACATGAAAGATATCATCACTGCATTGTTGCTCTCTTCTCATACTTGGAGTTTAATCTTCTTGCACTGGCACAAATCCTGTTCATTTGAAGCTGATTGGTAAAATAACAGTGAATGAAAAGAAACTGAGATCTCTGGTTAAATTGTATAGAAACCCAAAGACCGTATTCTCAAAAGCCGTTTTTAATCCATTAAGCTACATCTCCTAAAATCCCTGATAGAAACAGGGAGGAAAAAGTTCCTCTGGGTAGATGTAGGGAATGATCAAGCTAGGCTGCTGTCCCGGCTGCTCCACAGAGGGGACTTTCTCCAGGGAGAAGCCATAAAGAAGGATTTCAAAATCTGAATAGGGTCTTTGTCAGCATCCCACCTGTGCAGCCTGGAAACACTGTTTGGGGTGGCTGATCTCAAATAATCACCGCTCTGATTTACCCCCATTTTGATGCCTGCAGGTCCAAGAGGCACGCAGGGATCGCAGGGTTTGCCTCTTGTCCCAGGCAACATTCCCTTGAAAACACCAAGGGGAGCAGTGCCATCACACACATCGGTGATTTCTTTTCCTCTTCTCTTTCAGGCCCTTCAAATCACCACAGCCAGTCAACGCTGAGGCCACCCCTCCCTCCTCCTCACAACCATTCCCTGTCCCACCATCACTCCTCGGCCAACTCCCTCAACAGGAACTCGCTCACGAACCGCCGCAACCAGATCCACGCGCCCGCGCCGGCGCCCAACGACCTGGCCACCACCCCTGAGTCCGTGCAGCTGCAGGACAGCTGGGTGCTCAACAGCAACGTCCCGCTGGAGACCAGGTGGGTGCCGGGGGGGGCACCCCGGGAGCTGCCTCTGGAGGGCATAGAGAGAGCCTTTGGGGTGTCGGGCTGGGTTTGGTGCGCTCGTTGGCTGGCACGGCATTGGCGGCCAGTGGTGTTGGAATACTCAGCAGCCTCTCTTTGCTTTGCTGTCCAAGGTGGGCAGGGGAACATCTCTGCTCGCTTTTTGGACCGTCCCTGCACGCACAGCTCATGAGATTAGTGCAGCATATTTATATCACAGGCTCGGGGCGAATTACTTACTATTCATATTGACCATGCTGCTGAGAAATTACACGTTTTGTCTTTCCTGATGCAACAAACAGAAGCTCACTTGACATCATGCATTTTGGGAAGCTTGGAGAAACAGTCTGAGATTCGAGATCGACAGTGCTGTAATTTTAATTTATACCTCATCCAGCATGTGAGTTCATTTTAATCTCTCCTGTACGTGTTAGCAGTTTGATGCCTGTGGGGCTAACAGTGGCATATAAATGAAAAGGTGCAGCACTCAGGCCTGAGAGAGAAATAAATAAATAAATAAATGCCTGACATGCTGCTGGTCCAAATATTCTGGTTTGTTGTCATTTGGGGTATGGAATGTCAAACATATTTAACTTGCACTTTAAATAGCAGAGCTGGCAGAGCTGATCTCTCAGAATTTCCAATTAGCCATGGTGGTGCTGAATAAAGTGCCTGGAATAGCAGGGTGGTGTTGCTTGCCCAGAGAGTGATAAACACAGTGTACAGGTGGAGGAGCTGGGCTGCTGGTACCGCTGGCTGCTTCTGGGGTCCCAGCTGCTTGCCTGCCACAGCTTCGGAGGTGTTCCATTTGCTTTGCAACCTTCCAGGAATTCAATGCCCCTCTGCTGGGTTACTACCTATGGTGCAGTCACATGGCCACGCAGCCTCAGCCCAGGCCCCCCAAAAGCTTGCTCAAAGACTGTCCTGTGGTTTGGAGCTCTGGGAGGAGCTGGTGTAGCTGGACTGGAGTCACAGCAGCCAGGCTGTGGTTACTCAGCAGTTGATCTGTGGTTGTACCCCCATGGGGAGCAAATGAGACTGGAAAGGGAGTCTGAGCCAGCCTGTGCTCGTGGACTGGGCGCAAGGAGCTGCACTCACACTGCCCTGCTTTGCTATAAAGGGAACAAGGGTGCCATGAAGAAGTAGGGGTGCTGAAAAGCAAATGCAACTTATTCACAGCCAAGGTGGCCAAAAAAAGAAAGGAAAGGGTTTTTGACTTACTGAAGGTATGGAGCTAACTTTGGCCAGAAAAAAAATAAAAAGGGAGCGATGCTCAACTCTTAACTGAGAACCTCTGCTATTTTTAGAACTTGATTTGGGCACCCTGAATTTGTTTTTTATTGTTAAGAATTGCAGGATAGAAATGTTGGGCCCGTTCAGCCCAGGCCAGTTCTTCCTGTGTAGTTCATTGCCCAGGATTAGAACATAGTTTTAATTCTGGTCCAGAGCAGTGCTTGCTGCACCTGGTCTGCCTGTTTCTATATGAAATTGTTCTTGGGTACAGCTGTTCCTGAAATGTGTAATTTCTCAAGGCTTAAGATTGTCCCAATTTACCAATCACTTGGCATTAAGGGAATTTTTTGGGGATATTCACCAAAGGATTCTTTGTCATAAAACAGGCAATCCCTGAGCCACAGCAGTGGATGTTTGCCTGGCTGGTTTTCTTTCACTCTCTGATTTTGTGCCCGTTCCTTGCCAGTGGTGACTATCAACTCCATTACTGACTTTGGTTCTTCTCCTCTTTTTCTTTTTGTCATGAAACCTCTCGGAAAATCTATGTACATGTTGATGACAAAAGGTTACTTTGTGAATACTGTTATTTTTGGAGGTTGCAGGATGCCCTGCAGTTAATTGGAGCCCTTTGGAAGATAGGTTTGTCAGAGGCAAGCATTAAGCTATTAGAAAATGTCCTGGCAGAATTGCTGTGATCCAAGACTATTCCAGAGTTGCTTCAGGATCGATTTTTCTTCTTTTCTGAAATTACACACCTGACAGGGCTTGATGACGAGTTTCATCACAAGAATATTAACTCAGAAGATGACTATTTTTTTTTCTGTTTGCAGTGAGTTTTGCTGAAATGGATGCTTGTAAAATCATTGGAGACTTTCAGAATTAGCCTGTAGTTCTTTCACTTTAAATCTGGCATTTCATCTACATTTATACCAATAGCACCACCAACACAAAAAGGATAAGTTTTGGTAGCTTTTTACTTCAGCCTTTATAGCTGGAGCTTGTTGCAAAACACTGACTCCTCTCATACTGCCTCTGCACAGTGCACTTCTTGTTAATTTTTATCTTGTCTGTTTGTTAATCTCAGTAGTGGAGTGCTGAGGAGGGAAAGCCAGCACTGACATCACCTGGTTTGTCAGGACAGAGTTTCATAACTTTTAGTTTTCACCCTTCAGTTACCTTCAGTGGATTCTGCTCTCAGCCGAAAACGATGTGCAAGTAGTCACGTGAGTGATCGTGAAACAAAGAGTGGTACCTGAGCTGTCTGAAGGGAATGCTTTGTGTCAGCACTGCAAAACTGGGATCACAATTTCGATTCCAGATGCCTCTGTATCTGACAGTACCGAGGGCTGAAATCATTGAATAATACAACATGTGTCTGCGTGTTGTTCTTTTTTTGTTCTGGTAAGAATGTCTTAACCTTCCCTTCGTTCCTCTGCTGTCTTAGGCAGTCTGGTCTAAATTCAGACTGTTTGGAGACATCAGATTTTCTGAATCTCTGTCTCTTGTTTCAGTGCTGATTGGGGGTTGGTAATCACATTTGGTTTATTTTCTTTGTGATGTAAAGGAATCTCTTACTGCTTGCACATGTTTTCCTGTGACCTCTTCAGGCAACTGTTACCTGTCTCTCCATGTGCCCTTTGTGGTGCTGTATTTTTTACATAATTCTGCCTAGCTGTGTTGCAGCAGTTCAGTGCTTTTAGTGGAGTTCCAGATTTGCAAAATGCCTACACAGATTCCCAATTATACTTTAGAATTGTGGAATGGTTTGGATTGGAAGGACCTTTAAGGATCCCTGTGGGCAGAGTCACCTTCCAGTAGACCAAATTGCTCAAAGCCCAGACCAGCCTGGCCTGGAACACTTGCAGTGATCCGTGTCTGATTTTAGTGTGCTTGTTCCTGGTTCAAGGCAAGCAAGCAGGGACTGCATCTTCCCTCCTCTGCTGCTGCTTTATGGCTGCAACAGCCCCCTGGCTGGCTACATAATTGTTCTGTTTTCTTTGAAATAAGGGTCCGTAGTGGAAGGGTTGAAATATCCCTAAGTAAGGACGCAGCAATGCATCGCCGGAGCGTTTTTATGGTGCTCTCTTTATGGTTCATTTCTGCAGTATTTAGCTGCTTTACGTTTAGGCTCGGAGCTGCTGTTTAATGCTCTTTAACTTTTAGTGTCCTCCTTGCAGTCTGTTTCAAACCATCTCCTCCTCCTTCTAACAAAGTGCTGCTTTCTGCCTTGCCCAGTTAAGAGGTGTTCCTTTATTGCTGCTTTAATCATTACTTTTGAAGGGGATGTGTGATGGCAATACTACCTTTGAACATCCCCCTGTGAGTCTCGTTACTCCCAGACAGCCAGAGAGGCAGCACCTGCTCTAAAGCTGGAAATGCTTTGAGGGCACAGGGAGAAAAGGATGGCTTCGCCAGGGAGGTTCACGTGGCTCGTTGCACCGCAGGAGTCCTGTGGTGCAGGAACCTCACACAGGCACTGGTCAAAATGGAATGACTGGTGAGGGAGGAGAACAGAGGAGCTTTCGTGGGTGGATGTTTGAGATTGCCTGATATACCTGTTTCAGTACTTTATATCGGTATTAAATTAGTTGGCACCATTATAATTAATAATGCTTAATCCAGGAGGGGAAAAAATAATTAAATAGAAATCAGTCCTATTCTTTAGTCTCATAATTTGAAATATTTTCACCCCAAAACTTTTAAAGATAATTTTGCATCTTTGTCTATAATTTCTTTGAGCTTGCTTACAAGGATCTGTTGCTGGGCTTCAAGGAAGACTGTTACATCCCAGTGTTTCAGGAGAAGGGATGATGGTCACTCTTCTGGTGATTGCTGGTTTCTTTAGATCCTGTGGGCTATAGTATAAGAGCAGTGATCCAAATCTGGGATCATTTATGAAAAGTTCAGTTTAAAGATGCAGCAAGCTGAAAATTAACCTGAAAAGAACTCCTGTGACCCTTAAAAGAACTCCCATGTGGCTCTTCAAAATATTTGCCTTTTTCTGGTCTTCAAGCTACATTTGTTACTTTGCCAGTCCAATTCCACCCCCGGGTGTCAGATCAGCTACAGAACTTCTGAACTGAATATATAAACTTGAAGTTTCTGCATGTGTCGAAGTTCCAAGCCACAGCTGCTCTCTGCAATTGTCTGCCTATTTTCCATGGTGTCTCAATATTTTGATATCTTTGTACTTGATGCAAAATGTTCTGGAAGAGAACAGTGAAACAAAATTTCTTTTCCTTCTTTTTTTTTTTAATGCGAATTTCTGGGATATATTTGGCATAACAAACAACTACTTGGAACAGGGAAGTAACTGCTCACTCTAATTTTGCTTTGTCTTCTGTGGCTTTTTCTTACCTCTTGCTTAAACTGTGTAGCTACAGACACATTTGCTACAGCAGGTTAGTCCTCTGAGACCGAGGGCTGGGGCAAGCACCGACTCCTTCATTCTCTTGTTCCTGCATGTGAAGGTTGCAGGAAGGTCATGGGGACTTTCCAAATAATTGGGATCTGTGTGGGGACATTCTGGACCTGTCTAAAAATCAAAAGCATTTTAAAGAGTCGAGGCGAGCACAGTCAAAAGCATCCCCAAGGACCTGAGGCACATTTGGGCCACGTCCTTGGAGGGATTCCAAAAGCACTGTAGAAAGGTCGTTTTTAGCAGGCTGCTGGAGTGTCGTTTTCATAACAAATGTAGACACTGAGGGAGGGGGATAAAGGGGAAGGAAAACACTACAAAAGCAGGATACATAATGATGATTCAGAAAATCGATCTAGATATACTCCCACTCATACACGTAAGCTCCAAAGAAGTTTTTACTGATTGCAGATAATTGCATGTTTTCACGATCTTGTTGGTTTGCATTTTTTAAGTTCTGGGTTGTGCAGAGTGAACAGGCAGTGTGAGTGGCTGTGCAGGAAGAGGCAGGTATGTTTAGGGTGTTACCTTTTATGAAAAAAACCTAAATTGTTGTTTCCCCTCTTTAAATTCACATATAGACTGATAAAACTCTAATCTTAGCGTTCTGAGTTTTATTATTCTAGTCTAGTATTAATAGACTTGAAATAGCACTGTTAGTACTTTTTTCTTGTTAAGTGAGTGGTTGAATTAAGAGATAGTGGGGAGCTTACATGTGTGCCTTTTAAAATAGAAGTGTTTTGAAATAACGTTCGTTAATTGATGTAGAAAGCTAAAACTGAATGGACCCATTGAAATGCAAAATATTGTTGTCATTATCCTCACCACTGAAATCACAAATGTGGGCATCATTGGACTTCAGCACTTGGCACTATGCAACACACTACTCAGAACTTCGCAGCAAAAAAGACACAAGGTTTTCTGCTCAACAAGGGAAAGTTGCTAGAGTTGAGCTGATGCAGAGCTGCCTAAATGTTCTTATATCTGCATTATTAGTTCTGCTCCACTTTCGTGGAAGTGCACGTGCAGAGACTGCTTTTTGTGTTTGTTATTCTTCAGTAGGCATTAACCAGCAGTTTCACTGCTGCATTCCTGGGGAATAGAAAACAGTGTGAGAAAGAGACGCATGAATTTCAAGGGCAAAGCAGTTATTTACTGGCTAACTCCCACAGAAGCTAAGTAGGACTCAAGCAGACAGGCTGAGTGAGGGTGCTCACCACCTCTTGCAGGGCACCCACAATCTTTTTTGGTCACACAGGTCAGGAAGGTGAGGGGTGGCCACTGTAGCTCCCCAGGGCTGCTGAGCTGCTGTGTGCCACCAGCTCCATCAGCAGCAGCCATTCAACTCAGTAAATCCTTGCTAGCCTTCCTGGGTTTCCCCTTCTAGAGTTTATGCCTTTCCATGTTGGTGTTCTGCCTCAAATTCTTGAGCTGCTAACAATCCCCATCTCAGCAGTCCTTCCCTTCTCCGTATCTCCCACTTACCTTTCTGCAGCTTCTCCCACAGCTCTGTCACAACAGGGACATACCGGAGCCAGTGGTGACAGCCCCCAGAGAATGCTCTCCCCCAGAGAATGTGGCAGTGGGATTAGAGAGGAGGTTACAGAAGTGTATCCAACAGCATCTCAGTCTTCCAGATGAGAAGCAGGTTGTTCTGTAGAAAGGTACCCAGAGCAGAACTGCTGTGGTGCAGTACAGGTGTGGCTTTGTGAACATTGCCACTTTGGTTTTGTTTAATAATGTGACAGATGGCTGTGCCCAGAGGTTGGCACCTGTGTTTTTGCCCTGCCTTGCTGTCAGGCACTGCTCAGTTGCCGTGCTTTGTGTGTCCAGCTGTGACTTTGCTGGAGGGTGGCGGTGACGCCCAGCCTGGTACTCATGGCAACCTGTGTGACACTCTGCTTTAAACTCTGCAGAGCTTTTGGAATACTTTGCCTGGGGATGTGAAGAAGCCAGCCTTTAAGGAACCATCAGCCTTTCAAGAGCTGAGGAGCTGGGTGGCTGCTGCAAGGTTCAGAGTTATGTTACAGTGGGTGGAAATGCTCTGTCGATACTGATGTGTTCATGCTCATTTGCTCTTTCTGTGCCCAACAGTGTCCTTAGTTGCTGTGTCATCCTCTGCTGCAGGCTGGGGATCACTGCAATGGTGTGTTGTCCTGAGGACTGTGCTCGGTTTGGAACAGGCATTTGGGGGTGCACAATGTGTGTAAAATGGCCAGGTGGTTTATATAAGTGTGTGTTTTAAAGGGCTTTCCACTGAGAAATCTGTCTTACTGAGCTCAGTCGGTGGATTTGACGCGATTGAGACAATTCCTTGTAACTATACAATTTAGGCTTATAAAGATAACATCTTTTAACCTTTATTACTACCTTTAGAGCTTTTGGGGGGTACCCAAGTCCTTGCGTTCTGGGCAGTAAAAAGGGCAGAGACATCTGTGCAGTTTTACCATATCGGAGAACCCCCAGCTGTGGAAACCTGGCTGATGGTCCCGTGTTTTCTGCAAGGACATGCAATTAAATCTCCTTTGGAGATAGACTGAGACAGGTAACCAAAGCTTGCACTAGTCTACCAGTCAGAGTTCATTTGTGCATAACAGGCATAAGAACGGCTTATGTAGTTTTCTTCAGTTCCAGTTTCTCTTTTGGTATGGAAGTTAGAAAACTGCCATAAAACTTCACTGTCTGAATTTGGCAGCCACTTTGAGGCTTCCACTGACATAAAATGACTCATGGCTACTTTTCTGGAGGACTTTGAAACCTGCAGAAGGTGGGGTTTTTTCCTACCAATGAAAGCCAGCATGTTATGTTCTATATTCCATTGTTTCTTTTCTACTAAGAATAGATGTCCAGTAAAATTATAGAAAGATGTGATTTTACCACAGCTTGAAAATATTTTTAAGTCCTAGAACAACTAAGCTGAACTGTAACTATTCTCTTTTCTATTTATTGATTACTATTAAAACCCTATAAAACTATAAAAAAGGGGCAATTTAAGCATTACAGTTCTCTGTATGTCTTTTTTTTTAACACAGAATAATTTTAGGATAGTATGAGGAGGGAAAGAAGCAATTTATGTTAGAAAGTGTCTTGTTCTTCCTTTCTATTACAGTTTTTCATTGCAAACCCATTTTTTTCTCTCCACTCATTCTTGCAGTGTGCTGTCATGACAATCTGGCCAGAAAAGAGGGGGGAAAAACGATTGTTCTCTCAAAGAATATGGAAGTTAATACAGTCTCTGTCAGACCGTTATTCCCTGAACACCAGAGGTCCTTTTGACCTGTGGGAAAATAAATGCTAGAGAGAGCTCTGAATTAATGAAGAAAGCAAAATATAGCTTTTTCCATTTACCACTAGTGTGTGCAGAACGGTGGACAAACGTCCCCTTGCAAGCTCAACCTTCAGAGCTGTCCCCTCTCTGCTGGTGCCCTGCTGAGGTGGCTGTGTGTGTGTGACCCCCCCACGCCGCTGAGCATGCAGGGGCTCCATCCTGCAGCCCCGAGAGCCCAGAACAAGCTGCAGGGCTCCCTTTTGTTCTGGGAGCAGCACCCCGGCTCCTGCCGCAGCTCTCGAGGACGCTTCAGTCACTAAATCATCGCATGCTGACGATCCTAGTTTGTATTTTGTTCGGTGTAGGATCGCCTTATTGATCCCCAGAAATTAGGGGAGGCTGGACTGAGACTTAGCAAATTTACTCCCGTGTTTTCAAAATAGAAAATTGGACCCAGTTTAATTCAAATTACTAATGCTAATTGTGAGGCAGAAAATGTGTTTTTCTTAATCATGTTTGATGGGTGAACAGGTAAGACGGAGAATACCGTTTTTTAATTCTTATATGGAATGTATTTGGAATGAAGTGAACTGGTACAAATCAGATCATTTCTTTTCATAAGCAGACGCTGTACGATGCTCCCAGCCTTACTGCTGAGGCTGTAATTAATGTTGATAAATGCTCATGTTCTCTCCGTGCAGCTTCAGCCCACAGACAATTGGTTGTACCAGAGCATGTCAAATCTCACATAAAAATATGGCTATAGATCATTGGGTTTAGGGATAGAGTTGAGACAAGTCAATTTATTTCCATTAGCAGCTGACTCCAGATTTAAAACTGCGGGGGTCCGGGTATTTTGGCCATTATGCTCTCAGTCTCTCTGGTGTGCTTTGCTGTAATTCAAGGTGTATCTGCTAATCTGGCCTCCACCTTCGGAATGCGCCGTCAGTTTTCCAGAGTGCCTTGGTGGGTATTTAATGTATCTTTAGTCGAATGTCTTGTTTTAAACCTCTGAAGGCAGAACTCGTGTACTTTCAGATGTTGTCCTGTCTTCTGATGGCTGCCACTTAGCCACGAGTCCTCTTATGGAGAGGGAACTTTCAGCTTTCAGAATACATGAGTAGGACTTGGGGGTATGAAAAAATTCAGGGTTTATTCAATGACATTCTTCTCTGCTCTGAGAATGACATCTTTTTGTGCATCCTTTTCAGTCAGACTTTTTTTGCTTCTACCAAGTTATGATTAGTTTTAATAATATCATAAAGATCATGTTTGTATGGATAAGTGTTTAGGTTTTCTTTATATACTTTATGTATCTCAAAGTGGATCACGATGGAACTATTTTTGTTCTACTTTTTTTGTCTTCTCACATGAAACAGTATATGATTGACATGTTCTATTAAAGCATATCTAGATATTCATTAATTCAACTTTAATGGGAGCAGAGTTTCATTATATATCTGAGTTTACTTTAACAATGCTTTATATTAAAATTTCCGATGGTACTGTAGCTGCCTTCTCAGCTAGAGAGGACATAAAATTCCTGGGTTTAAAAACCTTGACGTTGCAGATAAAGACAGTTCCAAGGACTGCAATTTCCAGTTTGACTCCATGAGATCTACTTTTGGGCAGGACAAGGGTGAGAAGTGTTGGTTGTAGACCCTTAGGTCCCAGCCTGAGAGGGCTGCTCGTGCCATGAGGATGCAGGAGGAGAAGGAGGTCTCGGACTGAGGCAGGGGCAGAATTAACCTGGATGAGAGATGAGCCTTCCTGCCTGCCTTTGTCCCACCAGCTCTCTCTTTCCCTGTCCTTCCCTTCTTCCTCATGCTCCATGTCACTTCAGTCCCTAGGTGCAGTCGTGGGAGTGGTCTTGTGCTGCCAACAGGAGGGAGCAAAGCAGAAAGGACTAACCCTGTCAGGTGCTAATCAGGTTTGAACCAGGCAGAAGGAGCAGAACAGTCAATAGATCCAGCGTAGCACAACCAGCACAGTAACATCATTTTCCCAACAGTGATTTTAATTGCACTGTTGCAAAGCAAAGAAACATTTAAAATGAAGCCTTCAGGAAATCAGACTTGCATTATTTCTTGCTTGTGTGTAACTCGAAGGTGTGTTTTTTATAATTTAAAAGGCTAGGTAATTTTGAGGGGGAACCCTCTTGGCATTTGATTTTTCTGTGTCTTCTCATAGATCATGTGTGATGTGCAGAAAAGAAGCAATTCTAAACTTTAAGGAACCTCAGGGATAAGGAAAAAAAAAAGAAGGGCAGCTTTATTTGTTTAAAAAATCAAAACAGCTACTACAACAAAAACCCAAGCCCCAAAACCCCAAAAAGACAATGTTTCTGTTAAGTAACTGGTTAGAATTAATCTGCTTGGGTTTGATTGGATTTGATTTCATTTCATTTGTGTGTCTGAAGTCTCCAAAACACCAGGAAAAAGTTGTCTCAGGGGAAACTGCCTCTGTCTTTGGTGACTGAAATGTTTTCTGAAACAAACTAGATTTTGGTCACTGTTGTAAGCGATGTACAAGGTCACTTGGAGTTTAAAAAATCAGTATTAACAAAGGCACTGTCAAACGAAATGATTTTCATGTTCATTCATAGAGTTTATTAATTAATTCATATTACCCATACTTTCAGAGGCTGTCTTCAAATGGGAATGTTTAATCATAAAACTGTGAAACCTAGCCAGCCTTCCTTTTCCTGTCTTCTACCTGTATGCACGTTCTGTGCAATTTATCATACTCTGAGTTTCATGTAAAAAAAAATAAATGCTTTAATATCCTTTAAAATTGTTTCTGCTGTTCTGTAGAATAAGTACAAACCGATCCATGCGTGACAGTAGGCACATGCATGACAGTGGGCTGGGAAATGTTCCTGGGAAACACATTTCAGCTTCAAACTTCCAAATTGTTGCTGTGATAAACAGCGACTGCCATGGATTTTAAAGCTCTAACAGGTGGTTTGAGAGCGACGTGCTGGATTGTATCTGAAGAAAAATGTTAAACATATTTTACGTTTGAAGTTAGGCTTGGGTTATTTTAGGCTGTGATTTTGATTTTGGAGTTAACCGAGTGTCTTCGTTGTGACTGATTCCAAGAAGCACTTGTCTTTCAGAGCTGTGAAGGGAGAGGGAATGGAATAAATCTTCAAGAGCTCTTTTGTGTGAAACCAAGTGGCCTTCCTGGAGACCACTGCTTTGTTCTGTATTTCTCTTTTTATTGGGAACATGCTCAGAGTCAGTTCATCCTGGCTGTGAGAAGTTAATCTAAAGAAACTTATAGTTTGCTTTCTCCATTTCCTCTGGAATGTGTTGACAGTATTTCGTGAGATTTTGTTAGGAAATATATTCTGTCCTTTATTTTTTCTTAACAAATGTGTGGGCAGCTGGAGTCACCTTTCTTTCTGCTGAGTTGAGTGCTTCTGGTGATTTTCTTAGTTGTTCAAATGAAACTTAGGTAGTGTCCAAAAAAAAAATCATGGCTAATTCTAAATCTGACAAGATGTTTTCTTACAGGACTATGGGTTTTGCTCTGTGTGTGCCACGACTGTAAATGAGAATTGTAATGTTTTTTTCTTAGGATATTTGTTGGGTGGGGGATTCCATGGGGAGTTCACAGAGAATTCATTGGTCATGCTGGTGATTTCACTAGTATGTGGTCAAGTTGCATCTAATTACAGAAAAGATTAACAAAGATATCCTGCCCCTGTGTTTTAGTGCCAGTTGGTAAGCTCCAGTAGCGAAGACTCTGAGAACTTTCATCTCTATTTCTTCATACAAAATCCTTCTTAGTTCAATTTAATAGGCTATGGCATCTGGAACAGAATAGGAGTGGGAGAGGTTCTTTCTTAACTGCAGGACTTGCCATTTTCAGCCGTGTTCCGTGTTGTATTTTCCAGGCACTTCTTGTTCAAGACATCTTCTGGAACCACTCCTCTGTTCAGCAGCTCTTCCCCCGGTTACCCGCTGACCTCAGGAACGGTTTATACTCCCCCTCCCAGGCTGTTACCCAGAAATACCTTCTCCAGGAACGCGTTCAAGCTGAAAAAACCTTCCAAGTATTGCAGCTGGAAATGTGCTGCTTTGTCTGCGATCGCCGCCGCCGTCCTGCTTGCCATCCTGCTGGCCTATTTCATAGGTAAGGCTGTGTTTGCTCTGTCAGATCCCCTGGCTGTGTCAGCAAATGGAAGTGGAGCAGGTAAAAGGATGGTTAATGTGCTTCCCAAGGTTGTGTTCTAATGAGCAAAGAATATTATTATACCCTATAGTGGTTAACGAGGAAAGATAACGTGTTCAAGTCGTATTCACTGTCATAAGAGCAGTGGAAGCAAGAAATTGATTCCAGATTGATGTGCAGTGTTGACTTGAGGTGTTGGATATGCAGCTCTCATAGATGGTCCAAGCAGAGTGATTCAATGACTTTTGGATGTACTACCATATGTTTAAAAAATATTTGGAAAAAGTCGTGGGAGTTGGTGAATTCACATCAGTAACATAACCCAGTGGCATTTGTATTCAAATGTTACCATCGCATTCTGAATTTAGATAAAATATACAAAATAATTTTGATTAGTAGATCTCTGTATTGGTCCATGTGCCTAAATCCCGAGGGTGTAGATCTGAATCGTCAGGTAGTTCCATTTTGTGTGCTGCTATTTTCCATATTCCACACATCCTTAGTTTTGTAAGGAAAACTATAGAATTCATAAATGTGCTCATTTCCCATGATTAATACATTAGCAGTGACCACACCATGTCCTAATTCTTGCTGTGTTTTTTGGGGTTTTTGAGATTTTTGAAAACATGCCTCTGATACTTTGTCTTAATTTAACTATTTCTGGTTTCCTCCCCTGGTATCCCACTCATTCTCTGTTGTTGTAGAGGTTTTTCTAAGTGTCTACACAAACTAGCTGCGTATTTTATACCTTTTCCAGTGCCTTCAACAATCCATGGATGACAGTGATATGCTGCACAAACTGTCTCTCTTCTCTGAGTAAATGGCAAAATTATGGTAGCTTGAAGATATTTTCTGTTAATACTGTCCACACCTATTCTGTGTGTGTTTTATTTCATCTCTGCAACTAGTCTCATATATAGCACCCAGAAAACCTATAAAGATTACTGCATTTTCTCTCTGTTCTTTTTAATTTTGATCCCATATAATGTGACTCTTCAGGATAGACACTGTTTTCTAAGAAACCCCCATTTTTCATACTAATGGACCTCCACATGTAATTAATTTATACATCGTAAGAGCAGACTGACTCCTTTATTGCTGCTGCCTGGTTAGTCCAGGCCTCCATCCCAACACCCTCAGTACCACAGGGCTAACTCCCTCTATTTCTCCTGTAGAAAACCTCAGAAGAATAACAAGCTTAGTTTGATATATAAGTGAAAAGATTGGAAAGCACATGATTCATTGAACTTGACAGTTATCATACAACAGCTCCCTGTTTGAGTGATTATGCACATGGGAAATGATATACTGCAAGGTGAACATTTTAATCATGTGCATAACTTTGAAGTGATGGATTATGAAATGTATTTTGCCTTGGTATTCAGGTTACTCTAATCCAAGTCAAAGCTTTGCAACGTGGTTATTGCTTTATACACTTTCATATATAAGACAAGAGAGAATGTACAGCAATGTATTGACTCTTAATAATTGATGAATGCTGGATCATATTTCAAGTAATGACATAAATGATCCATTTTGACAGAAGTTTTTGAGGTCTTCTGCTGAAAGAATGATGAGCACAATAGAGTTGGCTGTGAACACAACAAAGCAGGGTTTAGGAAGAGAGTGTTGGCTCAAGGATTAAATAATGAGAAGTTACCTGACAAGCTTCATGCCATATACGGGAAAGAATAAGTATATGTCAAAACCAGAAAATAGCTGAAATTAATCCTCTGAATAAATTTGATGGATGCACCGTGATCCTAATTTAAAGTGATGGAAAAGAGAAAAGAAAAAACCAAAGAAGCAGTTACATAGCCTTAGGTAAAAGGGATGTGCTTTAGTAGATGGGGTTCCATTGGCTAAAAGTAACAGGTACGGAAAAAGTCATCAAAGTTGGCAGCAAATGGTTCTGCTCCTCAGCTCTGTCGTTGTATCAATGCTAGCAAAGACCTGCAGCACCAAATGAAAAAGGCAGTGATGGCAAATAGGAGGTAAATTATATTGAAAGAGTACTTGGAAATTCTCAGTGTCTTCAGGATTTATTTAAAAAAAAAATCTCATAACAGATTGTCTTTAAAAAATTATTAGACGTTCTTTTTGTCTTTCCACTAACACACAAGTAAAAGTACAGTGAATGAAATGAAAAGGAAGTATGTTTAAAGCTTTCAAAATAAATTCAGAGTGCATAAATAACCTCTGGAACTTTTAGCCACATTCCATAATTGATGTTAAATGGAGGTACTACTGAGATTTTAACAAGTTAAACATTTGTCAAAATAATGGCAATATGCCTTGCTAGAAGGTAATTTGGGGTTTTATTTTTCTAAGTTACATATGAATTGATTGTTTAGATCATAATATGCCACTGACGTTTGGCTATTTATATTCTTCTTGTATAGGCAGTCCTACTGTTATCTGAGTTTCCTTAAATCTTCCTTTGTAAACTGGCCTGACTGATGTCTGGGAAAAATCCCTGCAGATTGCACTGGTCCACTGTGAGAGGGCATCTGTTTGTGCAGAATATACTGGGGTCTGGATGTGTTTTACCATCCTAGACACATTGTTCTGTAGCTGAATTCCTTTGCACTGGCAGGGTTTCTGCAGCGACTTTGGCACAGATCAGATTCACCAGGTTGTAAATAAATCAAATTTTTTGTTGTTTTTTTTTTTTTTGTTAAAGGAATGCAGAGCGGAAAAAAATCAGATGGTGCGTATGAAAAAGAACATTTCAAGGTTTTTTTCATGTCAGATGGTTTATACTGTATTTCACAGCAGAAAACAGGAAAAAAATCCCTTCAGTTGACCTTTCCTTTACAGGGTATGCACAAAGTTGTCTGTGTATTTAAAGCCAGGTTTATCACTTCTCCCTGTTTCTTTAGTAGCCAGATGTGAATAAAACGCAGAGTGTTAGTTGCTGGTATTGCACAACCTTTTTGGTAAATTTTAGCATTCAGGATAGAAATAAAATTGTCCCCGAGTCCTCTCTGAGACTTATGGCATTTCACAAAGCCCAGGCGTTCTTCCTATTATCCAGGAGTGACATGTGAAGAATGTGGCACCAGCCATTCAAATGAGGACATGCTGAAGATATTGGGCTGGTGGTAAAACCCAGTTACAAGGAAGTAATTTATAAAGTGTCAAAAGGAAAGCATATAGCACACATATTGTCTTTGTCAGAGTGTTCACTTGAGAGGTTAAGGGAGTGATGAAAGCATTTGTCATGTTAAATTAGTTTTTAGCTCTTTTGATTCATGCCAAACTTGGAGGGGGGGAAATACAAAAAAGAAGAAAGAAGGAGCAGAAAAAGAGTCACCTTGTGTTTTTCACAAAGTAATTGCTGCCAAACGTAAATACCACATTTTTGTAAGCCCCTGCACTGCTCTGATTTCTGCCAATCCATCTTTGAGCATCACAGAACATCTGACCATCAACATGGCAGTACGTTAAAAAGATGGCAATTCAAATTATTTAGACTTTCCTGGGGGAGGGGGGAACCCCCAAACTGTTATTTCCTGTAGAAATTAAAAGCTGCAATGGGTTTAAAGATATTTCACTTGAAAAGAATACCTTGGTACTGTAACTTGGAGAGTACTGGTGTTATTTTATCTACTACCCTTTTGAAGAGGATACAGGAAAAATAAAAGTGAAATGACAGATTATGAGAGCAGCAGGCTTGCACTACACCTTTAGTGCCTAAGTTGCACATGAAAATGTTATTAGTCATTTATTCCTCAGTGTTATTTGACCTTAATGACACATGAGGTTTAGGATAAATTTAAGGTTTCTGCATAAACTTGAAATAATATATTCACTTCAGTGCCATAGAAAGGACTGAATTGCCAAAGGGTCTGGCAGTTAATTAAGCAAATGAAAATGCTTTTTTCTTTTTTTTTTTCCTCCTTAATTCCTTATCTCTATTTGAAATTAGAACCTGAAAAATAGCTATGCACAGAACACAAGACATACAGGGAAATAAATGGTTAATTTATGTAGCTATTCCTCTTGTACCCACAGAAGTATTCATTTGTTTCTGTGACAGTCAGACAATAAAATTTATGGGGTTTCTTATTTGGAACTGGAAGTCTCATCTTTGCATCAAATATGTGCACATACCACAGTTTGCATAAAATTGGCTTCTTCAGGTATTGTGATCTCCACTGGAGTTGTTTTATTCCCCCAGATGAGGCAGTTATTTGTTAATGTAAGTGCTCTGATGAAGTTTGTTTGTTCATCTTTGTAAGTTCTTCCACTCCTAAGTCCAATTGTGTTTCTTATTCAGATTCCAGAGATCGGGATTCATCAAAACAAGTGGCTAAAGTGCCTGTCTTATGTACCCATTGGGTTTTTTCCCCTCCTCTCTCTCCAAGTCTTTTTGACAAACTTAAGTTTAATTTGATTTCTTAAGTTTCACTTGTTTTTCACTTGTGGAGTCAGAAAACCCCTGACTTTATCTAGTCCAGACTTGAGTGAAATTAAATATGCCAGACATTTTGGAAAGCAAGACTGAAAAAGGGAAAATCATGCAAAGCTGGAACCTCAGAGAGGCAGAGGGCATCTGGCTGCCAATCACCGCCATCAGATTCACTTGAAATCAATGTAAACCGAGGGAGTGCTGCATCTTGCGAGATTAGCTGATGACAGAAGGTTCTGTTCTTAAATTTGCATTGAAAATAGGTGTCAGTTAGGGGCAATAATTAAATTTTAGAATATGCCTGTCATATTCTAAATGTCACACATTCAGTGATTCTTATTGACTGCTATCAGTCAATCTGAGAGAGAAAAGCGTGGCAGGAGCTTGATAAGCTTGTGTGATGCTTCCTCTGAAAAGAGAGGGTTTGAGCCTTTTAGGGAAAAGCATCTGGTGCCATTCCATAAGGAAACTCTGTGCTAGTGTTGGGAATCGTGGCATCTGCCTCCAGGAAATTTAGATATGTCTTGCTAGCCTGGCAAGTGTCCCTAGTGCACAGTCCAAAGGTGTGAGGGATTCACCGGGGAAGGAGACAGTGTTCCTCCAGACCAGATGCCCCAGCTGCAGTATACATTTACTGCCACAAAGAACAGGAGGACAGGGATGTGAGATGACTTGGGTATAGTTTCTCTGGGCTTTTCCTGAGTCAAAAGGAAAAGCTTGAGCTACAGATCTGTTCCAAGAAAAGCCGATGCACCTATTGTTTTGCCTAGCAGAGATCTCAGGGCTAATGGAAGTTGGAGGCTTTCAGTGTGAAGAGCCAGCCTTGCAGCCTGTTCAGTTCTTTGTCTTTGTCACAGATTTTCAGACAATAAACCAGAATGAGACTCATGTTTCCATAACTCGCAAAGTGCTACCACCTCTGGAGGTGAAAACCCTTCCTGCTCCGCTGCCAAGTGGAACATGCTCTGAAACCTTGGCGGGAGGATCATAGAATACAATCTTCTGTGTGGTTTTGGGCGTGTGTTTTCGGGGCACCTTTTGGTTTGTTAATGCATATTGCACATGCTAGCAGTGCTCCCCAGAAGCTTTTTTTAGAGAGATGCTGTTTGTAGTTAGTTTGGTAATTATTATTTATACGGGAGAGCTTTTGGCTTGTTCTAGTCAGCGCTGCCAGAACGGTGTCCTCAGAGACGCTGTCTTTTCTTCTCTCGGATGTGAAGTACGTGCTGTGCTTCACATGCCCTTGCATCCTACCTGCACAAATGAGAACGGGTTTCGGGATGGCTGTGTGACAGAGCCTATTCTCACTTGCATCACTGCAAAGACTGAATATCAGGGATTTTTTTTAGGAGTCTAGGATTTAGTCCCGGAATCACAGGCATGAAGTCTTGTCAGGGTAAAGAGATAGCAGAGATAAGTAGATGCAAAATGAGTAAGTTGCGGGGGGGGGGGGGGGGGGGNGATATTTTAGTGAGACATGCTTTATAGCCTAGCCCAACAAACTGAGATGAGGCCATTTTTCAGGAGAAGGGTAAGCATAAGGAATATTGAAGATTAGATTTTGCTAATATAATGCCAAGTCAAAGAAAGCTATCTAATAAACCTGTGGTCATTCTCTCTGAAAAGTCATTGTTCGGTATCAGAGTAAAATGTCTGTCTCATTTCTGCCTAGGTAAACATTGCTTTCTTAGCAGTTATTTCGAGTGAGATCACCAGTTGATCATTTATGGATTCATTTATATTGATTATTTGTTGCTGTGTTTCTTTGACTCATTGTGTTGTTTTGCACTTGGTGTGCTTATGGATTTTATTCATTTAAGGGCAGAAGTACATGCTTGCCTTTAGAAATACACCCGTTGCTCTTTGGGGTAATAGCAGATTGAAAGATGTCCCATGGATTTGAGAAGTGGCTGATGGAGCTCTTTTAACAGCATTATGAACACCATGAAAAAAAAAACACAAAAAATCCTTAAGTGTACTAGAGAGACAAGAGATTATTCAAGGAATATTCAAGGAGCTTGAAGAAAGACAAAATAAAAAATTGGAATTAAATTCAATTTGTGAAAATAGTAAGACAGGGTAATAGAGTACAGAAATTATGGAGCAAAGGAAGTTGAACAGTGGCAAGAGAAATGACACATCACTAGGAACTGACAGAAAAATTTACTCACCATATAATATAATGGCATGAAATTATCTCCTTTCAGTAATTTAAAAACTGTTAAAGAAAGAGTTTTCAGGTTCATTTCATCTTTTGCTTCCTCAGGCTTTAATTTTATGTATCTTGTTGCCCTTTGACCTGCCTTCTCATGTCACTACTCAGATCCCAGCCACCTTATACATCCTGTATGTCCAGTAATAAAGTCCCTGACTTGCCAAGGTCAGGGAGGTTGAGCACCTAACACACCACATTCACAGGATGTTGTGCTTTGGTGCTAATTCTTCACATGATGGCCTTGTAGTTGTAAATGGGAAAATTGACATCTTCCATGACAACCTGTGTGACCCTGGGGACAAACTTTGCGCTCCAGATTTAGGTTTACAAGGTTATAGGATAATTGGGGTTGGAAGGGACCTCTGGATGTCCCTAGTCCAGTCTCCTGCTCCAAGCTGGGTTGTGTCTGATGTCCAGTCTGCTGCAGAAGACCTCTAGGGACAGAGATTGCGCCTGGCTTTATCTTCTGGATAACCTGTAGGTACCGGCAGGCTGCTCTGAAGCCCCCTGAGCCATTTCTCCACCAGGCTGGATAAACCCAGCTCCCTCAGCCCCTCCTGCCACTGCAGTTGCTTCAGCCCCCAACCATCCCGGTGACATCCCGTGTTTACTGATGGCCTTGTCACGTCCCCAAACTGGATGCAGCTGTCCTAGACGCAGACTAATGAGGGCTGAGCAGATGGAGATGATCACCTCCCCCAGCCTCCTGACCATGGTTCTGTTCCCATAGCCCGGGGGCACCCCAGGGCCTTTCACACAGAGCTGCTCCCCAGCCTGGCAGTCCCCCCTTGGTACCACTGCAAGGACTGATTCCCATTTCTAGTGATCTGAGGCATTTTTGCCTGAATAATGAGAGCTAAGCTCTGACACATGTCCTTTCCCTGGGTGTGAATGAATGTCTGCTTTCCAGAACAGAATTTGACCGTGATGGCTACAGGTGAGCCAAAGCTTATTTTATTTATTAGAGCAATGGGTGTAGAAAGGAGAGGCTCCTTTTTGGACTGATGCATGTATATTTTCTTTATATTCAGCGAATTCTCTCTTAATTTCCCATAATCGTTTCTGACATCAGAAGCTGGAATTACAATGCCAAAATGAAGAATGTAGTTGGTTAGAAAAATCATGTTTTGACTTGTATGTTGAGCAGATTTGATAACGAGAGAATCACTTCTGAGCCCCACTGTGTGATTATCAGACAATATTAATGTCTTTATCTTGGCTATTACTAAATAATTACTAGAAAAGGAAAGCATTTGTATTAATACAGTTTCTGAATAGAAAAGGATTTTCATTCTCTAATGTTGGTCTTATAGAACCTTAACTAAAACTGTAAATATGCTCTGGGTTTAGTTTATTTTCTTCTCTGAGATGTCCAGATTTATCCCTCTGTGTCATGTTTAATTTTTAAAAGGTAATATACATAATGCATAACAGTGCCGCAGTTAATTTAATTTTAAGCCTGGTGTGTTTTTTTTTAATTTGCTGGTTGGTTGATCAGCTGATTTCCTCCAACATTTTTCTTACTAAATACGTTCTGAGGGAAGGCACAGAATACATGTTCTCACATGCTGCTGCCAGTGTGGCAGAATAGGTTGGGTGGGAAGGTGTGCTCTGCGTCTGGCACATCATTCGCCTTGCAGGAATCCACACGGATTAGACGAGATTCTTGGAAGGGTCAGTCTGTTGCTCATGTGCTGCTTGTCCCTGTGTGTTAACAGTTGTTTCATTTAAATCTGAGTGTTAGACAAAACAGAACTGCAAGAATAGTGCATTTTCTATATATTTGCCTCTTCTCCTTTCCGTTCAGTTATTTCTCCTGCAAGAGAATCCCCTCTTTGTGCGAGGTGCTAACGTGGGGCTCAGAGGGCCCCATCCATCTCCACTGTATCCTCTGCTGGTCTCAGGACCCCAATTTCACATAAACTGAATTTAGTGCCGTTATACCAACAGCAAGTCCAAAACCATCCCACTACTGTCAAGAGATTTGGCAACGTAGCTGAAATAATTCGGTGCGGTCAGAAGAAGAAAATGACAAATTTTCAATGTGCAGTCAGGACCTTTGTCCTACAGCTTTGCCTCCTAACTAGGGACACCAGGAAACCCCCGTGCAATTTTAGGCGTTTGATCCAAGGCAGGTGGCTTGCCGGCAAACCCAGGACTTGCTCCTGAGTTTTGGAGTTTTGAGGGTATGTTTTCTTTTGCAGAAGGAAGGTGGTACTGCTGTCAGACTGTAGTGTCGCTAGAGGATTTCTGTGCTCAGTTATTAAAAGCTTTAAAAGAGAGGTAAATAGTGCTCGATATGCTGAGAAAATTGCTGGATGCTGGAAAAGTGTCAGGAGTGCACAGGGAGTATCCCAAGCAGAAAGGGACTTGCTGTATCTTTGCTGGTCTGTGGAAAATGCAAAGTAACTCTAAACTGAAAGTTAGTGTGCCTGTAGGATCCAAGGTCTTTTGAAGGAGAAAACTCTGCTCATTTGAAGAATGTGGTGCAGAGTTGGGATCTGAAAAGAGAATCGTGTTCAAACTGGCCACAAGGTAGCAGAGAGCATCAAGAGAAAAGGGATTCAATTTAGGCCCATAAGATTTATTTAGCCAAAAAAATTATTTTTCCTGTTATTTCTCTCTTCATATATATCCCCTTCTACATCTTGAGACTCCATTAATCACTGAAATGCAAAACTCCATCCACATGAGAAAAGCAAAAGGAGAGCCCATAATGGAGTCTGCTCATTAAGAAAAGCTCAGGGACCTGATTAGTGTGACTCTTGCAGGGGGAGTTTTAACTTTTTCTTTTTTTAACATTTTTGTCATTTTAACTCTTGTCGTGTTACTGTCTTTACAGCCAGAATCTAAACCTTAAAAACATCCAAGTTCTTCAACAAGGGTTTAGGGATTTGGAGCTTGTTTCTTGAAGAGGATTAGGGTCTTTTCCTGCAAGAAGAATTTTTCTGTACCTCTGGAGGCTTCCTGAAAAATCCTAAAACAAATAATAGAAAAATAGTGATTTAAAACCTAATTTCTAATACAAACCAGCTCTGGCTGTCTAGATGAAGAATAAGCTTCAATAAATGGGAGACAGACGCAAGGCTCTTCAGTATGAAGAGTAGCGAGGATGCAGAAATAGAAATAGGTTTTTCATTACATGAGGGATTATAGTTGGGCCAGAAATGCCAAATATTCCGTGGACCGCAGCTGCACTTTCTGTCTGCTGCTGTATTAGCTGGTAATAGTAAAACAATGATGTGATGGTAGAGACGGCTATTTGTTCTCAGAAATACAGCAAAGTTGTTTTCCCTTTCTTTGCTTGCATTGCCATATTGTCCTCCATGGCACGTCTTAAACTTCTGTCCTTTTGCAGCAAATGGGCTACAAATGAAAATATCCATTCTCCTTGAGCACCACCTGAGGATGCTCCTCCAGCTGCTGCTGTGCTCCCTGAGCCCATTTTTCCTGCTGTTGTTGTGACACTCCGTAGTCAATTTAGGGGCTCGTTATTTGCACAACCCAGGTCAGGGCAACTGCCTGAGCAGCCGTGGGCAAGTGCCACCCATTAGGCCTGAGGGGTTCCTGGTCCTGGGAGCAGGGAATTTAGAGATGTCCAGGAAAATAGCAGGAGGCATCTTTCTCCTTGCGGGGTTTTGTGGCATCTGATCAGCACTGCCCACTCTCGTATTAACAGAGAGACTGGAAATAGTAGTGGTTTTCAGGATGTAGTTGGGCAGAGGGTTTCAATCTCACCTTGGGATATTTGTTAAGAGAAATTACTGAGGTTGAAAAGCTGTGATTTTCATCTCTTTAGGTTTTTTCTTTCAGATCTCCGACAGAACGAGTTTTATCTTTTGCTTTAGGCCAAATAAAGGTTTAACAACATCTAATAGGCACAGTTCTCTTCATCTTTAGATTATGTTTTTTCCCGTCAAAAATCTGTGCATTTCCTTTTTATAAAATGACTGTGCAAGTGGTCTGCTTATCTCCATTTCCCCGTGCTATGAAGCATTGTTTTAATATGTTGTTTGACTTTTTAAAGTGAGCATTCATAAATCACTCATCTTTTCTTCCATATTTACCAGTAGAAAACTGTAAACAGCTACAACAGAAAAAGGCTTTTAAGCACAGTGAAATTTGCTTAACATTGATTTGGCACTCCTGGAGCACCAGATAACAACATCTTCCTTCGCAGTGGCGGTTTCCTTTGCTTCGGCCACATGTGCATTTGAAAATGTACCATTTGCCTGTGGTTTCCACGATTTGGGGAGCAGATATTTAGTATGGAATTCCCTGGTTCCATGAATTTGGAATTCCTGGATACCAGCTTCAAAGCTATCAGCGTCCCAACCCGCATTTCAACCCAATTGTGGGGCAGAAGACCTTTGAGTAGCACCTTTTAGCAGGGTGGTGATGTTTTGAGCTGAAGGGGTTCAGGTCTCCAGGGGGCGCAGCCTCCTCCAACAATATCCTGGCACTCTTTTTCAAGGGCCCCAAAGTCCCAGGAAGAGAATGAACTGCAGGTTGGGGATTGTGCTACAAATCCTAATCCTTCCCTGCCGAACTCTGGGGACGGGACCAGTTTGCACAGTGGGTGCTTTGCCTGGTACCTGAGAACAGTGTGTGTGCTCAGCCATTCCCCAGGGATGGGGCAGCACAGAGCCTTGGGCTGACTTGGTAAAATCCATCCTATTTTTTACCTTTTGAGTAGGACACTTTATTCTGAGCACAGATCTTAGTTTTTCTTTCCTTTTTCCAGACCAAAGCGCAGCACCCAAAGCTTAGGAATTGCAGTTCTCTTAACACGTTCCTGTTCTTGCAGCAGATTTTGCTTTAAATGCTCTCCATTAAGAGTTTCTGCTGAGTGCTGCAACTTGCCCATGCCAACAATCCCAGGGCAGTTTACAGAAGAGGTGATAGCTGCATGTACTGCACACCTTGCTCTTTCTTTAGCGTAGTCATGACTCTGGAATCGTCAATATTTGTTTTATAGTTGTACAAAGCAGTTTCCTTAGCTCAGTGTTCACACGTGGGTAAATTACTGATCACAGCAGGTCACCAGTAATGTCTGCGTGGATGCTTTTAGCAAAGATTTACCATGTTTTTTACTCAGTTTTACTGTGCGACCCCAAATCTTTGTTTTCAGAGACAAAACAGTTTTGTAATTTCTTGCAAGGCAGAACAGGCCTTGCATACCAAGGGGGCTTGGAGGTGTCAGCAGTTCTGTTTTTTCCTTTGCTCAGTAAGGGTGCTCCTGAAAATCTTCATCTTAAAGAGTTACTGGCCGGAGGGCAGGAGAAAGGCTCTGAAAGCAAGTTAATTGTTTTCAGCAGTCACTGCTCAGCTGGCCACAATTCCAGGGGGTAGGCACAGGGGTATTTGTAGGTAGAGGTGAAGGCATGCAGTTGTATGGAAGGTAACAGTGAGTCTTTGTTTCCCATGTCTGAAAATTTAAACAGTCATATCCTTTCTTGGCTGGAAGAAATTACAAGTCCTGGTTGCTTTGTCCTCACTTGCAATATCGGTAAGATTGTGGGGCTTGTTCCCACCCTCCTCTGCTGGGATACCTTCTGTTAACTACAATTTATGTCAACATGCCCTATGCATGTGTGGTCAGTCTTTAATAAACACTATTTATCAGTGCCAGCTGTGGGTTGGGGGTTCCTCTGAAAGCCGTGTAGGTTACCTCCATGAAAATATCCCCTCTGTCAACTCAAGAACTGGAAATCTGCAGTCATTAATCCCTGGGTTTCAGTAATATAAATGGCCCACGTGCCATTTAGAAATAAAGACGTTATTGCTTAGGATGAGATGCCATTTCAGTTTGAACTCTCTGACTAGTCTGCTAAGATACAGTATTATTTTATGATAGTTTTACCTTTTAAAGCTTTTTCTAAATATAAACATTTTTCCCCTAAGCCTTTTTGTGGAGGTCAAAGGTCTGGATTGAAATGGCAAGCTTATAATAGAGTTTGAGCTGCAGATGATGAAAAGGCCAAATTTGTAGTAGACAGAATTATATTTTACATGGCTCTACTTTGCTTATTGTTTGTGTTTATGTGTATGTGATATGTACAAATTGAACTGATTTCTCCATATATTTTCCTGATTTCTTTCACCTGCTTTTTGGTGTGTGCTACTAAATGCACTTACATCATACACAGACAATATTTTGTGCTGTACTAAAATGAAATAATATCACTATAAACTGACAGAAACTATGAAAATATTTCCCCTGTTTTTTAGCTTGCTTATTTTATGTATTTTTTCAGAATTTTACCCTAGGCTCATTCTTGAAAATACTCCATGTGTACTGTTCTGAAGTTTGTTGGGAAGGCACATGCCAGTTAAGTCAAGAATGGGCTAACTTATCATAGTTTGTGTAGGGGAGAAGTTTACAAAAATGGTTGAGGCAGTAACTGGAAATGGTTCTGTTTTGTTTGGTGACATTTACAGTATCTTGAAGTGGTTTGTATTTTGGAGGAATTCAGTACATAGTGGCCACCAGTAAAGAATTAGAAAATTGTACACTTTTATAACACAAAATCACAGAGCCATAGAACCGATCGGGTTGGAAAAGACCTCTGAGACCATCGAGTCCAACCCTTGATCCAAGTGCAGTCTGTTTACTAGATCATGGCACGAAGTGCCCCCTCCAATCCCAGTTTAAAAACCTCTAGGGACGGTGAATCCACCGCCTCTCTGGGCAGCCCGTTCCAGTGCCTGGTCACTCTCTCTGTAAAGAATTTCTTTCTAATATCCAACCTGAATTTCCCCTGGCAGAGCTTAAGCCCGTGCCCCCTTGTCCTATTGCTGACTGCCTGGGAGAAAATGTCACTTAGACCTGTCATTGCTGCGGTGTTTTGTCTAAGTTTTAATATAGTCTGTGTGAGGATCACTGAACGCTAAATCCAGGCTGTGCCAGCAGGGGCACAGCAGAAAGCTGCCCTGCCCTGGGCAGATTTTCCTGAAAAGGGGCACTAGTGAAAGTCTTTGGGGAAAAGCCAGTCAGGACAAAGCTGGGGAAAACCACTCTGACTCTCACTTTGACAGCATGGTGTTAAACGCAGTCTGAAGGTGTTCTTGGACACCTCTAAAGCTCTAAAGGCGAGTTTGCTCTGTGTTTCTCTGGCTGAAGGTCAGCGCAGTCTGCTGTTGGGGAAGGCAGGGAGGGAGTGCAGGTTCTTCACTTTCCCCTCTCTTAAAGCAAGATCATCTGGATGTGACCACGCGTGTCCTCCGTGCCCTTGGCAGCAGCGCCGGCGCCACTTCCCCGTGTCTCTGTGGCACCATCAATCTGTTGTATGGGCTGGGATGCCACGCTAGGAAAACAAATAGCACTGGTGTCCCAGCCAAGGACTAACAGATGGGGTGAAATTCTGCTGTCCTCTCACTACATCTAGCTGGGAAACTGATAAGCAGCTTTTTGGAGTTAAACTGAAATAAGCTAAGCCCCAGGTCCGCAGGAAGAGTTCTGTGCGCTGCCTCGTGGCACTTGCCTCTCTTGTTAAAGGCAGGGGTGACACTGGCAGGTTGCTTTTAACCATACCTTTTTATTCATTCCTCTCCCCCAGCTTATATTTCCTTGTGCATGTTTTAATTCTTGACAGTCTGGACATCTTCTAGATAACCCAGCTGTTGCTGATGTCTGTCAAGAAAATGCACTTTTATTTATACTCTTGGATTTTCTTGACGGAAGACCCATATTCTGTGGTGCTCTCATGATTAAGCAAAAGTTTGTGTAGAAGCCAGTATTGTAAATTTTATTTTCCTTAGGAAAAAAAGAAACAACAACATCTGGTTTAGAAGCAGTAAAAAATTTTGTAAGTTTTATTTATTTGTAAAGCAATAGCTGCTGTGATTGAAATTAAACATGGGATCATGCTGTTTCTGATTAATTCTAGCACAGAGGAGCCAAAAAATAACTTGATTTTTCTGTAAATAGGCTAAATTAGCATCTGGTAAATAATGATAGTCGGAGGAATTGAAAAGAAAGACAAAAGTTTTATTTTCTGCTCGTTGAAATTCCTTACTCATTTTTCAAAAAATAATGCTTGAAGTTAAGGCTATGATTCACTGTTGTGCAGAACTGAGATGAATGATAGTTAATGCTAATTTAGCTTATAGGCACTTTACTGTGGGGAAAGTAAATGTTATTATTCCTACATTCCAGATGGCTAAATTGAGTTTCAGTAATGTATATATTTTTCATTACTGTAAAAAATGAATCTTATGTCTGCTGGCTTTGAGTGTCTTTAGAGTAGTATCATGCTCTATATTCTGTTATTTAAAAGCAGCATAATAACTAGAGGTGAGGGAGAGCACTGGGTTTCAGAAAGAAATCTTAGCACAGGCTGGGAAATGTGACGGACAGTTTGTGCCTGTTAGGACAGCAAAGCATGGTGTGCCATTCTAACCTTGTGTTCTTGTGCAGGAACAGAAGAGTTTGTTTGAGCTAACATCTCAACACCTTTACTTGTGAACAGCTAACATGTGGTAGTTACTTCAATGAAGAGTATCAAGTGTAGTGTTTGAGTTCTGATAGCCTAGTAAAGTTGCTATGAGGGTCAGCTGAGCTCGGGGGATCTGTGAGTCAGAGTGCTTGTCTCATTGCTCCCTGCTCCCCCTGACCACTTGTTCCCCATTTGGGGATTGGACTTTCCCAGGTGACTTCATGCAAGGATAGGGCTGTAGCCTTGGGTGTCACCAAATCAGTTAAAATCTTCCTCTGGTCTTTCGGGATGCAGGGCTAGCTCTCCAAGCACAACCTTATCCACGCAGTTTTATTTCAGGATCCCAGGTTGCTGTCCCTATGTGGGAGCGTGTTCCTTTTTAGGCTGTTTTCTGGGAACCACTGCGTGAGGAAGTGGCTCTGTTTCTGCACTGTACTTTTCCTTTTGTAAGCTGAGCAGAGGAGAAAGAGAGATCAGCAGGTTCTGTTGAGGGGAACACAGCCCATGACTTTAAGTGCATTCCCTGGTTGCTGTCAGGGCATCAGGTGCCACCCTTGGCCCACGCTCAGTGTTAAGTCACTTTTTACTGCTGTTTAGCTGAGGTACAGACAGTGATAAAGGAGCAATTTCTTCAGAGTAGGAGTGAAGCTGGGCCACTTGAGGAACCTTTCAGTGCTGCTCCTGTTCTGAGAATAAATGGCAAATATCAGCTTCTGGGGCCATCAGCCCAGTGTCTTTTATTAGCAGGATGTTCACCTTAAAAAATGAAGAGTTAAAGTGCAATCCAATGTGTAAGGAGCTGTAATAATAAAAAGACTGCTTTACATTAATGCTCTGTCCTGAAGGCAAGAAGACAAGTTTTGTTCTATTTCCCAAGAACAGAACAAGGATAGGGAAGAGTGCTTTCTGCTGTCTGGTTTTGTTTTGGAGGGAACACGTCCCAGTCCCCTACTAAAGCTTTCAAAATTACTCTGCTTGCACAGTAATCTGCTTTTTCCCCACCTCTGGTTCACTCATCCATCTTCTGATGCTGATACCACACACTCGTCGTTTCAGTGCCGCCAGGTGTAGGGGCAGTTGTGTTTTGTTTGTGTTACTGTTAGTGGCAATACTGGGTTTTCTCATTTTAGATTCTTCAGGAATCTTGAGTCTGATTTCAAGGAAAGCGGTTTGTATGCTACTACTGAAAGCAAACAAAAGAATTATAAGGCTTTGCAAAAGAAAGGTAAAATATAAGGAGATGTGTTAGCAGTACCTGTTTGTGTGTAATGTCAACAACTCTGTCAACATTCCCAAACTGCTTTTAAAAATTTACTAGTTGTTTTTTAAGAAGACAGTGAATATTTTGATCTTGACAATAAGATTGTGATTTCCTTCAAGTAACCTGATACAGATTAAACTGGAGGGATGTTGCAAAGATGTTTTAAATCACTTGTGTTTCCATGATACAGATTAATGAAACTAGATTTTTTTTTTCTTGATCGTTAATGTTTGTAGAATTTCATTCAGTTTTTTGATAGCTTTTTATTCTTTGATTTCTCCGTGGAATTAGTATAAAAAATTATATGTTTTGTTGTTGATGTATATGAATGGAAACACAGCTGGATACGTCTCATTTTAGTGCTTTGAAGATTGCTCTTTAAGTGCTTGTGTTGTGGTGGAACAGCAAAGTTATGCAGTGTATTGTGCTACTAAAAAATTCAATAGCTTCAATCTGCAGGGTTCGTGTGCCACTGCCTGAGCCTTTCTGCCAGCAGATGGGATGTGCAGATAGGCAGAGTCCTCCTCCTTCCTGCCTTTCCTCATCCTCTCCCCAGGTTCCATGTATTTTGTCACTTGTCACCACAGCAGGTGTCTTACGGCAGATAGAGGCCCCAAAAACGTGAATGAAGTAGCACATAATTTAATGATTGATTTACAAAGCAGGCACTGAAGGGAAAAATGCTTCCCTCTCCGATACCAGCGGGCAGCCCCTAAATCACCAGCCTCCACAAAAGCATGGTACAGCCATCCACAAGGGGAATTCAAGGCACGCTAGGCTAGGCAACATGGGGGCACTGCCTTGGGTACACCCTGGCAGTGCTGCTGAGGCTGCTGAGAACTGTTCAGGTTTTCAGTCGCAGCATTTGTCAGCATTTCTGATGAACCAAACACGAGGATATTTAACAGGAGACGTTGCTAAGGCTGTGTTTTGTGTGCCTGCTGCGTTGATATTTGCACTGAATGCTTGCGCTCCTTCCCAAACTGATCGCGTGGGGTTGGGTCGCAGCGTTTCGGGGGTGGAAGGGGCCGGGGCAGAAGGGAAGATTGAGCCCTTCTTGTACCTGAGGGAGGATCCAGCTCTCCTGAACCACCTTCACAGCACTGAGCTCAGGGCTAGAAGCTTGGGTTTAAACTCTAAATCATGCAGAGGCTGATGGAAAGGTACTGAGAGAGCAATCTGGAGTTATGCACTGCAGGGTTTAACTCCAGACCTCTTGCTTTGGTTTCGTTATCACTTGGGCACAGCCCTGGTGACTCAGGGCTCTCGTGTCACACAGCTGGCAGTGGCTGTGCCTTCCTGGGCAGGGCTAAGCTGCTGCTTGGCTCTTACATGGGAAAACTGCAGGTTGCTTTAGTGTAGACCAGTTTGCCATGTGAATAATAAGGATTTATTGTCATCTGCTGAGACTGGTGAGGACGAGCTCCTGTGGTTTTCATGCAGTCCCACTGCGTTTTTCCATGAGGAATCAAATCCCTGTCCTGCACTGTAGCTGTTGAACCTCACTTAAACAATGCTGTCCTTGGCTCCCATGATCACAGAATCATCAGGGCTGGAAAAGACCTCTGCAGTCTTTGAGTCCAACCACTGTCCCAGCACTGCCACAGCACCACTCAACCCCTTGGGGGCTCTTACTGAAATCAGTGGAGGCCATGAAACGTGTGCCAAGTGGCCATGGAACACGTAAGCTCTTGAGGGATACTTTTATTTTGATATCTCCTGTAATGAAACCTTAATATCCCTGCCATTGAATTTACATGACAGATCTAGCAAATAGCCTAGAAAATGATACCATTAATTAAGAGATTCCTTAAGGACTGGGTGCAGATACAGGAAAATGTGCGTTATGGCACCATTCAGGAAAATTTATTCTTGCAATTGTGGTCATCAGTTCTGGCACACCTATTCTTAAAAGTAAAATCTGCATTTGTAAGTAAGACTGGAGGCTTGTTTTCAGCATTCTGATATTGTAAGGTTTGCTAAGTTGCTAAGATACAGGCGGAAAGGTAAGTATATTTAATACATCTTGTTGAATAAATTTTATAAAATATTACTGTGATCTGTGGTTCACTAGGTTATATCTGAGGCTTTGCTGAAGTGGAATTGTCATGAAAAATAGTATGGACTTGATTCATGATTGCATTATTCCTCTTCCACACTGATATAGCTACATTGAAAATAATTGGCTTAGACCAATGGGGCATGAAAAAGATGCAGGGATGAATTTGGCTCTGTTTCTTGAAATGAAATATGTGCCGTTTTCTGTTCAGCATTTGCTGTACCTTAACAAAAATCATAAGGGCAAATTACATCAAATCACACTATTAAAAGACACATTTTCTTGTTCTGTGCAGTACAACTGATCTGAAACATTTATGTGTTCAGAATTCTCTCAAAAGCACACTTTTTATCCTTGCCCTGTATTTAAAAATTGATAACCAAGGGGAAAAGCTGTAAAGTTATAAAAACAGGATTTTTTTCCCCCTTGTAATTGTGTCATCTACTGCTAAAACATAATTGAACTCAAGGTTTGCATTTGCAAATGACCTTGACTAAAGTTTTACAATTCAAAGAACTCATTTAATGACTTGGACTGTCTAGAATGCCAGCATCACTTTATGGGGCAAAACCTGCGTAGCTCCTAGTGAGGATCCTGTATTTGACAAAGTCAGCAAGTGACTCTTTCTGCCTCTTCTGGGATGATTTTAGATTGTGTTTACAGAGAAAACCAGTACAAGGCAGCAGTTCAGAGTGAGGCTGGATGATCTTAGGAGTCTTGTTCTTGCCTATGGCTGAGAGAATGATCAATTTAAAACTCTGAAGGTACCTGGCTCAGCAGTCTCCTGGATCCAGTTGCCCTGTATTGGCCCCAGCTTTGGGAATAATCTTCACTCCGTTGCTTTCTGCACGTGGAGACTGGTTTGTGTGACGAGGATGGCATTGCTGGGTTGTGCATGCTGCACCTTCTGAGCACTGCAACAGTTCCTACAAGGGTAGAGATGGCTGTAGACGCTGGGCTTGGTGCATGGAATTCCCTGGATCACACCCCTATGCTGTCTTGGTTATGGAAAGAATAAATAATGTATTTCTGCCTGTCAGTCTCCTTTGCCCCCTCCTCTCTTCTTCGTCCCTGAAGGGAGACTGCAGGCTTAGGTTTTCTCCCTGATTCAAGTTTTTTAACTCTATTGGATATTTCTGA
Source organism: Sclerurus mexicanus (assembly GCA_013396755.1). Taxonomy (NCBI): domain Eukaryota; kingdom Metazoa; phylum Chordata; class Aves; order Passeriformes; family Furnariidae; genus Sclerurus; species Sclerurus mexicanus. Next base: position 204,661 of record VWZF01002002.1, read on the forward strand.
GTGAAAGAGGAGAGAAAAGGACAAGAGAATGATTACACACCGTTAAGTGCCTGAAGAGGAAAATCTTCAGTCTTAATTTCTCACCTTTAAGCCAATATCCATTTGCTTCTTGAATAAATACTTGACTAAAAGCCAGAAGCGTTAGTAAAAAAGCAGCAGCCTGTGTGGATGTCTCCCTGTAAGCAAGCCTTGGGTCTTGTCCCAGTGGTGCTTGCCCAGAGGTGTGTCACGTGCTGGCTGGGAGAGTGACTGCTCGTTGCACATTGGAAGTACAATCACCAGTTGATTGGAATGTATGTTGTTCTTTATAGTTCATTCTTTATGGATCTTTTAAAAGCCATAAATCATAGCCTTATGATTGCTATTCAGAGTAAGCTGCCTGACTGTATCTCACAGTACCCTTCCCCAGATTCCATTTTTCTGTCCCTAGCTGCTTCACCAAGCTGTGTGTTCCTCTGAGTATATTCAGGTAGGAAGACAGAACCAGGAGATGATAAAAATAATTTCTCTCTTGAAGAATACTGCTCCCCAAGGAGGGCAGTTACTTGTACAAATGATGTGGGTGCTGTTAAAACCCCCAGACAAGAGAAGTAGGTACTGCTTATGTTCTATATCATTGCTCCACATGGGTTTTTTATCTCCAGACACAAGGCAGTGAAACAACAGAAAGTGGGAGGCAGCTCCCTGACTCCCTGTTCCATGGGATGTGGGCAGCTCTGGCTCCTGGTTTCGGATTCAACCAGGTTAGGCCCAGTATTTTTAAGCTTGTCCCTGTCAAGCAGGCAGATCCCGTATGGACCGTGGGTTTGGGCAACTGTGAGATAGGGAATGTAATCCTTTGCCTCTGCTTGCTGGAAGAAGAATTGGATGGCATTAAGAGGCCTCAGCCTGCTAGATCTCTGTTTGTGGGTTTCTTAATATGCTCTCTTGTTAGGAGTGCGTGTTCGTCATAGCCTGCTCTTTCTCTCCACTCATATAGATGCTTGAAAATAGATGAAACTCGGTGATCAAATAAATGCTCCCATTTTAACCTGAAAAAAAATACACGTGATTCAAAAAACAATTTAAAATGGAGCTTCCCATTATTCCCAGTGCTATTGTGAGAATTGGGCTGAGCCATACAGTTCCTTCCTTGCCAAAATGGGGCATAACCAAGTTTGTTTAGCAGGCTTTTCACGGGAGTCAGTCCTTACGCTGAAAACTCCTATCCTGTCACCTGGTTTTTTAAATGCTTCAAATATAGGAAGCCTGCTGCAGGTGGTAGCAGTAGTTTTACTGATCTGAGGCCTTGGGCAAATTCATCTGAATTGCTTTGGAACTGCATATTCAAAATTCAATAAAATAAGAGGGTCTGATGGTGCAGCTGCAGCATATCCCCTCCAGCTGGGTTAGCTGAGATGTTTCAAGGCCCTGGACTAGCAAAGCCTGGGTGTGATGTACAGATTATACAGATAGCTGCCAGGGAAGAGGTTTTGGCAGGCTGGGTGCAGCAAACCCCCCTGCCAGCAGACTTGGGAGGGAGTAACAGTGCCTTTCATGCTATGTGGCATCTTTTGCTGGCTTTCCTAGACAGAAATTTGTTGGTGCAATAGTGGCAGCAGGCCAGTGGGAGGAGATTGCCTCGAGGGTAAAGGGATGGAATGTAGGGAAAACAATAAACCCAAAAAGCTCCAGTTGTTTTGAAAGCGATTGCCATCCCCGATGCCTTGGGATGGCTCCAGAACGAACTGTGCTGTGGGCGGGTTTTGTTAAATTGCATTCAGAAATCATATTTGCCCTTGGGCAAATACCCTTGCTTTTATGCATACTAGGCAAGTCACGTGCACCAAAATGGAATTCACATGGTGCTTTAGTCAAAAAGCTAATGTCAGTCATCATACCTTTTATGCATATCCAGTCCCTTGGTTCTTGATGCCCATTTAAATATGCACAAGTGCTTTTTGTTATTACCTTGCATGTAAAGCACTGAGATAGATATATAGGCCATGTAATTTATTGCAGTATAGCCCCTTCTCTGCATATGTACTCAACACTTACAAATACAGATTAAAATCATAGGCATAAAATATTTTGGTTGTTGCGTTCTGATTTGCTCAGATTTCTGCCGTTAACCAGTGGAATTAATTCCCTTTGCGCGCTGTGCATCCATGCTTTCCAAATGACTCCTTCAGTAGCAGTACATGGCTTATCTTTGTGGCACTGTAGTGCTGGTACCCGTGCGAGCAGCACAGTTCTGGCACGACCAGCCCAGTGCCTAAAGGTGAGATAATCAGAGAATACATGCAGGGCCCTTATTTGAGCACCGTATCATTGGACTGCACAGTATGTCCCTTGTTACTGAAAGGGCTACCATGAAATTTAATTTAGGATTTTACAGACACATTTTGAATTGGAAATCTTTGTAATAACTTTCCCTTTGCTCAGCCTTTTAACTGTGAAATCCAGTTGGGGAGTTTTGAAGCAGCAGGTAGTGTCGCAGCGCTCTAGAGGGATTTTGCCAGGATTCAGCTAAAGTGCTTGCAAGTGTCATTTCCATATTTAACTAATTTCAGTTTTTAATTAGCTCCATGTGAAAAATGAGAGTTCACGCTGAGCTAAGCTGTCAGCACAGAGTCTTGTTTCCTTTCTAGCCTCTCAGGACAATTATTGCAGCATCCCCTGGTTTTTTCAATGAGAGTGCTTAGCCACCGCACGCTCCGTCCCTCCCATTGTTCCCCGCCAGGAGCAGGGGAGTGTGTTGTGTCTAGCTTGCTAAAACGGAGAAGAGAAGTTCTGAGAATATTTCAAACGCAAAATTGGTTCAGTAAAGGTTCAAAGAACTCCACGGGTCTGGCTCAGGAACATCCAGCTGAATGGGATGCTCAGCCCTCCCTGGCACTGTGCAGGCAGTGACATTGTTCTGAGCAGTCATTTCGGCTTCATTACTCACTGCATTGGCCAAGAGTGTGTTGCGGAAAGCACAGGGTGAAAACGGGTTTCGTGGGCCTTTCTGCAGCCGGAGTGGTAACAATGCAGAGCTCCAGAGACTCTTCATCCCAAAGGCCTGTGCTCCTCTGTGAGCAAAGAACTGCTTTTGTAGAACATTCTGTCACAGAGGACAGGGATGGAAATTTGTTAATCCTGCATCTCAAGTGACAATTTACCTCTAGGGACTTGAATGCCAAAGTTAAAATACTTTTCAAGAATGAAGTGAGAGCTGCAGTTGGTGTAAACTCTGCAAAGCCATGGGATGCGAACAGATTTGTGAAATAATTTTATGAACTGAGCAATCCTGAGTTACATTTGCATGACAGCCATAGAATACCATTGTTATTTTTGAAAGAATGCAGTCATTACATTGTCAAAATTACATTTAAATGGAAAAACTGATGAAATAACTCTGTAGATGTTATCTCAGGGTTGGTTTGGGGGTTTTGTTGTGTCTCTAAAACCTGTCCTAGAAGGTAGATTTGTAAAGATGTATGAATCGGTTTGGTAGTGTCTTCATTTTAATTTCAGTTTGTACACTGGCAAAATAGAGGTTGTGTGTGTTTTATTTCTCCCTAATTAGTAAGGACAGCCACTTCCAGTAGACAGAAGCAGAATTTCTCTATTAGACCATAAAATCAAGTGCATCTTTTTCAAATCAAGACAGATGGGGGCGAAAAAAAAAACCCTCAGCTGTGGCACTTTCTGGGTTCTTAACGTTTGTAACGTTGTGAAAGAAGAAGGTAAATACATTGCAGAAACTTGTCAGCTACAGCGACATTGAGGAGCTACTAGTCATTTTTCTTTGAAGTTATCGAGGAGCTGCTTTGATACCTGCATCCAAGATGAAGCAAATTCTTGAAGGGGGGGGAAAGAAAAAAAAAAGGGGAAATAAATTTCGTAGTGAAGAGTGAGGCTGAAATGCTAGATAGATTTTCGATATAGTTTAGGGTTTGGGGTTTCTTTAGAATATAATATTTGCTGTCTCATCCGGCATAGGGAAAAGGTACATAATGCTGGGTTGGTTGGCAGCCAGGTGGGGGTAACAGACGTGAAGAAGTAGAACTTGAGCATTAGCTATGACATAGTAATGTGCAATTCTAACTACAAGATGTTTTCCTTTGCCCCTTGTCGTGTGAGTTGTCTTCTCTTTCAAGCTAATTCCCAGTTATCTTATTGGTAGTACTAAATAAAGTCATTTTATATATATATATAAAAATGTATTAATCGCTTAACGCAATTCAGTATGCCTTACAAAGTGTATGTAATTGAAGGTAAAGGTTTTTGGGGGTATGTAATGTAACCCATATGTTATTCTATGGTTCATTAATTAGCTGTATACAGTGAAGCATATGCTCATGCATTGTAGCTCATGTCCCATTCACCCCGCAAGTTGAACTGTTGACTTTGCAAGGTAGAGCTTTTGTATGAGTTGCATTGCTGTTGCTCATAAAAACCACTGGTTTTTCAGCCATTGTTAGGAAATTGGGAGTCTAAAGTCCTAAGAATAAATAGAGGAGTTCTGAAGCGAAGCTCCTGCCACTGAAGTCAGTGCCAATTTTTCTGCAATCTCTGCAGTGGCGGGTTTTATGGTTTTTTTGGTTATGTTGAGAAGATCAAATTGAGCTTGGCTTAAAACCCTATAATAGAAAAGGCAATGTGAGATATAATACATGAAGAAAATTAATGCAAATATTAATATTTCATTAAGCGTGCATTATTATGATGTTTCTTAGATTAATGGTGATGTAGGTATCCAAATTAAATAAAAATGTCTTCCATTATTCATGGTGCACGGTGCTTGAAGTGGACTTATATGGGCTGCTGGGCTGCCCTGGTGTTTCTTGGGACTTCAGATGCATAGGCAAGATTTTGTTCCTGTCTTGGCTGATGACATTGTGTAACAGGATGTTTGGTGATGCAGCTGATAATCATACACGAACACCCAGAGAAATTCCTTGTAAAATGTCTGTTGCTGCAGTCTGAAAACTCACAGCTCTGCCACTTCAAAATAAAGCAGCGATCCGAAATCAAAATCCCGGCACCGTGAAACCCTTCCCTGATTTCTCGTGTGATCCCACAGAAATCCTGTCCTCAGGTGCAGCTTCAGCTTCCTCATCTGCTCTAGAATTCGGGATGGGAAGATGAGAAGGTGCGAATGCGGGAGGGCAAGATTTCAGTCTCTGAAAGCTGCGGAATTTTTGCTATGAACATCATTTTTCCTGTGCAACGTAAGCAAACTTTAGTCTTGGAAATCAGACAAGTGTAAGATTGGAAGGAGTTACAGCAAAGCCATTATGGGAAATGATAAACAAAAGTCATGTAAGAACAATGGAAACAATTTTCCCAAAAATGTAACTCAAGTCCAATTTGACAATTATTTATTTTTTTAAAAATACTGCCAGTAAAAAAAACCTAACCCATAGAAAACAGTATGAGTTACATGGCTGTAAGTGACTGGGTATGTAAGATATTTATCAAACAAACCTGTATGTTTGATTTTCGTGTTTCTATTCTGGCTCAGCAGGGCATCTAAATCACAGTACATTAATAATGTCAGCTTTTCGAGGCTTATAGAAAGTCTCAATCTGCCTAGATGCTAAACATAATCTGTACCTTTATGTCACTATCAAGATATGATTTAGGCTAGGTTTATATATACCTTTTGAAGCATATTGTGAAAGAAGTATAAACAGTTTATAGTGTTGAAAATGAATGAGAAGCTTTGGGGGAAGAAATCATCTTTACTTTTCATCTTTGGATTTATTTCCTCTTTGTAATGAACTTTCAACTCCAATAATTACTTTGTGTAGAGAGTAAAACCTTAAACTTTATCATTCATGCAGTGTTTTAAATTGTGATTTTTATCAGGTGATTAAATTAATTCTGTATCATTTCTATTCGAGAAAGAATATATTCTGTGATTAGAAATTACACTTTTTTGTACCGTGGACAGAAATGTAGCTGTTCATAATCATGCAGTTTCACTTCATTTAGTGTATGCAAGGGAGTAATAAAGGTAAAAACTATTTTCTTATCACCGTGGCTTACACTCGGAGGCTGAGTCAAGGTCTGAATGCTTTGGAACAGTTCACATTATGAAAATCTTGTTCAACGTGTTTGTAGAGATTAGGGCAGTTGCAGTTTCAGAGGATGAATGTAGTCGAATAAATGTTTGACATGATATCCCTTAGGTTTATGATCAGTATTAAAAGTAAAGCAGTTATTCTAATTCTTGTAAGTTCAGGCCTCAGTGATTTGCAAGAGTATATTTGTGTCTGTATTCCTTGAAACACCAGTTTCAAGTCTCATCTAGGTTCTTCCTCCTCTTGGAAACAGAATAAAGATGAGCTGGCTACTTTGTTCATGATAATGGTGTCTTTTAGGTGTGAAATTAAAATTGGATTCAATTTGCTTTGTACTAATATTGAATGCTCGCAATTGCTCGGGGAGAGTGGGGGGGAAAGAAACAAAAAAGGGTTTCCATTGTTTTTGAGTTAAGAGCATCCCTTTCTGCTCCTCTAAGCTTGTTGCAGAAGTGGCAGTATTTTGGCAAGGCTGGTAAAGTGGATATTGTATAATGTGATTAGGGGCCTTCCAGGCTGAAAGATGCTGTAGTGGGTAAATAAAAATAGATACACTTTTCCTATTAGTTACAGCAATCTAGTTCAGAGGCAGGACCAAAAGGATTGGAGCCTCGACTCTTGGAATTGCCATAAGAAGTGAGTTCACGTTGCACTCTCAGGAGCTGATTAATCGCGTGCCAGCTCTCTGTGCTCTGAACAATCTAAGGCCTGTCATGAGAATAAATGAATAGTGCACTGTATTCTGCTTCTCTTTTAAGGTCTTTGTCATGAGATTCCAGATTCTGAAGACAGCCTGCAATGCTGTTACCCTTCTTGTGACAAAAAGATTGCTCAAAGTGGCACAAAATCAAAACATTTCAGTAGAAAGGACTGAAATGGGAAAAGTTGAAGTCTAATCCAGGGATTTATTTTTTTTTCTAGCCTGTCAGAGCATTGACTGGGGGACCAACAACCACCCAAGGTACAACTCATGTTCCTGCAGGCTGGAGCTCTGCTGCCTGTTGTTTCCCTTGGAGTTGGGACTTAGGTCTGCACATCCTCCGGTCCTCCCCACCCCCAAAGTAGCTGCGAGTGTGTGCAAGCTTTTCAAGTATTTTTGGAAGCAGAAAAACTGAAGATGGAAATAGAGGAATGAACTTTCAAAGCATTGCATGGCAGATAAGCACACAAATCACATTACTACTAATGGGATTTGTGGGTATATCTTTCATGCTGTGCCTTGAAAATCCATTCCATTCAGTTTATTGACATGCACAGGGAAAGAAAAAAGTCAGCTTGGGGGGGGGTGATCAATTTAAAAAGCAAAACACACTTTTTTGAGTCCCCCTATTTCTTCCGTGTGAACACAATGACAGTGAAGCATCTTATAGCCCTCCTTCCATCGCCTTTTTCATCTTTAATAACATTTATTCAAGAGAAAGCAATTAATCCCTAGCAGAAGTTTTGCTGCTGCTGACAACAATGCACTCATTCGTAGATCCTTTATGCTATTTCTATAAAACACTTCTTGGGCTGGATGCTTTAGAGCAAAAGCCTTGTTCCAAACAGTTTGTTGTCTAAAGGAGTTTACAAGCTGAGGGTGAAATTATACCTAACGATTTCTTTCTTATGTTTAAGATTGTGTGAAGTCAACTTTCCCTTTCTGTTGTGTTTCCCAAAAGGCACAGCGTGTCCTGTGTTTCCCTGCGGAGCAGAAGGGGCATGACTGACATTCGTGCCACGGAGAGGGCACCGTGCTCAACCTTCTTCCGCAGCAAACCCTCCCCAAAGCTGAGGATCTGCCTCTGGTGTCCCTGAAAATGAGGTGCTGAAATTGCAGTTTACTGTCTCTGTGGTGATAGGAGCTCTGCAGGAGAGAAGCACAGAGGTGGATTCTCTCTGCAGCAGGAATGGCAGCCTGAGATTTCTTAAGATTCATTGTTTCTTAAACGTACTGGTTACTGAGTCCTCATGGCTTTCCTCTTGTAGCCAGGAAATACACTGTCATTCTCTTTGGAAAGCTCCAAAACATAGTTGCTGCTGTTATTTTAAGTGTAAAACTATTGCAGAGCTCAGGCACAATTAACAGGAGTATGAACTTTGGCTGGGTGACATACAGAAAGTTGTATGTGGGTAACAATATGAGCTTAATTCAGTTGATGGAAAAGTGAAAAAAAAAACATGCTTCAAGATGTAAAAATACACAGCAGTGCCATTATAGTTAATGGAATTCTCCACTTCCAGCCTTGTAAACTGAAAAAAAAAGTGACTCCGGGACGTGAGAGGTCTTGTTCAGTGTTATGGGTTGGATAAATAAGACAGCAAAATGGTTCTTTCTTTTGCTCTCTAGCTCCAATACAGGCAGGCCTATTGTTTTATTGAAAATAGCGTGATCTGTTAATTCCTGAAGTTGCGTGTTTTGATAATGCTTTATATGGAGTTCCCACATGAACTTTTAATTTAAATTTATTAAGAAAAGATAGTGCACAGCTAATAGCATGGTGATGATTAAGATAAATTGCTGAGAATGAATGACCTTGAAAGTAAGCCATCTATTTGTAGTTGAGCTTCAATGATCACAGTCAATAAGCAGGACTTTTTGCATACATTTTGCAACACGAGTATTAAATTTAGATCAAGTGGTCTATTTTGGAAATGCTACTTTAACCTTGCCTGCAAACAGTTGAACGTTACAAGTAGAGGAGGCAATATAATCAGGAATACATCCAAATGTTTTGTATGAGGTCTGCAGGATTCTTAGTCATTAATATTAAAGCAGGAGTTCATAAATACCCTAAGTACTCGTAGTCCAGAGAATTAGTTATTTTTTTAGCTGATCTTTCATCTCTGGTGTCAACTCTGTAAAGTTAAATGCTCGTCTGCTGTGTCCCTGAGATCTCCAAGATATTTTGAAAATGCATCTCTCATAATTATAACTGACTGTGCTGTGCTATTAATTAAAGAGAGTATTTACTATTGTGCCAATGCACAGCTACAACTGGGCTGGGAAACCTGCACAACCCTTGTGGCGTTACAGCAATTGCCATTTCTGTACTACTGTCTCAGCCTAAAAATCGTGCTGCCTCGAGGAAATGCTTTGTGGCATAAAAATTCACGGGTTTGCCTGGGATGTATTGAACTAAACGGTCCCCAGATTGTCTGGGCTGGTGGATAGTTTGGGATGTGCTGTGGTGAAATGTAGGGCACGAACACGTATCAAACACTTCAAGAAGCACTGGGACTAGTGGATACACCAAGGGGTGTTGGATCTGTGCAGGAGCAGCTGTGGTGGGTTAGATATAAGGCAAGTTTAATTTAATTTGTCTCCAACATCCAAAAATGGTTATCCTGTAAGAACAGGCTAATCGTGTTGTGTACTTTTCCCTACTGATCTTCCTTCCTCTGGTCCTTCGAGATCTTTTTTGCTGAAATGAAGGGCGATGATGTGCCAATATTCCTTGTTTTGTTCACCCTTCCCATAATGATTCAGTATTTGACTGACTTGAAATTTTCACGGAACTTTCTCATCTAGCCCAAAATTTCCCTTCTGTTTGATAAGAGTCAGCTCTGAGGTCACTATTTTATATGTGGAGTTAGGATTACTTTGTTCCAGTGTAGGCTATTATGTTGTAACTGGGTTTGACTTTCATGTGCCATTTTCTGGCCCAGTAGCTCGGTTATGTTATGTCCTTGTGCAGTTCTTGGTCAGGCCTCTTCCTGAATAATGCATTATCAGATGCAGATTGTGCCCCCTCCCTGCACAGCCTGTTTTCCATTTGGAATTCCATTGTGTCGTGTATGATAGGTTTGCCCTTTTTTTTAAACAGCATTTTAGACATTCCTGTAGGTAATATATCAACAGTGGCAGATGTCCACCCAGCAAGCCATGTGGCTTTTGTTCGGTTTTAGAAAAAGGCGTGGGAATGTGATGAATTTTTCTCTGGGATACCCTCAGGAGGACTCTGGCATCCTTGTCACAGTCACACTAGGTATTCAGGGAAGAACAGCAAGTTCTGGCAGTTAGTCCTGAATTTCAGGAGAGATGTCATTGTTTCTCTAGCTCAGTATTTTAATACTGCTTCTTTTAAGTAACACGACTCATATTCTTTGGTAATGATTTTTCAATCCCTTTAATATATGTTAAACCGAAGGATTGGAGGTTATAGATCCTTGAGACACCGTCCCTTTTTGCCAGTAACATAAAACAAAAGGGGACATGTATAATTGTGAGTTCAGGTCTTTGGGTGCAGTGGCTTTCTTTGAGTCACATCCCATTCCAGCTGCATTCTGACAGCGCCTGTCTGGCTCCTGCTGCAAATGTGGCTGAAGGCTGGCCAACAAAATGACGGAGCAGAGGATGGTGTCAGCCTCTGGAAATCACCTGCGATTTACTGAAATCTCAGTTTTTGCCAAGTCGGAATTTTGTGGGAGGGGGCCTTTGCTGGTTGGCCCCACTGGTGTGATACCCTGTACATAAGTAGCACTGGCAGACGTGCCCGTCCCACAAAGCCTCGCTGTCCCCTCTGTTCAGCTTCTGGTAACTGTGAGACACACGAGCAGAATATGGATCTCAGCTGAGATCTCGTTCAGCAAATGTTGATTGTACGTGCGTGTTTGTGAACTCTTATAACCTATTCAGATGGGAGAGAGGCTTCTTCCCTCCCTCCGTGCTGCTCAGCAGAGCCCTGAAGGCACTGCTCAGAGTCGGGGAGTCTTTTCAGGCGCCACGCAGGATTTTCCCATGCAGCTCTTCCACTGCTCTTTTCTGCCTTTGAGCCCCCTGCTGTCGCTGTCTTGGGCATCTCTGGAGGAGGGGCTGTCAGCTGTGATGGATTGTGCGTTCCTTCTGTAACGGGGGCAAGGAGTCACTGGGGAATAGCCCTAACGCCCTCGTTTCGCTTGTGACTCGGGTTGAACTCGAACCCATTTCTCCAGAGGAATAGCAGAAGAACTTTAAATTACTGCGTTTCTAGTCTTTTAAGTAACTGTTATTTTATGAATAATAATTGAGATCAGTAAGATCAATTTCTGGTATTCCTGGAGTTCTGCTGCGTGATCAAGAAGCAGTAACTAGTAAAGGACCATGAGTCTCAGCTGAGTAACAGCTAATACAAAGTGAGCAATAATGTTTAATTGGTTTTAAATTTTGAGGGGATACATTTATTCTTTTCGGGTTACCTGGGTTACCCACAAGTGTAAAGCATCAAACTTCTTTTGCTGCATGCAAATATTGTGGTGCATTAAAACAAATATTGTAGTGCATTAAAACAATGTCCAGACCATACGAAATAAAAAACAGGTGTGCAGGTAGGTCTTTGAATATATATGCTATGAAATTAAATTATGCTAAGGTTTATTAGGTGCCTTTTGTTTTGTCATGTCTGTGATTCATTAGGCCTGACTTGGAAATTACACTGGTGTTGTTTGAGACTAAGTGTGTGGGAATAGCCAGAGTTACATCATTATTCACATCGGGAGTGGATGCAAAGCAAACTTGGAGCATTTCTGCTCCTGTAATACAATGGCCTACACACAGAACCGTGCCTTTAGTGTTTATTTGCTCATCTTGTTCATGGGATAATGGAGTGATGTCTTTTTCATATGGGAAGAGGTTGGCCTGCTGCAGACAAACATGATATGACTAATATCTAGTCCTGACAAAGTGATGGGTTCATTTTGGATGGCAATAATTTAAGGTTTAGTAAGCATGGCAACTTGGAAAATGAAAATATTCTGAATTCTGTTTACTTTTATAATCTTTCCATCTTTTTGAGTTGCTTAGGGAACAGCAAATTTTCTAACAACCAAGCAGTGCATCTTCTCCAAACTCTAACGGGGAAGATGCAGTGGGAATTGAGGACAATGATGGATCATTAATCTGTACATTTCTCAATTTAAGAAGGAATACCATTGAGTAAAGGGATAAGTGAAAAACCTCATCCTACACTGCCTATTGGCAGACACTGAGTTGTACCACAGGGAGATCTGTAGCATACAAAGACACCAGAGGTCTCTCCTTTTAAAAATACAAGGTCAAGAGTGACAGGAGCACAGAGATAAGACAAAGAGCTTCCTGAGCCTGGAAATCGTTGTGCATTAGACTAAACTCTGAGTGAAGTGGGTTTATGGCCAGAACAAGAGAAGACTAATGAAAGAGGAATGTGGGGACACTACGGAGTCTTAGAGAACATTCAAGAAAATTTTGCGTGTAAGTTTTATCAGTTTGCTGTGGACTTTTATACCTTTGGGGACTTCTTAAAATAATATGTGATTCACTCTAGCAACCTCTGTCTTATGTAAGTCTTAGGCTGATCCTTGACAGCTCTACCACCTGGAGTGATGAACCCGTTCTCTGCTTTTGTTCTTAATGGGCAATGCAGGTTTGGCTTCCAGGTGCTTTCACTCTGTCTCTGTGTGTTGCTAGGGTGGGAGCGAGAGGTTATTATTTTTTTAACAAAATCTCAAAAGTTTTACTTCAAAATTTATTCTTTCTGAACTCTCACATTTTAGAGAATATAAATACACAATTCACTCTTCTGACTTACTAGATATTAGTGTTAAATGAACCAGATAAATTCTGACAAGCTCGGTGTTTGAAAATCGCGTATCAGAGACAAGCACTTAGAAAATATGCTTAAATGTTGAGGGGATAAAAAGCAAACACATAAAAATAATGCCTATGAAACATACATAAGTGCCCTGTAAAATGTAATTTTTGAATACCCCATACATGTAACAGATAAAATGGCACTTCTTCAGTGGTTTAAATCTTCAGCGATGTGTTTGCCCCTGAAGGTTAATCTCTGAACCAAATGTGGACCTCTGGAAATGTGTTGCACTAAGCAGGCTGGTTTGGAAAATATTTTGATAATCTTTGGTCCTACCTGAGTATCAGCTACATTTGTTTGTAGTTTCAAAATAGAAAAGAAAAATAAAAGAAATATGAAACAGCCAGAAATTCACTGGCCCAAATTCCTCCTCTGACACACACGCACTCAACATCTGAATGGATCCCCGTATTTCTAATTAAACGGGCTCCTACTTATTCCTTTGCTGGAGGCATTTCTGTTTGATTAACAGAACAAAAGGTTAATCATATAAATTTGCGATCTCTAGCGTCGTGAGGCAGCAGAGAATAGGTCTCTCCTTGTTCTCCCTGCTCGGCTGCCGCTCAGCTTCGCAGGCTGCAGTGCAAACAGGAGCTCTCCCCCCAGGCCCCCGTGCCACGCTTTGCTCCGCTGACTCTGGGTAGAAGGTGAACGTTCCTCGTGTCTGTGACTTGAGCTGCCTTAGTGGAAGTGTGGAGACCACCTCGTGGCCGTGTGAGCTGTGCAGGACATTCTCGGGCTTCTCTGCGAGGGAGACAGCAGACATGCAAATCCCTGCCCCGTTAGGAAGGAGCTCTAATTGCTCCTACCTAATGTGCATCTATGATTAAAAACACAGAGCAAAGAAGTTATTAATGAAACCATGGTGTGCTTGGAAGCAGATGGATCGCGGGCTTTTTTAATACCATGTTAATAAGATCTTTTATAATTCCTTGTCTGAATTTACCTGGTAATTATAAGGTAGCAGCTATAATTCTCTTGGACAGACTATTAGTTATGATTTCTTTATCTCTCTTTTGTAAGGACTGGTTCACATTGGAAGGAGCAGGCTTTCATCTCTGCAAGTGACCTACATTTATGATTATGCTTGCAATAAAAGAGAAAAAAACCCCTGCAACTTTGAATAGTCACACTGAGAGTAGAAAACACAAAAGTCTGATTCTCCTCTGTGACTTGTTTTTGTTTTGGGGCTTTGAAATTCACTTAATCTTTCTGTATTCTTGACTTTCGGGGCTGGTCCAGCTGAACCTGCTGCCTGTGCATGGTGTGGGACTCACTGCCAGCACAAACGTGCCCCAAGCTCTGCCTCTGTCCCCAGCCCTGTCCCCAGCCCTGGCACAGATGTCTCTGCTCCATGGGCACAGTTCGTCTAAGATGCAACTCGGTGGTGTTCAAGCTTTGGGGGGGATTTTTCAATTTCATTTGCTGTACTGAAAAGAAAATGATTTGTTTGCGATTAGACTGAAAGAGCCTTTTAAAATGTTTGTTTTGGCAAAACAAAAAAGTTCTAACTGAATAAAACATTTGTATATTTCCCAGGAATTCTTAAACATTCCGTGGAGGTAAATCTTGAGTAGTTTCTCAGCAAAACATCCTTTTCGGGTTCACGCCTGGTATTTTTTTAACGTACTAGAGTCTTTAAGATATTTATTTTTTTCATAATAGAAAAAAATTGTGAATTCAGCATGAATGTAAAATCTGGCAACTGCCCTCTTCACACAAAATGTGTCCTGATTTTTTTTACTGCTCTTAGATGTCATGGATGTGGCCAGGGGAAGGTGGTGTTAGGAGCGCCGTCGTGCTCTCCAGCTGCTTTTGTCAAAAAGGTTAAACTGCAGAGATTGTGTGCTGAGAGATTTTCAGGAGCTGGGATAGATGGATTCTGGGGACAGGGAGTGCTTTGCTTTGTTTTCTTGGGTTTTAGGAATAAGTGTCTGAATCGGTCACATCTAAATGGTTTCCCTGTATTTAGAGATTACAGGAGTGATGGCTCAAGCACTGTAAACGGCGTTCCTGGGAGAAGTCTTTTCCTTTTCCTACCATTTACTCTCTGAACACTTAGCGTAGGGCCACTGCTGGGCCCTTTGTGACCACACCAGCTCTGCTACATTTGCTTGGAATTGGATGCGAAATATCGGCTAATCTGGTGTGCATCTGACAATTTTAAGGGTGCTCATAATTATATTAAATTATATTTATTTCCTGCCCCTAAAGTGACAGTGAATCCTCTCAAACACCTCTTTACATAAGTGGAAATGCTGTTCTCTGTGGTATATATGTCTACATACAACCTGTGTAAGCAGGTTGAGTGCTGATGGTGGCCGTAAAGAAAGGCAATAGAAACAGCTTGGTGGGCTTTTCTAACCCTCACCACTGCTCTGTATTGAGAGACTGCTGTGGGCATAATTTGATGAAAGTGTGGAGATGTATGCAGGTAGCTTCTGTTTATACAAGGTGAAGATGCACATAAATCCACTGGCTGAATGATTCAGACCTGTCAAGTCTCATGCATTATGCACAGGACTTATTCAATTAGCCCTGCCACAGTGCCTATAACTCATGCACTTGCACGGGGGATGCCTTGGCTGTGCTCCCACGCCACAGCTTCTCCAGGTGCGGCTGCACAGCCTCCCACATGGGACACACAGTCCCGCCTCTGGCCTGGGCACGGCTGGAGAGGCCATGAGCAGGTGCTGTGAGCGGGCAAACCTTCCCTGGGCGCCCTGGGACTGTGGGTGGCTCAGGTTTGCGAGGTCAAAGCATTGGCCACTCCCTGGGTTTGTCAGAAAATTGAATCAACAAAAAGAAGATAGAGGCCGTGCAATGGCTTTAAACTGAAAGAGAGGAGGTTTGGATTAGAGGTTAGGAAGAAATTCATCTCTAGGAGGGTTGGGGAGGCCCTGGCACAGGTTGCCCAGAGAAGCTGTGGCTGCCCCAAACCTGGAAGTGTCCAAGGCCAGGTTGGACAGGGCTTGGAGCGACCTGGGCTAGTGGAAGATGTCCCTGCCCATGGCAGGGAGGTTGGAACAGGATTACTTTTAAGGTCCCTTTCAACCCAAACCATTCTGTGATTCTCTTATTCTCATCTGTTGATTTAAATAAGTTGTACTAAACACAAAGTAATTGCATTACAATGTGATTAGTATACATAGGGCTAAAGCAGATTTTATAATCAACGTATAAATTACCACCTATAATTTAAACTCGGAGCTGGTACTTGCAGCAGTGCTTTGTTTCCCAGGACGTGTCCCCTGCAGAGCTGGGAGAGTGGTGCGTGACGCCAGGGTCTGAGCAGGATGCTCGTTGTGGTCGACTGCGGTTGTGAAAGCATTTTGCCTTTTGCTAATTTAGAAGATGTGATATCTGCACCAAAATAAGGCGCACGTGTGTGCCATTGCTTGTTTGTTGGGTTTCTGGGTTTTGTTTAATTTTTGTTGTTGCGTTTTTGTTTTGGGGGGCGGTTTTGGGGTGGGTTTTTTTTTTGCATACTCCCACGCCTCCGAGCCAGGGCGGCTTTAGGGTGTGTGCCTGGCAGCAGCCGTGCTGACCCGCTGTCTCCCGTCCTTGTGTCCGCAGCGATGCATCTCCTGGGGCTCAACTGGCAGCTGCAGCCGGCCGAGGGACCGACCTTCAACAACGGGCTGCGCCCGCCGCGCCCACCCGGCGAGGATGGCCTGGCCACAGCCCCCGCCGGCAGAGGTGGGTCCACGCCCGCGGGCTCTGCGCGGAATCTCCCCTAAAAAAGGCTGATTTGGCGTCCCCACGGCTGGGAGCGGAGGTTTGGCCCCTTCTGCCGCGTTCTGGGAGCGCATCGCCAGGGAGGATGTGCGCCCGAGGGATGCTGCGGAAGAAGGGATTGGCCCTAAAAGTGTGTACCTGTTTGGGGGGCTAGGCGTCCTGTTTCCAGATACAGGTAGAGACCTCAAAGGAAGAGCGAGATGAGGGAGCTGGGTGGGTTCAGCCTCAGAAAGAGGTGACTGAGAGGGGACCTCATTAATATCAGAGGATGGACCAGGCTCAGCTCAGTGGTGCTGAGCAATAGGACGAGAGGCAGAAACTGATGCCCAGCAAGGTCCATCTGAATACGAGGAGGAGTTTCTTTCCCGTGTGTGTGACCAGCACTGGAGCAGGTTGGCCAGAGAGGGTGTGGAGTCTCCCTCACTGGAGATATTCCAGACCCCTCTGGATGCAATCCTGTGCCATGTGCTTGAGCAGGGACATTGGACCAGATGACCCACTGTGGTCCCTCCCAACCTGGCCCATTCTGTGGAAAGCTTGATGTAGTAGAAGTGCGTTGTACTGCTTGAGGGAAATCAAGGACTGGCTTTGCAGCTGGAACCACATCCCTGTTTTTTCTCAGATGAATTCTAACAGCGAACATCAAAGACAGCAGAATTTGACCCACAGTAAACAGCCTGTCCTGTGATATTAGTATGAGCAAAGCAGGCAACAAATGGATTCTTTTTCTCTTAAAGAAAAATAGTGTTCCAGTAGGGGATGACAAAGGCAGGGCAATGAGAGGAAAGAATAATGGAAAACCTAGAACCAGAAGTAGTTTCTTAAACTGACAAAGCATATGTTAAAAGTACAGATAAATTGGATATCACAAAAAGGATTTTAATCATCTAAATTGAATGCTTTTTACTGCTGAGGTTCAGGGGTTTTCTTTGCTACATCACAGTAAGGCCTTCGCTGGTTATTACAAAAATTATGACTAGAAGGCAGAACAGAATGTTTGAATCAACCAAAGCACCTCCCAGGCCTTGGTGTGCTGTGCTGTGGGATGGTGTGGCTGAAATGGGAGAAGTATGAGCATTTGCTTTTGGTCAGCAGAAGAATTCTGTTCAGAGCTGAGCATCGTCTTGCTCTCAGGACCTGTGGCACGTGTTAAACGTGCTAATTGCCAAAGCAAGCGTGAGAACCAAATGCTGACACAGGATATTTGCATTGGATATATGGAGGAAAAAATCAGTTAAGATAGAGCTGGGCAAGGAAGCTGAGCTGTTCTTTGATGAGCTTGATCATCCAATGGACTTGCTTTTGTTTTCACTAAATGCTGCTTCACCTCAGCTCCTCCCTGTTTTCTGTGGAGGGACTAGCTTTGGCTTCCTCGCCATGAAATCCTAGTGGTCCTAGTGGTGGCAAAAACCTGAAGTTTCTTAGGCAAGTGTACCTTGGTTTGGCTTCCATCTGTGACTGGGTGTAGGTCAAACTGGACGAACAGCACATCCCTAAGGCAGAATGTTTTTACTGCTGCTGAACTTCCTCCAGGTTGTGCCCAGGTGAGAGACCCTAGGGTCCTAGGCAGGAACCTGAGGAGCTCAGGTCTGCGATTACGGTCACTTAGCAGACAACTGCAGTGTTTAACACTCTTCCCAATTCCCTCCCCTGCAGCTTTTTGTGCCATCTCTGTGCAAATACAGGGCAGCAGGATTGTTGAACTGGAATGTGCTCCTCTGCCTGGGGCACTTAGTGCAAATTCTGGCAGTTTATCCCAGTCCCACTCTAATTAGCTCTGCACATTTGAAGAGGTGGAGATGCCACTGTTTGGGGAGTGGTAACCTCCTGTGGAGGAGACAAGGAGACAACTGGTTATGTCTTAAATTGCTGCAGTTAACTTTTCTCAGAGTATGTTGGAAAAAGTTTACTTGTTCTGCTGACATTTTGTAGAAGGTTGCTGAAATGTTGATAACCTGGGGGAATGGGGAAGAACAATATTTAGGCAAGTAATCTTCCACAGTGGAATAAAATGAATGACAGGTTTGGATGAACACGAGGAATAATGAAAAGACAAATTCTTAGAGCAGGAAAGGGTGAAAAGTTTTTCTGCCTCACCTTTCCTTTTATTATGTCCAAGTTAATATTGCTATCCCAGCAGTTTTTAGGAAAGCCTCTGACAGCTTTTAACACAACAACCATTTCAGGGCTCTGGCTGTGGAGAGTGACCTTTCTATAATTGACACAACTCAGGATGAAGCCATTCTTTTCAAAACATGGGTCTCCCAAAGAAACCTTTAACCCCTAGTCTGAGAAGGGCCACTTAAACACAAGCTGTGCCTACTCAGCAAGCAAGGCATTTTAAAGTAGAGCAATTGGAAAGAAGAAATAAAGAAAAAAAACAGGTATTCAATTTGATCTGCTTGTTCCTTATTAAGGGACTAAATTTTGGTACGAAATAATAAAAACTGCAGTTTAAGAGGAATGTAAATTGCTTTATTACTGCATTTGCCTATCTGAACGAAACCAAAATTCACTATTAAGATAGCACAGATTCAGGTTTTTTGTAATTACCCACTACATCTCACCAATACTGGGTATGTCTGAAAGGAGGAGGCGAGTGCAAGGGGTAGAAAAATCCTCAGTGCTGCTGTAAAACTGCAAGTGAAGTCCACCATGCTGTGGAAGTTGTGCTAAACTGGGGATTTAGGTGAAGAGACAAAAGTAAATAAAAATTCCTTTTTTAATACAATTATAATGCAGTATCCCTTTCTTAGTGTGTAAAACCAAAAGATTGCCACTGCCATGGAATTGCTACAGGGATGAGATAGGTTATAATGACATTTATAAAAGCTTTCTGAGGGTGAAGCCCATTTATCTCTTACAGTTTGTAAGGGTAATGCTAGAGTTTTGGTGTAATAAATCTAAATTGGGGGGGGAAGTGGGGGGAAAAAGAGGCATATTGGGGAATAATTGCTTCTTCACAAAGAAGTGAATTGGATCACCTTATGGAAATTTGCTGTGCCTGGATTCTGTTAATCTGTGCCAGGGATGTTTTCTACATTTAAAATGATGTGGTATGTTAGACACACATTACCATAAAATATGTGACTGTGTGCTGTTTCCTTTTTAATTGACAGAATATACCATGAAAGTCAACTTCAATCATGTCAGAGGACACCTAAGATAACCTGCCATTTATGTGGAAATAGCCAAACTAGCTCCAGCTCCAAATCCACATAAAGAATGCTTTGATATATAGGTTTTTTGTTCAGGACATAGTGTCTTTGGTGTGCACACAAATTTAGCAGATTTTCTAGTAATTCAAAATTGACTTAGGATTTTAGCTTGATTATTTGTTGTAGAAGCGTTTTATAAAAGTGAAAAACACAGCAACAGATTGTAGTCTCTGATCCTCAAAATCCCCATTTTAAGAGACACCAAAGATAGTTGTGGGCAACTGTGGACCTACAAGATCACTTTAGGTACAATAAATATACTAATTGGGAAAAAAAGTAGATCTGAATTTGCATTCTGACACTCACATAACTGAGAGTTTGTATCTCATTGGACCAACCAGCTTGATCCAGGTTCACGCTCAGTTTGAGATATTTCACGAAGTCTACCACAATGTGTGTGGATTTCAAGAAAATAATTACAGTTAATTAAATAGTCAAGTATTGGAGTGTCATGAAAAATACTTCTTCGTGGTCCCAAGTTCAGCATTGTAAATATAACGGCAATAGTGAAATGAAGAAAAATAAGTTTGCTGTTAAATTTGACACCATCTTTCTTGAGATGAGAGGGGAGAAAAACAGATTCCTCCTGCTCTCGCAGGAATTTTCCATGGATAAATGCGGAAGGCTGAGCTCAGCAGTCGTTGTGAGGCTGGGCAGGTCATCTTCAGCCCTCTCCAGATGGTTGGAGCTCTGGTTGGAGATGGTTGGAGATGCTGCGAGCTCTGCCAGACGCAGCTGCGAGGCACATTTCGGTTTGCACTCAGAAACGAATGCTTGCTCCTAGTTAAGCTATTTTATTAGCAAGGCAGCAGGCAGGTAATGCTGGAGAAATGGCAAAATGATGAAGTGGGCGGCTCTGCCATCCTTGGGTACTGATATTTTGGGGTTCAGATGCAAAGAGAACAGTTCCTGACCCGACTGCCCGAGGCACTGGTGCCACCCCCAGCTGTGCCCCTGCTGAAACCCGCTCAGCAGACAGTGCAAGGGCTCGGGACCGGCTGCAGGGACCTCTCTGTCATGTTGGAAGAGGTAAACTCACACCTCATTAACAATGTAAACAACATGGATCTTTGGGTCCCAACTATTTCCTTTCAGACGCTTCGAGAGAGGCGATCAAAATGTAATAAACAATCAATGTGTTTTAAATGTCACTTCTGTTACCTTCATTCAATTTAATCAAGACATGCCATCATTTTCCAGGCGGATTGATCTTATTAAGTAGTTATGTGGCTAATGTAATGTAGATCTTAATTAATACGTTAGCAAGCAGAACTATTAATATGGACTCTATGAAGGCTTGCGGATGTGGTCGTCTGAAAATAGGCCAGGCTCAAGGGCTGTCTTAGCAAATCAAAGGGTTTGGCTAAGTTCAGCAGAAGAGAAGAGGGGTTTTAGGTCTGTGATCGTGTTCATGGTGATATCACGAACTGCTGTGTTCAGGGTCAGGTGATGAAGTGTGTTTTATACCGTCAGAGATGATTGTTATGCTGAGGTAGAAAATTCTACTAGTGTGTATTTGTTCTTTATGAACTGCAGCGAACTAACAGATCTTGATTATATTTCAGTTAGAATTGGATTCTGAAAACAACGAATCTTGTGAAGCCGTGCTCACACGAATGTGAAGGTCTACCTCAATTTTTAGGGGTGTGAGGGTATTAAAGCATGAAAGTTCCTTGCCCCTGCAGGGCCACATTGTTGGCTGCGGCTGAGCCAGAGCAGAGTTCTTCAGCAGGTGCTCCCTTTGAAGATTTTCTTTCCTTTTGCCCCAGCAGAAGTTTGGGATGCTGACCCAACAGCCTGAGCTTTTGATTTTGTATCAGGAGCTGTTTTAGTGGACTCCTGAAAACTCTTAGAAATTGAGAAGCTTCCTTTCTTACTTCACAAAATAGAGCTCCTTGGTACCTCAGCATCTTCAGCATAACTGAGGTTCCAGATGTGTCCCAGCAGCTCCTCCAGACAAACTCCCACTGCCTGGTTTCTTAGCTGGTTGTAGCTGTGGGAATTTGTTTTGCAGCAGCAGAAGCCAATCTATTGTACACATTTCAGTAAGAATCTGTTTTCACTTGAGTCTTAGGGCTCTCAGGTGGTAGTGGCAGATAATTTGAAGCGTAAGTTCATGTAGGGAGTTATCAGTATGGTGATAGTGCATTGCACTGATTTTTCCACTGAAGACATTTGCATAGAAAAGAAATCTTCTACTTTTTTTTCTTTTTTATTTGTCTTTCTGAAACAACAAGAAATGTCTGGTCATGTAAGTAGGAAATTTACCTGAGGAAAAAATGAAACTGTCATTGAGAACCATAGTCATTCTCACACATTCTCGTGTGGCAAAAAGCCTGTGGAGTGTGTTTTTATGTTGAATGGTTACCTTTACCTGGCTGTACCATAAATTTCTTCAGAATTCCAAAATCCCTGGCTATGTAACAAAAACCAACAGAAAGATAAGTTAGATTAAAAGGTAAGGAAAGCTATGTCTGCAGCAGTGACTTATGAGAAATACAGAACTGCAGGAAAAGGAGTGAAAGAGAATTCTCTTTAACCACCACTGGTGATATTGTGATATTTCTTCCTTGCATTTAGTTTGTGATGGTCCACGTGATCTCGGTAGTTCATTGTGGATCCATTGGAACGGTTATTGTCCTAGGTCTTTGCCAAGGATGCTCTCAAGATGCAGTTCCCAGTGACCCCTGTGCCGAAGGCACGGTCCCAGCACTGGAGTCAGTTGCTGTTCCACTGCGATGTCTGTGGTGTGACACTGCCGGTAGCCAGATTTCAGTTTTAGTTTTCATTTCAGCTACAGCGTGGGGCACTGTAGTTATAAATACTCGAGTCTATCTGGTTTCAATGTAAATACAGTTCTGCCTCCGTAGCTGACACCGCTTGACACCAGTTAAATGAAAGGCTGACTGGGCATGTCCCATCCCTGCCACCTTGAATCTGACCTCCAGCTCACAGATGCGACCCGCTGACAACTTAGCAGGGGGAGTTTGCATTGCTGTTGTCATGTATTGCCTCTCTGATAGCTTCAAAGGCAAATATCCTTGAATGCTAAAACAGTCTTTTCAAATGTATATGCCAAAATAGTAATTCAACTGGGTAAATAACACAGCAGTTTAAATGAATAAGTGTTATTTAGTTGATGAATATATGTTTGACTGAGTGATTGAAATGGCTCCCCTGGGTAAGATAAAGAAGTATGCTTTAAAAACTCTTTTGTAGATGTTTCTAGAGAGGAAATGACAAGGGAAAAAAAACCAAAAAAAACCAAAAACACAAGTATCCATGGGGTTATGAGATAAACAGATGAAACCTTAGAACAGTCACCCACAGCAGAAAGAATGATCTTGGGATTCATTTGTTAACAGTAGTATGAGTTGTTTGGGTTAGTCTTTCTTCCCGGATTTGTCAGTTTGTCACATCTGTAACTTCACTTAAATGCAGTTGATGTTCTTTGAATGTGATCTGCAGCGATCCATCAAAATGGAAAGGCTTCTAAAAACAGCTGGAGGGGAGTGACTCAGGTGGCAAGATGCATTCTCTGCTAGGAGGTGAGGACTGAAGGGAGCTGTAAAAAAGGTTGGAGTAAGTAGAGACAGGGTTTGTCAGTGAAGTTGTTAGTACAGGAAAAGGCATTGCAAATACAAAAGCTAGGATGATGGTCTGCTCTTCAGGTTAAAAAAAAATAAACCTGTTAACTAAGAAAAAATATTCAGTGGTGATATCTACTTTGCATTTCCTTTATGTATTTCTAACCTGGGGAGGAAGGAACATCAAAGGGCCAATGCTGGGACACCTCCGGTAGTATTTTTATGTTATTGTTCTGCATTCCTCCTCTTCAGGGTGAGAATTTCTAATAATTCTGTCATTGTTAATAATTCTGTTTTACAAGCAGACACCTGAGAACATCAAGATCACGACCAGCTCAGGTGCACTGGCAGCATCAAAGCAAGGAGTAGAACCAAGATGCTGTCACTAGTTTTGTGTCTCGTATCCACAGGAGTAACTCAGCAGGAATTTATAAGAGCATGATTCAATAATACATAACCTTAGAGCTCTGACATCATTCTGGACTTTAAACTTCCTAAGCTGTTAGTTAAACTTGCAAATACAAAACCTGGATTTTGGTACGCCTTCATGCATTTCTAAATTGTGTTATTTCAGCGCTGTAGCGTAGCATCATAAAAACGGGATGTCATGCATTAAATTCTTAAAAGCAAAAGGAAAGGATCCCTTTCAGGATGCCAGAGGTGAGGCAGCAGCTGTTTCTTGCAGGTGTGGCACAGGCTGGATATAGAGCAGGTATAGAGAATGCTGTACTACAGAATTACAGACTGGAAAAGAGTCACCCACCTGTTCCATTCCTTGCTCTGTGTTAAGCACATCTTGATCACTTGTGATGGTTGATCATCTAACATGCTCTTAAAGTCCTCTGCTGTGTTGAACCTCTGTCACAGTTCTTTTCCCAGGTAAATTTTCCTGAGACACTGAAATGTTCTAGAAAGAGTGGTTTGGAGAACTAGAAATGTTTTAGAGAAAGAAAAGAAAAAAGAGCGTCTGTGGGGAGATGCTTCCGAAGATAGTATCAAATCTGAGCTGAATCCTTGAGTCATTTCAGTATTAGGAACCTGAACCTTGTCTCTAGGCTGACTGATAACTATAAATTCAATTGTCTTACCAGTTTTCATCAATTTTTAAAATGATAACTTCAAAATTTTAATGAGAAATATAAAGGAATTGTTTTTTTCCAGAAGCTTTTTTTACCTTTGCATGCTGAAGTAGTGTGGATGTAACTCTGGTTCTCCTGAATCCTGGATTATTATAGTTTTAGCTTAATTGATGTATTTGAGGATTCTTGAGTCCTGAAAAATACCCTTTCCCGGATAGAAATACCGTACCGAATTTTGGAAATCCGAAGAATGTTAAGGCTAAATTTAACCAGAAATACTAAAACTTGAGCCTACGTTAGAACTGAATTTATTTGCAAAGTTTAATTCTAGGGAATATATAGTCAACAGACTTGGAAGCAATATAAGTAGCAAGAGTCATTGATGGTGGTGTTTTGGAGCTGCTTTAAAAGCCACTGAAAACAGAAGTGCCAACGGGGACTCTGCTGGCTTTGCCCTTTGCATGCTCAGTACATTTGGTGCACTGGATAATAATAATGATAATAATTACTGGAAATAGCTTTTCCTTGACTGTTTGGATGTACTGGTGCTAAAGGACAAGGCTCTTCAGAGTGTGTCAAGGAGCCTTTGTCAGATTAGATGTAGCTGATGTCCCTTAAAGTATGCCCAGTCTGCTTCCAGAGAAATTATTTACAGCATGCTTTTTAGGAATCTTGATAAAAAAACCCTCATTTATTACCACAGCTTGGAATTGTGCAGTAATGGTGTATTCCAAGGAGATGAAGGAGCCCTCAGTTTTTTGCTGATGTCCCAGCTCTGCCAGTGATTCCAGTATAGCACCCAACAGGCATTTTTCTGTGCTGTGGTTTTCCTGCCCGTGTGCATAAGGACTCATTTAAATTGCAGTGAGATGGGGCTCGACTGCATTGAGATTGGAACTTTGAGATATCTTCTGTTGCAGTAATCCATTCGAAATGGAACCCTGTAGTTGTTATGAAACAGTCCATGTTTGAATCTGGTTTCTCTCTCTGCTCTCAGCTGTCTCTAAAGGCACATTCCTTGACGTTCTCAGCCATCTTTCCTTTCTTCTTGCAGCCCGTGGCTTCAGTTTTGTCTGCTTTCTTTGTCTTTCTTAGTGCTGTGACGTTATTGTAGACCCATTAACATAGGAAATGAAAAAACAAACAAGTTGCCAAGGACTGCATAGCAGTTGGTATTCAGAGCATTCTTTTACCATTTCCAAACACTGCCAACGTAATATCTGTTTCATTATGTACAAGTGTAAGTGCTGCGAACACAGATAATTTGGAATCTATAATTGAAACAGTGCTTTTACAGCTCTCTCAATTAAAGATAGTCAAGACAGAAAAGCTGTTCTGTACTTACCTGCTGGAATTATATGTTGTTCTGTGCTGTCTTGTTGCATTCATACAGTGCTGGAATATATTTCAAAAGTCACTTGCCAGTTATTGAAAATAGCATTACACCATGAAAAAAGCACCAAATAAACACTGAGGTTTTTGCACGTGCCCTCAGGTTATATCAGAGGTGTCACTACCATCTGGAGTATCTTAATCGTGACACTAAATTTCTGTGATTGTTAACAGTTATTTTTTGTGGTTTTCTAGTCATTGTAGTGTCTTTCCTAAGAATTTATAAATTAATTTCTCACCATGTAGTTTGGGACTACTGTTTGATTTTGTGTCATTCATTTAGATTAAAGTTACCTGTTCAGTTCCCCTTCTGGTAATTTTTTTATACTCTGGTTGTGTAAGAGACACAACTGAAAAGAGCACAGGGAGGTTCACATGCTCTCGATTGACTCTCTGCTGTAACTATATTTGATCAATAAGAAGCAATCATGGAATTAAAGGGTTTGAGGGATTAGAAGATTGCAGATGTTGCACAGAAAAAAAAAAAAAAAAGGGTCACAGAGTTCTTAACTTCAAATCATTTGCCCAGATTCTGACATAGTGAGTGAAACAGCAGGCAGATTGCATCAGAATAAAGTTACAGTTTGATTTAAGAGGTGTCATTGCCACAGATGTTCATCTTGAATGAATAAACTCACCTGTGTTAAAAGCAGTTGTCTCATTTGATTTATATTTGCTTTTATTGTACAGGACCATGGGTCACCAGGAATAGCAGCATAGATAGTGGAGAAACCGAAGTTGGACACAGGGTCACCCAGGAGGTGCCCCCTGGAGTCTTTTGGCGGTCTCAGATCCACATCAACCAGCCACAGTTCCTGAAGTTCAACATATCCTTAGGGAAGAATGCTCTTTTTGGTGTTTATATAAGAAGAGGACTCCCACCATCACATGCCCAGGTACTTTATTGATGTATTTGTTGACTTTCAGTGTCAAAATGGAAGAAGTTTAGAGCATCTATGTTGAAGTTTATGGAACTCAGGTTTAGGGATTCCTGTGAATTACCTCATTGATGATATTTGATTGATATTAACATTTCTAGATTGTTACATACCTCAACAGTACATTGATGAAAGAAGTAATCAATGATGTTCTTGCAACTGAAGTGATGTTTCAAATCTCTGATAAAATCTGGCACCACTTGGGATAAACCCACCCAGTTATACACCAGTCAAAATGATGAGTGGTGTTGGTCAAACTCCCATTATCACAGCCCCGTATAGGGGGGGAGTGCATAGCACAGCCAGCTGTGTTAACGTGGAATTTTCTATCTTCATGGAAGTTTTAATCTCCACGGGCAGTTTGAGTGGCATCTCTGGGGGATGCAACAGATCGTGGCATCTCTGCCACCCAGGCAGGTTAGAGAAGATGAAGCAGTGGCCATGTGTTTGAGAGCTTTAATTTAGCCACTTTTGCCTCAAGGACAGTGTTTAGATAGATCATGTGACTCGGACACGGGGCAAGTCTTGCAGTTGGGAAGCCCAGTTCTTGATTCCTAACCAACCTCAGAGATGAGAACTCAGTCACAGCACGTTTTTACAGTGACCCGGTAGTACGGAGCAAAGGGCTGTAAGTAAGGTAGCTGGGAAGTTACTGAGATCAAACTTAAGTATCTTTTTCTTCTAGGCTGTGCAGTGGGTGTTTTAATTTCTTTGCTATGAGAAAGTATAGCTGTGTTCTCTGTTACAGAGAGAATTTTTTTATTGTATTGAAAATCCATTAATGCGAATGGAAAGATTCCCCCTTAAATTAAAACTGTAATGAGGAAGAATATATTTGCAGTTACACATACTAAAAGGAAAGAGCCTTCATCCTTTAGAGCAGAAGGGAAGCAGAAATAGCAACCACCTTTTGGAAAGGACCCTTTCCTTCATTGCTACTACAAATGAGTTCTTCATTCAGAAACTCTCAGCTAAAATTAAATGCCTTATTTAATATATGATTTCCAAAAAGCAAACGTAGAACTCCATGGTCCCTTTTGGGAAAGCCTCATTTAATGTGTCTAGATGCCTTGCCCTGACTTACAAAGAAGAGCTTCTACTTGCTTTATTATTATTATTTGGCAAAGCAAACTGAAGCTGCGTAAATGGTTAAAACGCAAGATCTCAGCTAAAATCCCAGAGGCTTTAACATAATTGCATTGCTCCATATCGCCATGTAGGGAAAGCAATCCTGCCTGCAAAGAGATCCCAGCCCTGGGTGACCTGTGTGTGTGTGCGTGCACAAGCTCACGACACAAACAGCGAGCCAGTTCATTTGCTGGGGAAAACTACTCCTACCTTGTCTGAGCTTTACATCTGCTGCCCAGTGTCAGGGAAGTTATGGAACTCTTCTGCACTGCCTCTTGTTCCTCGGTGTTTATTCTTTCCTGTAGTCCCAACTGGGGACCAAAATCTTTGATCGGAGCTGGGAGGAAAGGAGTGAGGAGGTTTGTGTGGGTTTGTGTGCTCTGCTTCTATGAATTAGTGAGGAAGGAGCTTCGACTGGTCAAAATCCAGCAACTTACTATATTATGCTGTTTTAAAATGTTTCCTGTGTTGTTGAATGGATATATCCGACTGGTAGGGAAGCAGATGAGCAGCCCACAAGGAGGGGAGGGCATGTGGCCACTTTTCCATATAACTAGACATTAGCAGAGAGCATTCCAAAATTTGATAAAAAGGCTGTATAAACCAGGGAGATTGCACAAGGCTGTTGACTGATTTTTAAGCCATTTCCAGACATCCGTGCAACACAAAAAATATCCGCAGAGAACATTTTCCAGGGTGGGAGCTTTTCTTAAGAATGTTTTGGCTGTAATGCTTCAGTCTGTTGTCTTGAGGGTGAAAATATGTCTGTGGGTCTTCAACTGTTGCAGTGAGGTAATGGCATAACTCATTGAGCATGTCTCATTTAATTCAGAATTTTGGCGCTCACTTCTCCTCTTCGATCCTGGAAATAATGGCCATCTAGTTGAGGAAAACAAACAAAAGTATAAATCACGACGTGAAAATTACTTAGGGCAACCAAAGCTCCAAAGCAATCATCAAGGTTTGCTATAAATACAGGTTAATTATAATTTTTTGACTAAGACATGGTGGAGGTATGCCTGTGTCTTTTATAAGAAATCTAGTGGGAAGTAACT
Organism: Sclerurus mexicanus; assembly: GCA_013396755.1. Taxonomy (NCBI): domain Eukaryota; kingdom Metazoa; phylum Chordata; class Aves; order Passeriformes; family Furnariidae; genus Sclerurus; species Sclerurus mexicanus. The sequence goes on from VWZF01002002.1 coordinate 233,436, forward strand.
GGTAGCAACAAATATTTTTTTTTTAATTCAAGGTGAACTTTATATTGCAGTATGATCAGATGTATTTGTTCTAGGGTTCATTATGATGTTCTCATCTGAGAAGGCTGTGATCAAGCAAAGTTTTGGTTTTTTTGTCTCACTCCACCTCACACCAATAGGATATAAATTTCATGACCTTTCTGTTAAATAATGAGAAATATCAACTGTGTTTCCTTCTGAGCTGGATTTCTCCTCTGAGAACCTGCTTTCCAGTCTTTAGATAAAGCAGTTTCAGACCTCTTCTGTGAGTAGGGTTACTGAAATCCACTGGTATAACCTGCGGTATAAACTAGTTGACATCTGGTCTAAATCTGCAGTATAAACCGGTATAGACTTTCCCATGTTCATGCAGGGTCCTGATGCTTGTTAACAGCAGAAGTTTCCTTGGTATTTTTGCCCAGCAATCAAAATTCAGTCAAGCTGCTCCCCAGAGAAATAATTTTAGAAAAAGAAAAGCAAGCTGTTACAGACCTGAGTTAGTGAGAAGCAGCCTTGTTCTGACAGAAGGGAGCACGATGCTTTTGTATTAATGAAAATAGTCTGAAGTTGACACCAGACGATATTTTAAAACTGAAATTTAAAATCCTTGTTTCTGTTGGTTGGGGACATGAGCTCCAAAGCGGTGAACAGCTACACTTGACAGTTCATCACTGATCAGTGCTGATATGTCAAGCCAAGTAAAATCCTTTGTGGGAGCAAGTCAATAATCAGCAAATTAGGCACATGATTAACCTGGGACAAGAAGATGCAGTTCCTGTCTGAGAGCCCTGCTGAGATTTAACCTTCTCGGTATTACTGTTTAGCAAATATTCCAAGTGCCTGGTTTAGTCAGTCAAAGTGATGTAGCTGTAAACTTGTCTGGATGCAGGCTCGTGTGCCATGTGCACAGGGAGCAGAGCTCCAGAAGGGCAAGAAAAATGCAGCTGGGAGTGGCAGGCAGACTGCAAACAGTGTTTTGGAGCAAAATCCTCCCAAGCTGCATAGTACTGTGTAGAAATAAAATGCACATTGCAGGCTTGAATTTCGTAGGGGAGAGTTGTATTAATAGCACTGATAATGTATAGAAAATGAACTGTAAATGTTGAGTAACGCATGAAGTGACTCTGCAGAGATTACAGCAATTGTGGTGTTGCTGCGTGTTGGTAGAACGTTCCAAATGACGCATGAAATAAGGTAACCTTATAGGAACATCACTGCAGTGTCTGGAGAAGGCAGCTGTTTTCATGTCAGCACAGTGTGTTAGAGTTACAAACATTTCATGTCAAAATGAAAACAAAATGAAAAGGAAATGGCTTTATTTGGAACAACTTGAAGAGCTGGGGGGCCTCAGTGTTACCTGGGTTTTTAGCTCCAACACATTTAGGTGCCCTGCCAGCCTTAAAGGTGCCTGATGGTACCGTGTGAGTGCTGTGCTGCCCTGCCCTGGTCAGCTCATGCCACATCCAAATGTGCAAACAAACCGGTTGGCTCTCACTGAGGGTATCAGATGTTTCATGGCTGTATTTTAATTAATAATTACCAACCGGATTTTATGAAGAACTAATTCTAAAGCACTTTGCACACGGGTTTCCCTGACATATGTTTTCTTGGCTGCTGAGATCCCGCAGGGCTTTGGCATAAACGCGTCCCCTCTCTCCATTCGAACATGCAGCCATTATTAGGACAAGAGCTCCAAGAACTCTTCCCTTTCAAGGCCACGTTTCAAGCAGGCGCTTTGTGGAGGCGCGCACATAGTTTGAAATCTGAGAAAGCCCCCGGAGATTATGCAGGCTCTCTGCATTTCCAGCCTTGACCTCTGCGAGCTCTCTCCGCATCGCAGCGGGCACGGCCGGTTCGCTTTGCCTGCGAGACTGGGCGCAGTGGATCTGTGCTGGGTGGATGTGCAGGCACAACTGTGCGTGTGAAGCTCCACGACTGTTTTGCTGACTCCCCACGGTTAGTGGAAAAAAGAAAGTCCTTATTAGTCCATGAATAAAATGCAGCAGAGGACAGAAAGCACTGAATGGAGAAATTATAAAAACAAATTGCCCAGGAAGAACTTGGTGCGAGGTTTTAGGTTTGTAAATAAAAGTAAGCAGTAGGGTTTCGATGTGCTGGGTAGTAAAAATAAACAAACTCACTGAGAGTGTGAATTTGGAATTTGTTTAGCAATGTAGGTTGGCAAGTCACTCGCTTATATGGAGCTTTAATCATTGTAAGTACTCCCTGCTGCAAAATTGAACTCTGATGATGTAGTCATGTGGGATTTCTGCTGCATGTTGTTCCTGAGCAGCTTTTGCCGTTTTTGTGTGACTTTCAGTATGAAGCCATGAAATATAAAGGACCATAAAAAAGAGAGAAAAAAAAAAGTCAAAAGTCAGTGAAACTTCCAAATTGCTTCAGAGATTTAGTTTGGTTTGACACATCCATTCCCTAATTCATGTGATTTAGCAGTGTCTTCCTTAGCAGTTGTGTGTGTGTGTTAGATTAAGGATTCCACAGTTGCTGCTTAATGATCATGAAACTACTTGCCTTCTTTTCCTAGATGGGCCTTCTAATCTATTCATATATGCCAATAAGTAGCTTTAAAGCAAGAGTGATATCTTCAGCACAACATTATATAAAAGTAATTAATCTCTCAAGTGTGGTAAATTAGAAAATCAACAGGGCCAGGAGAAGCAAAATGATGATTCAGCCAACCATGTGAAGAAATGTTATCAGGTTATGAATTCACAGTGCCATCTTGGTGACCCCTCAGTCAGGGATTTCTAATTTTGGGGTGCGTATACCCAGTCCTTGCTGACACGTTAAGATTAGTACACCCAGGGAACTGCCACCAGATGCATTACCTTTTTTTTTTTATTATTTTTTTTTCCCCTCAGTCCTGAGGAATCCAAAAGAGGGATAAAAATGTGGCGTTCTATTTTGTGTCAGTTTGCACCAGCACTTCACATTCATAGAGTTAGTCACTTTGAGTCATTTTGCTTTTGCCTGAGCATTAAATGACTTTTCTCAGTTTGATTAAAGAGGGGCCACACCAGTTTTAACTGTACCAAAGTTAAACTTGTAGCCTTATGGGGACGTGCTCTCACTGGGTCACACCCCATCTTCGTGAAAAGAGATGGTGCAGCTAAAACTACTTCAAGCATCTCCAGGCTGAACACTCTTCCCCTTCGATCCAGCCAACTGCTGAGCCTCCTCCACTCTCTGAGGTGGAATCAGCATCAAACAGAGGGGAGGCAGAGGAACCTGCCAGCACAAGCAGAGACGAACAGCGTGTTGCCAGCGAGAAATGTCAGCTTTTATTGCTGCTTCCTTAGTTGGCCCTTTGTGAATGATTGTTCTGAAGAGCACAATTTCTTTTTCCCAAGATGCTGCCCGAGTAATAACATTTCCCAAGGAGGTGATGAGGCTGTCCTTAACCTCTGGCTGTTAGGCAGTGGGGTTTAGCAATATTTCCAAATGTCATTGATTGAAGAGATAGAGATACGCGTGTTTGGTACTTTGGATCCTCTGAAAGTTACTGGCATGCCAGAATTCCCGAAACCTCTGGCGTGCTTTGGCTTAAATGTACTAATTTACCCGATTTACCTTCCCCTGTAAAAATGCTGTGTGATAAAAGGCTCAGGTGCGTGGCAATCTGATATTAACTGTCTGGTGGCACTTGTTGTTTCACCTGTCTTATGTTTTGCCACGTTTAAAGGCGTAGGAAAGAGTGGATAATGCACTCACTCTCGGCAGGAGTAGATTGGGGCTCGAGTTCCTCCCTGCCGTGGCTTTCCCTCGTGGCTGTGTGGTGGTGTCAGGGCCACACGTTTGCCTGGAAATCGGGAGAACTGCCGTGCGTTTCCCTTTGTTGGAAGGCTGAGTGTGCCAGGGCTCTGTATTGCTGGTATGCAACTTAGACATTTTCAGGTAGCAAGGTGAGCTTGTAGAGCCCAGTTTCAGACAGATGTGAGGCACTGCACTAAAAGCGTTCAATCCGTTCATCTCTCTCTTTCACTGCAAAGGAGAATCTCCATTATTTCATTGCACGTTGTGTGTTATCTGCTAGGACTTAATGAATGCAGTACAGCGTGCAAGACTGGCTGTTTATTCTGTTTAGGATGCAGAATTAGAGTTTGCTGTTTAAACTGAAAGCAGGAGAAGGTGGATGTTTTCTCAGAGCTGTTGCAAGCACAGCCTGTATGTGTTAGAGATAACGGAGGCAAATGTAATGAAGCTACTGGCAAGCAAGCACATACTATTACTGTATTTTATTGAACACATACATCTTTCTTTAGACATGTCTATCTATCTCTATCTACTCCTACACAGATAAATGTGTCTAAAACAAGATGTGTTTTCATAGGGGACTTGTTATACAACTATCAAAAGATTAGATGTATTGTTTTTGTTGTTTCTTGAGGGCTTCCCTTAGATAGGGACTATGAGAGCCACTCGGTTGAGCATTAGCATCAGCTTGAGAGCCCCGGAATCACAGACAATAAAGAGGGAAAAAAAGCCTATTAGGACAGCTAGTCCAGCTGCTTTGTTATGGAGAGTTATTCCCTGTTGTAGACTAACCAATATTTCTTCCAGTCCTGTTTAATTGTGGTATCTCCATTGGGAGGCTGTTTACTGAGCTTAATAGATGGGAAGCTTATCTGACATTCATCTTAAATTATTTTTCTTTCTTTTTTTAGTTTCATGCCATTAATGGTGCCATCCCTCTTATACTCTAAATAATCACTTGCTCTGTTTGATCCCCTTTCCAAAGATTAATGTAATGTTCTACCATACTTGGAAACCATCCAACCAGAAATTCTCAGTTTTCCTTAATATAAGTTTAATTCCTTCAGCCACTTGATTTGTGTTATTCCTTTCCATGCTCCCCCTGGTTCTTGTGTCATACTTGCCCCTGATTGTTCCACAACCGACCTCAGGTAAGCAACTTTTACTCTGTGATGTCAAACTTGTGCGGTGTGTTTTTATCAGGTGCTGAGTTACCTACCATTAGACAAATACATTTCCTGTTTGTGCTGTTCCTGTTCCACTTTCTGGGGGCTTCCATTCAGTGATATGTCTGGAGCTACATCTCAGATGTCTGTTCCTCTTGCAGCAGGAATTTATTGTAGGTGATTACTTAGAAGAGAGTGTGTGTCTCCAAGGCTGAACATTTCCAGCTTTCAAAGCTGTGTAGGAACCAAAAAATAATGGGTCAAACCAGAGATTTCAAATTCTTTCTCAAAACCCATCCTGTCAACCAATACCATTTGTATGTTTTTTGATCACCTACACAGAGGAGAGATGCATAATTCACAGAATCTCTGTGTGTTCCATGGTCAGCTTATAAATGGTAGTTTCACCTTGACATATCTCCCTATCTCCATATCTTTTATAACAAGGTCGCGGAGAAAATGTTGTGTCAGGCTTTGAGCCGAAGTATCGTTCTGTATTCAGGTCTGTTTGTTTGGGGTTTTGTTTGTGTTTTTTTTTTTTTTCTTTTTTCCCCCCTGTTTTTATCCCGTGCAGTATGATTTCATGGAACGCTTGGATGGCAAGGAGAAATGGAGTGTGGTGGAGTCCCCCCGGGAACGTCGGAGCATTCAGACCCTTGTGCAGAACGAGGCTGTGTTTGTCCAATACTTGGATGTGGGTTTGTGGCACCTGGCGTTTTACAATGACGGCAAGGACAAAGAAGTGGTCTCTTTCAGTACGGTCATTTTGGGTAGGTAATTTCCACCAGCTGAGCATTTTTCCCTTTCTCTTTATACCTTCCCTTACTTAAACTTGTAATACTGTCTTGCAATCTTCAGTATTCGGCCTGTTTGTCCTTATTTATGTTGTGCCTTTTTTTCCCTCAACACTGCTCTTGACAAAGAGTCCGTAACGGGATGCTGATTTTAATTTGCTGATTTCTCTCTCAAGATTTTAGCATTCCCACACATCTTGAGTTTAGTTTTGGAAAACAAGGCTCAGATAAGTTCAGTCTGGTTTGAAGCGTTCCCCAGTTAATATTCCTCTCCCTTATCTGTCATTGTTATACTTCTTATTTGCCTCTCGGAAGAGGCTTCTTTACACCCAGGTGGAATAGTATCCAACAGGAGAGCTCTTTAATCTTCGTAGAAAGACAGCTCAGGAAACTGATACCTGCAAATGAGGTTATTGTTTGCAGCCACCCTAGAGATTAATTGAGTCAGTTAATTAGCTGTATGCTGTCTTACAGTTTACTGCTCACCTAACAGTGAGTCATCTCCTCAACATGGTGGAATCAGGAGCCAAAGAACACCTTGCCTGCAGTTTTATTAGAAGAATAGGGTTGCATTTAGTTGAGAATCAAACAGAGTCTAAATTCTTCAGGCTTTATTAGATGTGGTGAACTTTGAAGCACTTAATGAACTTTGCTGACTGCCTTGTCACAGTGGCATGACAAAGTCTGAGATGGTCTATGTTACCTTCTGCCCAGGCTGGTGAAGTGTTAAATGGCACCGTGTTGTATAAATCTGCAATTCCTCTTAGTTTAGGGAAGGAGAAACTGCAAGAAGTACAAACTTTAAAGTAAATAATCAGAGGTATTTTCCAACCGTGCCTGATTAATATGAAGCTTAATGTTTTATCTTTTGCACTAGTATAGAAATCAGTTTTTTGGCTTGAGTCCCAAAGCGTGTAGGTGTATAGTCAATACAGTGTCATTAAGTATGAACATAATTGTTTCTGTTAACCTCCATTAAGATGAAAAAATTATTGTTTTTCATAGCTTATATGTGGTTTTGTAAGAGTTACTAGGCACTATATATATCTATATATATTTGCATATTTGTCCATAGAAGGCTTTTTCTGCTTCTCCAAAAACAACAAGGAAATTTGTGCTTTTATCTTGTTCTGCCCCTGTTGTGCTTAGAAAACCTTAGGATATTATAAGCTGCCCTTAAAAGAGTTGCCTGGTCTAGGCTGCAGCTTTCAAGAGCATCAAAGGTCTAATAGTCAGGCAGAGTGCTTGAGAGTGCAATGATAGTAATTGGAATGAAATCTAGAGAAAAGTATAGTGTTTTATCCAGTTCAGAGGTGGTTCTACACACACCCAGCATCAGCCACTTCGTAATCAAAGGATCTGAGACAGCTGAATGTCCCTCTGGTGTGGAAGAGGAGAAAGAAAAACAGAAATTACCTTCACTCCCAGACAATACTGAATTTACCATGATTTTGAATACATGGAAAAAGGCTTTTGTGTGCCATGAAGCAAAATAATGAATAAATCTATAAACAAGCTGCTTCATGAGACAATTTGATATCTTTGAGCATTTCATTTCAATTTTTCTCTTCTTTGTTCACGTGAATCATTTCAGGAGGCCAAGCTAATGACATCTCTTTGAGAATTTGCTTTAGGCTTTTTGTATTTGGTGTCCTGCAACTGTGAAATCAGATTTAAAGTTGGACTTGAATCCTTTTCTTCTTTGCCATTTAATTTGACAAAAAATACTCTGTGTGGTTCTGCTAGTTCCAAACCCAAATTTTATTTTCTGTGTTGTACAGCTGCGATTGGTTTGGTGTCTGGGACTGGCAGAGTCATTTAGTTTGGAACCACAGGTCCTACAGCAACAGGGACTAATAGAGAAGAGTGACAATTCCAATTAGATTTTTGCTCCAATAAGTCGCTGTTGAAAATATGTTCCACTGAAATCCAGCAGCTTTCAAATGAAAATGATTGTAAGAATTAATTTAAAAATTAGGGGGTTTTTTCCCCCAAGTTGTTATTCTGCAAAGTAGTGTATGTATTATCCAAATAATAACAGAAATCATGGAAAATTAGTATTTTGGTACAACTGAAATGCTGTCAGGCTGATGTGCCTGTTCTTCTCATATTACTGAAGTCATCAACACCTCAGTCAGTCACTCAAACTCTGATGTTAAACTTTGTCCTCTGTTTTTACAGAACTCCCCTTCATCTTCTCGCAGATCTACTTGCACCTTTTTAATTCCCTTTTTTTTAGGATCAAGTATATTTGCCAGAAGAAAAGAGCTCCTTTTTGTCATGTTCAGCAGATATTGTTTTCCAGCTTGATTAACTTCCAGCTTGAGGCTTTAAATGTCTGTAAAAGGAAAAGAAGATACAGTCCTTGGGATAATCCTTTCCCATGCAAGAGCAAAGTCTCGCTGCAGAATGGGAAGTGTTGGCTTTCCCGATGAAATGTTATGTTTGCCACACAATATAAATTCAAACGTAGCTCTAAAGGTCTTGAGAGGTCCCATATGTGTGTTGGAACAGAGGAGTTGAGCACTATGAGAAGACTCTGAGTTCTAATGGTGCCCAGAGGCTTTGTATGTGACTTTGGTATATCACTAGATCTCTGTGCTGACTCACACTTGGTACCATAACATTTGGTACACTCTGCTTCACCCAAGCCTTGTGGTGTTCACATTATTGTATTATTATTATTATTGTTCCTCTGAGTATTGAGGCCAGAATAAACTGGATCAGAATTAAGAAAGCAGCAGCCTAAGTGCCTGTGTTGCTTGCATTTCAGATTCAGTGCAAGACTGCCCCCGTCATTGCCATGGGAATGGCGAGTGTGTGTCAGGTGTCTGCCACTGTTTCCCAGGATTTCATGGAGCAGATTGTGCTAAAGGTACCATTTTCCCTATATTTACAAATAATCACTGTGTGTTTGTGGTGTAAGGATCTACAGTGCCTGCTAGCTAGCACGGGTCCAAGAAAGATTCAAATAGATCAATTGGCTTTTTTTTTCCTTAGATCTCAAGTTAGATAGGATCAAGAAGAAGCATTTTTACATTTTGTATGAGCTTGCACAGCTACAGGTTTCTTGTGGCAGATGTAGCAGGCAGAAATGGCAGAAAACAGATTTATTTTCTGTAAAAGTGGCTGAGTTATTAATGCTTTCTGATAATCATTAATGGTCTGCAACACAAGACTGATTCTCTTCACTGATAGCTCGTAGTAGATATCCTGGCTTGCCTCAGCCTTCTAGGACAAAGCATCTTTGTTGCATGTACAGTTACCTTTTGACCAAAGGAACTTTGCCTCTTGTAGGAAAACAAGTAGGACTTGATAAAATCTTAAAATAAACCTTTTCTTAAAGGTCAGTTGTAAATTTTAACAACTAAAACTGGGAAATAGATTACTATCGAGGATTAGACAGAAATCTAAATGACATCTATGGATTGGCATGTATGTGTTTATTAAGGTTTTCTGAGAGTTTGGGATAGCTGTCATAGGGAAAAGATGCATAAAGGAGAACCTCTTTATTTATACAGCTAGTATCAGATATGTCTAAATCCCATGTTTGTATTCCCTGATGTTCCTGAGGACACTCATAACATTTTATGATTTGGTTCCTTAGTTTGTGTGAGATTTAGGCACACTATCAGTATTGTGCTTACAAGTGATTTCCACAGGGATAGGGCTGTTAGAGCTCAAAGGGGGAACGCCTGGTGTTTGAAAGCTTTTTGAGGTAACTTGAAGGACCTTAGAAATTTGCTCATTTCTTCTTGGACCTCTGATCCAGTCCCGAGGACAGGTGTTTGTGCCCCACCTCTCTCCCTGCTGTAGCAGGATGGCATCCCTGTGCCTGCCTATGAAACACTCCTTGAGCAGCTGTTACAGCTCTACTGGAGGGAGTAATTTCATTTATTGTCTCCATATTTGGCTCTTGAAGGTGCCCCAGTACAAAAAAAAAAAAAACAACCAAAAAATAGAGACCCCGAGGGCCTTGGAAAGCTAATGCTGTTATTTCAGTGCTCGCTCTGCTCGTTTTAAAGAATGCCTCAAATACAGCGTGCATGTTGTTTGATTACCTGAGAAATTAAGACAGCTGGCACGTACAGGGAGGAGCTGCGTGCATCCCACCGGGTAACTGGTGTGGTAGCGCGTGCTCTGAAGGCAGAGTGCCAGCTGCGTGCATTGCCGTGGTGTTAACCTGTGACAGTGTGCATGCAGTGACCGTGTGCCCCACTGCCACCCTCCACGCACACGTGGCCGTCGGAGCGGCTCCTTTGCATCCGGAGTCATCGAGCGATCCTGCGTTGTGTGCTCAACCTGTGTGTAACACCCCACGCTGTGTCAATGCTAGAAAATACTTTGTTCAGGCTGTGACAGAAAAAATAGCTTTTTTTCCTAGGGTGCTTGTCAAACTGTCTGTCAGGCTTGTCCTGCCCCTCTGTGCGTTCCCTCTGCTTCCCGCTTTGTCCTTCCTGTGTCATCTCTTTCCCCTCCAAAGCAGAAATGGTTTCTTGGAAGCTTCTTTCAACTATTCTACTGTTTCCTTGTCAGACGTCGTGGTATTTCTAAGGAACAAAGAAGCTTGGAAAGCTACCTAAAGTGACAGCAGGGGTGTGCTGAGGGCACTGGTGTTCCTGTGCGGGCACAGAACTGCACAGCCTTACCCTGCGAGCCCTGCCCACGCTGTGGCTGGGCTGGGTGGAAGGGCTCCTGCCTGTGCCCATGGCCACAGATACGTGAGAGCAGCTTCAGAAGGTAGAAATCGAAATTGGGATCGTGTGCATGGGAAACCACAGTGAAACGAGGGAGAGAATTGCATCTTTCCCGGCATGTTACATGTATGGACACATGTTTAATGCACATTTACAATAATCTTAAATTTATATTTAAGCTGTCACAAGTATGGAGGTATAATGATTTTCTTTCCATATGATGATTTTTTTTTAGTATTATTCACCTAGCAACCCATCTTTCAATGTCTCATTTCTCCACTTTGAGACAATTTGAGGCAAGGCTCAAATAGAGAAATATGGAGAAAATGTGAACAAGCTCCTCAGATGGCTTTTAGAACTTGGTCCGTGCAGTGGCACAGCGGTCTGAGAGCTTCACTTTGGGTGACACCCAATAGCTAGGAAGCATGATCCTTTATAGCAGGGAATGCCCTGTGACAGGGCTCATCCTCAGGCCACCAGAGGCAATAAATCATTGCAGGAGTCACCTGCAAAGCATGTGCAGGTACTGCTCCATGTTGTTCTGAAAGGTGAACATGAAGGAAAGCTGTGAGAGGCAGCACAGATATGACTGAAGATCCATTAGTTCCAGGAAAATACCATGAAAACCACTGGAAAGAGAAGAATTTTTGGCCCAACCCATAGGCTGTAATACACTTTCATACCATGACTGAAGTGGAATAAACATCACTCTTTCAAACACTCCTGCCAAATACTGGAGAGGGAGGGTTATTTCTCACTGTCATCTATGGAAATGGCTTATTCTCAGGTATCCAGTATCAACAGATTTACTCCATCCTTGCTTAGGGAAGATTCCCTTTGAAATCATGTGGAGTTTAAGCCAATTAAGGTTAAAGAATTTCATCTAACATACAGAAAAGGTAATGATACATTTTGATCTCATGTGGATAAGATATGGCACGCAAAGAAAATCTGATCGTCAAAAGGTAATTCAGTGTGTGGAGATGTGTCCTGATTAAAAAAAGGTGTCTACAGTTAAAGCCAGTGGAAGATTTGCTGTGAAGTGAATTAACTGCACTGAGTAACCTCCTGTCCCCAGTTCTCTGTAGGAGTTATTGATGAAAAGTGATGCTATGGCCAAGGATCAATTAGGGAATCAGACATGCAGTTATGATTGCCTTATTTTGGTGTGTTGTCACCTTTTTATGTACATCTCTATTTTTCTGTAACCTCTATGACATAACCACTGAAGTATATCAAGATGTCCTTCTTACTTGGCGTTCCTGCTGTTCATGTCTGATCATACTTTGGATTTTCAAGTTCCGTGGTAAATCTGCAAGCAGGCATCCTGCATTCACCATTTGTAGAGTTCAGCGATATGACAAGTTGAGAACCTAGAAGGGACCCAGAGTTGCCTATAATTTCATCTCGTAAGGTATTTGAAGGGCATGCAACTCTTCCACTCCTTTAACAAAACTGCTTCCAAAGACACTGTCAGCCACTGTTTTGCGACTGTGCACAGAGCCTCCTTTCCTTTTGCATTTTAAAGTACTGGGATTAGCATCACAATCATCTTCAGCTAATCTGAAAAGGTGAACAATGCACCATCACATGGGGTTTGTACATTGGCATGATGAGCATAGCCTGCCAAGAGCTGATGTCTGATTAGTAAAAGAAGGACAGAAATGGACTCGAGTAGCTTATGTCACCTGCCATGGAGCTGCCATTTAGCAGACACTTTTAGCTGATCATGCGATGTAATAAGAAACATGTTTAATATTTTAATCTAAATGGATTGAAGGCTTTAGGATTTTTTTTAAAAGCAAAAATTTGTACGATTGTTTGATCAGTTGACTTTTTAATCTGATTTTAAGAACTCTAATTAATCAGATCCGTGTTATTCGCGGTTTCTTTTGCTGTTCTGCTTGTGTGGGTTTTTCATTATTTTATTTTCATTCTGTTTGTTTTTGGCTTACTGGCAAAGGACGGCGCCACTTTAATAAGTATAAAAAGAAGGGTAGGTTTTTTTAAATTTCTTTTTATTTCTTTTGCAGCATCTATTTAGTTTGAAATAGTCACTAAGCTGTAAAGTGTAGTCTCTCTTTAAATTTACTCTAATGGATTGCTGTTTGCACCACAGTAAGACTTCCTCCCGCTGCCATTTGATTTGTTGTGTGTGTGCTGTTACTCTGTATAAAATGGAAAGAGCTGTCAATTACTAGGTAAGTTATAATTGCTAGAAGTAGCAACTCCTGCTTTTTTCCAGTTGTTGTTCTGATTTCAGTTGTTTGAGACTCTTCTTCCTCTGAGGTTTTTTGGAGGCTTATTGCTTGGACAATAGTGCATAATGTGTTTTCATCCGCTGAGTACACTGCTTGAAACTGTTCTCCCTGTGCCATATCCAGAATGCTCCCAGTGGCACAGGATGTTTCTGGGAGTGATTGCAATGGAGGAAACATGAATTTTGGGGTGCATCCTGCTGAATAATTCAGTACTCGGTTCTTTGCTGTAGAGCACACGGCCCACACAGATTATTGGTGTCTGGCATATGCTGGTAATGTACAGGAGCTTGTATTTCCTCCCTGTGTCACTAAGGAAAACAGTATTTCTCTTCGAAATGCCCTGAAATTTTAGGAACTAAAAATGGCTCAAGCAGACAGAGGCTCTCTGGACTTTGAGGGGAAAATTGAGTACTGAATAGCCTAATTCCTTTGCCTGTCCTGCACAGAAGAGATGGGACCTGAGGTGAGGCAGCACTTTGGGTCTCTCCTGGCACAGTCAAATAGAGCGTGTGTGTCTTGTGCTATTCAAGTGACTCACTGCAATAACAGGTTATAGATCAGGCAAGTGAAATTGTTCAGATTAAACATTCTGACACCCACACCAGATTGGTTTGCAGAGCAAAGAACTGGAGAGGAACAGTACAGGAAAAAATGCTGGGTTTGTGGCATTAGGGAGAGATTATAATGAGCAATAGTATTTGTCAAAGCTGATCTGTTGTGGTTAGTACTTTACATGCAAAACAAATAAATAAAAGCAGCGCCTGACTCCGAGAACTAACCAGATCAATACAAGTTGAAAGGGAATGAATGTGAAGAGGTAAGGAAAAAGAGTTATATGCAGTGTTAAAAACACACCAGCAGTGTGACTGTTCTCACTTTGGGGGAACACTCTGGTAAAATACAGTTTTAAGAAAGATAATGAGGCAAATAAATAACATCTTGTGGATAATGGAGGGCAAATGAGGCCTTTGAAGGGGAGACTGAGCATAGGAAAGAGCTCCAAACAAGAAGTTTTAAAATTTGACTCTCAAAAGCATCCTAAGCGCTGGAAAGGTTGAAGTCAGAATCTGAACAGTGTGATGTGAAGGGGGTCTGTCCATGGAGTTAGAGCATGAAGGTGGCGTTCCATGGGATAGGAGGGAAAGACCTGACTGAAGCAGGACTGGGAAAGAAGAGCCGCACAGCTGAAGGTTAGAGGGACAGCATGAATTTTGCAGCACTGTTGTATATAAACCTGACTGAAGAAGACTGAATTTGTCAATGGGGAGAAAAAGGTGTTTGTTTAATGTAGATTTTATTTGCTGAAGACAAGGGCAGAATTCTGAGCGAGAATGCAGAAAAAAATCTGTAAGGCTTTGTCAAAGCCTGAATGTGAGGGGAGACAACAAGTCAAAAATAATATCCAGATGATGAACCTCAATAGGAGGTAGAAGGATAGTATTGTCCACTGTAATAAAACAAGAATGCAGGGCGGGGCTGAGAAGCAGTGGGTTAGGGAGAAAAGATAAATTAAAGAAATAACGTTATCGGTAAGCATTTTACATGTTCATAATCATAGCATGTCTCATCACTTACATCATACTCTTGGGGAGGAAAAAAAGTATGCTTTTCGCTGGAAATACTGCATTCCTGACTTGTCACCCACGCATATCTCACATCCTTTCTTGCAGTTGACAAAATTCAGCATGTTCAGCTTCTCTCTTTGTATCTGTTTCTGGGTGGGTTTGTTTTTGGGTTTGGTGTGTTTATGTGTGTATGTGTGCCAACTTATGTGCGTGCTGCAGCAGCAGCACAGCCCTGGCTTGTCACTCAAATCTGCTCTCACAGTGGGTGGAAGCATCATTTCGATACTTGAACAGACAAGGCTGTCTTTGGCAACGTTCCTCTCCAGCAGTTCCCACCTCTCTGACTCAGTACCTTGAAATGCCTTTGTTAGAAACTTTCTTCTCGTTTTCCCGGTCTCATATTTTATTAGCAGACTTTTTTTTTTTTTCATTTCTGGCAAACTGATCATGTCCTCAGTTGCCTTTCAATGAGTTTTATGTACAGGCCAGCGATTGCCCTCGTTTTTCTTAGTCCTCCAGAACGGCAGTACGCTGTAAAAAGGGTTTTGTGCCATTAACTCTGCCTAAAATAATTACAGAATAAATAAATGGACATGCAAGCTACCTTGACAGTGACTGACAGCCATTGCTGTCTATCAGCTGCTACTTGCCTGCATGAAATGAGATAGGAGGTTTGATCCAGTGTCAGGTAGACAAGTAGAGCCACCACAAAATCCATCGCTCCAGCTCTTTCTAATTGGCAATTTAAACAGGAGCCCAGAACTGATGGGGTCACAGGCTGAATTCTTTCTGACTGTTGGTAGTCGTGGCTCCAAAAGGGGCTCAAGGCACACAGTCACTAGTGCCAAGGAGGAGAACACAGGAGCCATCGTGTCTAGTCTGCAGCTTTCCTCATCAATCCTCAGCAATTCTCCTGGAGATCAGAAGTAAAAACAGGGGACTGGAGAGTCTGGACTCCAGAATTCTACAACAGTTACCTTGTTAAATTTCTGTTACAAGACAAGTCATTTAGCATCCTAACATTTCATTGCTGTTTAAAAATATGTTCATGTCCCTGTAGTACATTGTCGATTAGCAGATGTGCTGTTAGTGACAGGATGGGGACATAAAAGTACTCAGATTACTCCCCAGCCTGCCCTGGGCTACAACTTGGGCTCCATACCCTCGGCATTCTTTGTGAGAGAATATTTGCAAAGCTGAAATAGGACCCGGGAGCTGCTTTTAGCAGTGGGAATATTTGGGAAAACAGACTTTAAAAAGAGAGTTTTCAACATGCAAAATATGAACTTCTCGGTGTTCTTAAAGTTTTTATGGCTTCTGTTGATTCCAGCTTTGAATTTAGGATTATGAAGAATTTATCTACAAAAGGGCTTGCCCTGGATAATTTCGAGTGGGAATGCTCCTGTTGTTTAGAGGCACATCCTTCCTTCTTTTTGTTACAATTGTGCCTCTACCAGGCAGCAAAAAAAATTTTAATGCTATTTACTTAATGTTTTTAAATATACCTGATACTTGCATCTAGTGTGGCAACTTAATTAGCATTTGTTTTCTATATTAAAATGCCAGGAAACGTACGGCCGAACTTGTGCATGCGGATTGCACTGCCCTTTCATATGTTCCTGAATTAAGATGCAACCTAGGAACTTGAAATTACGTCCCAAAGAGCTTGTAGTGTGGTGATGCAGGTGAGAACGCAAACTTGCTCTGTAGGAGAAAATTTCAAAGACAAAGCTAAGAGGATTAAGAAAAGAAATGGGGAATGCTGAGGAATTCAATAATGAAGGAAGAAGAAAATAACTGAGAGCAGTCGCTGGTGCCACTGATGGGCCAAATACGATAGGTAAAAAGTGGGCATGTAAGGAATTATAAATCTGATTTCAGTGAACACTCGGGTATCTGTATCTGATCATTCGCTCCCCAACCTGCAGAAATTCAGAGACCAAAGACAGGGCCACGGGCAGCACTGTAGCTGAACTGGAACCAAATTTTATCGGCTTAGGACGATAAGAAAGTTTGCTTTGCTTATGTCCAAGGTGGAAAGCACGTGGAAACACAGTAAAATCTTATTAATGGCTTTTTCTTTAACAGCTTTATATAATATTTTCATACTTATTAAAAACTGGGTACATTCATTTATCCCTCACAGCTGCTTTTGAAGGCTGCATTATCAGTTACTTCACTTTATTTATCCTTGCCTTCTTATGCATGGGTAACAAAAACACGTGTGCTTGCACAAATATTTTCTGTTTCAATAGGATTCTAATAAATAAATATTTCAAAAGGTTCCCAGTGCAGCAAGGCAGTGGACACGCATACAAATACATGCAGGACACAACCCATTGTGCAGCTCAGTTCTGGCAAGCCAACAATCTTTTTACCTTGATAATACTTCATTGGTGGCCAGGAATCTCTCTGCTCTGCCTCTACTCTGCTGAGCTGAGTCGTGCTCAGTGTGCTCTGTATGCTTTGTAATTTGTTTTTGTGTTTAATTGGTTAGCTTATTTAATTGTGTTGCAATCTACATTTTGTTTTTAGGTTGCATTGTCTCCCTGGACTTGTACTGGTGTTTGTTTATTTCATTAAGTTCTAAGAGTTTGTCTTTGCAGTTGTGTTGGGATCGTCTTGGAGTCCTTGTGTTCATGGTAAATGTCATTGAAGCGACTATGATTAAGTAGTATTGTAAATCACATTATAGAAATACAGCTGGTTTAAAAGATCCTTAGACATTTGCCAACCCTGAGTAACAGAACCAGCCCTGAACCACAGCTTCGTATTTCAGCATGCATGACTTTTCTTCATACCTACATTATATCTAGATTTGAACCTGTAATTTAGATATTTTTCCATCTGTAGCCCCTATTCCGGTGAGATTAAATTCCGTTAGCTGTCATCCTCCTTCACTTTGTCAAACAAACAAAAATATCTCTAAATCAAATGTAGAAAAATGTTTAAATATCCGCAGCTGATGTGGAACTGTGAAGTTAAACATGTTATGATTTAAATCTTTTCTGCTAAATTTAATAAGGCAAATAGTAGTAACTAGAAGAGACCAAACGAGCTTGGGTTTTAAATACCCCAAACTGCAGCCTGTGGGTGTAATCCTGCACTGCTGTTTAGCCAGGGCTGAACCATGGCCAGAAGCAATTCTCTGGGAAAGGTGGAAAACGTTACCAAAAAAATACGAAAAAATATCTCACTTCTTTGTTCCTTCTTCTAGAAGCACAAGTGACTTCATGCTCTTAGTGCTTCTCTGTTATTAATCTTAACACAAATGTTTGGAGGGATAGTTCTGGTGTTTGATTTTTGTCCTTACTGCTGCTTTTCATGACCTTGAAGCATCGTCTCTGATTTCTCAGTGGCTCTTTCCACTGAGATAGCAACTGAAACCTCTGAAGTAGTTTAGTTTTCCCTTCTCCCTCAGTTTTTCTAGTGATGAAGTTATCAAGATACAAATGAAGACCTACATGCTTGTCTATGACAGTAGCTGATTTCAACATCTGTTTGTTTCCATCTGTTGGTAGAAAGTAAAACTTGTTTCTCTGCACGGTCTTGTATCAACTACACTGTTCAGAGCTAAGGCAGGAATTTCACAGCTCTGATTCTGTTACCAGACCTCCCAGAAAAAGGGTTGGTTTGTTTGTTTTTTTGTTTTCTTTTTTTTCAAAGGCATAAAATATGTGGCAAACCGATCAGTCACATTGTTCTGTGGTAAACCAGAACTGGAACAGGGGAACTTCCATTGCCCTGAATGCAGCGATGCATGTGGAA
This sequence comes from Sclerurus mexicanus, assembly GCA_013396755.1. NCBI lineage: Eukaryota > Metazoa > Chordata > Aves > Passeriformes > Furnariidae > Sclerurus > Sclerurus mexicanus. The sequence goes on from VWZF01002002.1 coordinate 251,479, forward strand.
AAGACATTGAGCTGTGCTGCTCTTTAGTGATGTAGGAGATGGGGAGGACCCTGCAAATCCCCCCCACGCTTGGCAGGTCATCTTAGTGTGCTGCACAGAGAGCTGCAGGCTTTGCTTGTCACAGGCAGTGACAGCTGCACAGCTGCTGCAGCAGTGCAGGGGGAGCAAAGAGCCTGAATCCTGAATTCCACGACAAAGACTTCCTGGCACAGCTTTATCAAGCGTCCAGTGCCTTCAAATGGCCTCTTTTCTCTCTGTCTCCAATTTGTACTTTGTTTTACGCCACTTAAATATCTTTTCTTATGCTCAGCTGTGGCTTTTCCACTGAGACAGCGCGGTGCTCTTTCTCTGTCCCCCTGCTGTGCCCCAGTGTCTTTAGAGAACTAAGATCTTTGCTGGTGTTTAGTGAGATTGTCTAAGCTCATCTGCTCAGAAGCAGTAATGGGGCTTCAGTCCTTTCAATCCACCATTAAAATAGTGCCAATGTATCTGACATTTGCTTAATTTTGATTTTCCCTAACCTTACAGACTGCGTTGTTATTGAAAATATTGTAAGGGTCAATTCATCAAGCAAAATTTTTTTGTACCAAGTGACCAGCCCCAAAGAGGTCATTTCAAAAATTGGCCATGGTTCTGGAAATTGGTGCTAGGTAGTGTGGGAAGACGTGTTTGTATTTCTTACACAGATTTTTGTAACAGTTGTTAGGCAAAGCAATTATCTAATGGAAATAGGTACTTTGTCCAGTAGTAGAGAATGGAACAGTAAGTGTTGTCTTTCTGACAGATAGGCTCACACTCAAGGCAATGAGAAAAAAATATGATCTTTTTGATAAATTTTTGCCGAAGCAAAGGTTTGCTGAGTGTTCAGAAGAATGCAAATATTCATTGTGCAATAAATGCTGCTCAGTCACTTCTATAAAAACCCTGCCATTTTTTTTTGTAGAACAGCTTAAGTACTTATCGATCGAGAACTTCTATAACTCCCCAAATGGAGGCATCCCCATATCTCTACAGGTATTTTAAATGAATTGAATTAATCATAGGCTTAAAAGTCTCTAGTGGTCTTCGTTAAGTTTCCTGGGTTTAATTAAAACATCTGTGCGCTTTTAATTTATCGATTCATCCAACTCATATGTCATGTTTTTAACACACCCCAGCATGCTCTGCATCATTTTTAACCCGATTTCCACTTAACTAAAGCAATTAAATTCACCCCGGATTAATTAAAGCATCCATACTTTAGTGCTTAAGTCAGCGTGTGCTGCTTTCCCCAAATGGTTTCTGAATGTCAGAGATTTGACACACCTGATGGGTTTTTTGTCCTTCTGGAAATTCTTCTGTGAGTCTCTTCCTTGCTTACTAATGCGCAGCTTGGCAGAGCTTGGTAAGGCTGGGCTTGGGCACCTCAAGTAGGGACAGCAGAGCACGACTGGGAAGGGCTGTACGTTCCCTCACTACAGACCTGATGCTTGCAAAGGTAGAGTAGCACGGCTGTTCAATCATTTAAATTAGTTGTGTGTTCTGTAAAGCAAACAGTTTCATGAAGTAGAGCATCTAATAGCAGTGAGAGTTTTTCATAGTTGTTCCTTCTTCTGCTCCTGGGTGAACTTCTACAAGATGACTTCTGGTTGGGAGAGCACAAGACCTTAGGGCAGCCTAAAAGATGTTGTAGATCTTGCTAATCATCACTGTTCCTCAGAACATTTCAGCCTGACAGAAGTTAGTGATCTCTGAACTCAAACACCATCCTTCCTGACCACGCAAATAGCGTGTTTGTGAGGCACAGAGAGCAGATGAAACACCCTTGGATTCATTCAGTCTCCCATTCCGGAATAATGGAGCAGTTTTGTCCATCCAGACCAGTGACTCCTCTCACCGGCCTGCCATGGGCATCTCATCTCACCACGAAATCCTGTGGCATATACATTAAAAATTTTGGCATGGGGGGACTCCTAAGCCTGGAGGTGACACGAGGGAAGCTGATCATCTTCTGCCGTGTTCAAAAATTTACGTTTGTATGTGAAACTGAGCTGCTTGCAAAATAAGAGCAATAAAAGGGCATTTCTTGTGACCTGGTCCAGGACAGGGAAGCATGGTAGGTGCGAGCTCAAAACCCTTTCAAGTCTGCATATATTTGTGCCCAGAGACTCAAATAACTTGGAAGAGAAGAATACCAGTTTGTCTATTTTATGAGGAGGATCTGAAAAGAGCCTGCAGTAGAGAACTGCCAGCCTAGATCCCAGTGTACAGGACTCTCTCTGCACCGGGGTAATGTTTGCTCTACAGCAAGAGAAACCAAGCCAGAACTCTGCCTTCACATCCTCTTTGGAGCTCCAAGTAGCAGGAGAAGGCCTCTCAAGCAAGCAGCTGAGTAACTAAGCCGAGTTCTGCAGCAGCCTCCAAGAGTTTGACCGCTCAGATATCCTTTGCTGGTTTCTTGCCATGCTCTAGAAGAACACCTCTGGTGAGTATGTGTGTGTGAATGCCTAAGGGTGGGTGAAAGGAGTGTGTGCCCAGCTGGGGAACCTGTGGGCTAAGTGTCACTGGACAGAACGGTGGCTTTTGATGCCAGACCATTTGGGCGTTATCCCTCTGCCATCTCCTCTCCTCATCCACGTGTAAGAGGCTGTTACCAAATCACCCTTCCTCATGCATCCGGGAATATTAGCATGACTCCAAAATAACTCTCCAAAGATAATCTTTAGGGAGAGAACTTTAGGAGGGGTGTTTGGCTTGTCTTTTCTGCTCAACTGATGTTTTTTACAGGACTCACAGGTCTGTAGTATCCATTCATCAGCTGAGACCTATGTGAAGAACAGTCTGGATTTGTTCAAACACCAGTGAAGGGCAGAATCACATCACTAAAACCACATTTAGGGTTATTCAGACTTCACTCAGGGTATATACACTTGCTTGAGTGTTGCCATAACTACTCCTGAAGACCTCTGTCCACTCTTTGACAGTGCTGGGGTGAGATATGCAATCTCTCTCCACATAAATCAGATGGAACCCGATGGTTCCATTACAAAAACCACCTTCCTTCACATTCCTTCAACAGGCTTCTGTCCTGGAACAGGGGCTGTCCATTACACACGGGGAAACATAAACAGTCCTAGATAACAAGAACTCCAGACAATTCTTGAGTAGCTTTCACATTAATTGAAGCTGCCTGGATGTAAAATTGGAGCGGATTGGTTTGGATCTCGTCCTGCAGCAATATGGCCTAGCAAATAAGCATAGCAGACCACTTTCTGGCTCCCTGCTTCAGTTTTCTGTGGAAAAGCAGCTGGATTCTCTCTCCTCCTCACACAGAACAGCCTATAAGCCCATAGCAAAAATATTCATGAAGAACTATTTATTATAGCAGTGACAAGCCACCTTCTTATAACCTACACTTGCTTGCATTCTTGCTTACATGTTTTTCCTGCAATCGTTGTCATACGGCATTCTTGGAAATGCCGAAATCTGACCCAGAATCTCTGTCAATTTTCTTACTCTCAGACTGATATTCCAGTCACATAGGTTGTAGAATAACCCCAACAGAGGGTTGGAAACGAAACTGTGGCTTTCAGTTGCAAGTGTCTTAACTAAGGTTAAATGAGAGACTCTCTTTTTTTTGGTCCAAAGTCAGTTCTGGTGTCACTGACATCGTGGCAAACCACTGAAGGCAGATCGCTGTTCAGCTCATAGACAAGCTGCACAAGGACTGAGTAGATTTATGAACCACAGCAAGACCTCTGACCTGGCAGAAGCATGAAGAGAGGAATGAAAAGCTGTGACGTGGCTTTCAGCTTTACTGAAGTTCCTGAAGCACCACAAAAAAACTAAAAAACTACTGTGGGGAGCTCTTTAGCCCAAGACCCAGCACCATCTAGTAACCTTTCTTCTCCTGTGCCAGTCTCTGGCGTCCCAGAGGTTCGACCCTGCAAAGCCAGATCAAAAGTAGGAGCTAAGAACGGCCTTTCCATGGCCAAGTTCCAAACAGCAGATATGCATCTCTTTTAGCTGGACTGCAATTGCCCATTGCTTAAGGAGACACAGGGACAAAGCAATCAGAGAACTGATCTTACAGCAGATGCCTAGCACAGGTTTGTAAGTGTGGACCACTCTAGCTAGGTCTGCAGTGGTCACATCTAAGTGGCTTGGGTTGGTTTTGCTTTTTTCCTTGTTGTTTTGGTTTTCTTTATTTATTTTAGGAGCGAATTTATTTCTGCTCAGTCCCTCTTAACAAGGAACTGTGCTGTTTAAATAAAGTTACTGTCTTTATTTGAGTTTTCACTCCAGAGGAGAGGTTTGCAGAACAGAAGTCCTTTCAGGTGTTGAGTGACATGTTGACTTGTAAACCAACAAAACAAAAAAAAGCTCTTCCTCACTTGTATCCAGCTTGTGAGTTGACTCTTAACTTTTTGTCTTCATAACTGCTTGAACAGATGTGGTTTGCGCAAAGACACTGTCTACTGCCTACGGATTCCTTTGGTTTTCCTAGCATGTTTTCTTTCTATGCAGTTTTATCACAGCATGGTGAGGAGTTTGATGGGCAAAAGCAAGCACGTCCCAGTGCAGCTGAAGAATCCACACTGAGCAACCATCAATAATGATAACTCCGAGTCTCTGCAATGGCTTGGAGCCACATAGAGAATTTGCATATAAAAATATTGCTTTCTTCTGGGATGGACCTGAAGAGAGGGGCTGCAGGCTTATCCACCACATTGCCTTGTTCTAGAGCGAGAGAGATTTTTGTGTAAAAATGAGGCCCAAATAAAGGGCCGGTGTCTCTACAACGTGTCAGGGTGTGCAGGATGGCACCAAGAAACTTGCCACTCGTGATTAATGCGGGTCTTCAGGACAGGCTGCCTTCTTATCACTTGCCACCAGATCCTCTTCCCCATGGCAAATAAAGAGAGCAGGACAGAGGTGACTACCTTTCTTAGAGTATTTTGGGAAAACCTATCCATGTCAGCCCAAACAATCCTTTTAATTGCAGGGAAGTGGAGAGAGATGGACATAGGAATTGTTTGTGCCCTGAAAAGTGGAAGTGGTGCTAGGTTGGTCCCTTTCTTCCTGGCTCACCTGGATGACTTGCAGGAGGAGCAGCACACCTGGGCACTGAAGGGCCGTGAACACTGGGGGACTGGGCCAGGCTCTGTGGTGTGATCCCTGCAGGCAGAAGGAGCAGTCACCCAGCGCTCCAGCATGGAACAATGTTTGATGGTGACGTGCAAAAAGATGTAGAAGAGGCTGTGCTCGAGTGCAGGATGGCCATGATGGGTATTTGTGTGCGTGGTGTTTCAGTCCAGCTGGTTCAGTAAACTTAATTCTGCAACCAGCTGCAAAAAGCCAAACCCGTAGAACTTTAGCACCAACTTTTTCACTGAACTCAGTAAAGCACTTGTGAACATATATCACATCTGCCACTGGAATTATATTTTATTCGTTTGTGTTCATTTTTGGAGTGAGAAAGCCAACTGGACAAGACTCAGAGTAAGACAGAGCACTAGGAATGCAGTAGAAAGAAGTCCTATTGGCACCAAAGGATGGATAATATAGTTCTAAGACATAGGAACAGTAGCAAAAAATCCCCCTCAAACTCCAGCATACTGGTTTAATAGTTTTACTGTAGGAAAAAAATAGGCTGAAAAAGATTATACATGTAGCCTATCAACCCGTGGTTTTAATTGAAATAACTCTCAGCTCTCCAAATTTTGCTAACGTTTCAGGTTAGAAATCTGAATTTATTTTTCTCTGCTCAATTTTTTCCCATTTCAAATAAGAAAATTCATGGGGGGAAAAAAAATCTATCCTGAAATGTGTTTTTGCAGCAGATCAGTGGGACAGCCAAGATGAATAAGGGTTGCAGGACTGAACAATGGAGAAGTTGGATAACTGGACCATTACACATTTCTTTGTAGGAAATCCATTACTTGGGTTCTTCTTGATCATCCAGGTTAAAGGCATAATAGAAGCCAAGAAGACATTAGGACCTTGTAATGATTAATAGTGGCTTTTGAGTGTATTTTTGGCACTGTAAAACTAGGTGTTAGTTTCTAATTACTTTGAAAGGTGAAAAGACAGGGAAATGCTTTTCTGGCTTTATCAAACTGCATCAGCGAGAAGAGCACACGAGCGTACCTTTTCTCAAATATTCACTTCATTACTCCCATTTTCTGTTATTCCTATTTTTTTCCATTTCTCCGGGTAGCAGCCACATCCAGTCTTTGACAGGCCCAGAGGTTCACAGATTGCCACGTTTACAAGGGAGCCATGAACACAGAGGAGGGTGAATAGGCCTTGGTGTAACATTTATATGCAGCTGGGTTTTAATAAACCACTTGTTTCTTTCCATTGCTCTGCATACGTACAACATCTGGTTCCTGGCACCCAAGACCTGCCAGCTACCTTTATTATTCATAGACTTCGCTTCATTTGCATAAATGAATATTTGCTCAGAATATGGCTTACCCCCCTCAATAATACAAGGGTGAGGGATAAGGGTTATTGGTTATTTCTTGCCGATACACACAGGGTAAAAGCTGTCACTCTGGGATTTGGGGAAACCACGTTCAGCAGGGGAATTGGTGGCAAAGTGCTTTTCTAGTAGCTGAAAGCTTGTGTTACTCCTGTGTTCAAGATTCTTACACTGAAAGTCCAAGGATCTAAAAAAGTCTGAGGACATTGCATTAAAAAAGTGTTGTGAAAGAAGAAAGATGCTCTGTAATACAGTGTTGTGGGGACTGAATGTTTTGTGTTGTGCTCGCTGTGAAAATGGAATGTTACCTAGAGGAAAAAAGCAGAGTAATGTCAGACTCCAATCTGTTCACGCTGCCTCGTTAGTTATCCCAAACACTGCCAGTAGTCTGTAAAGAACGGGACTTGTGTGCTTGGAATGCCCAACTCATGCGTGCTTTTTAGAGAGCCATCAAAGTATTTCCTTGGGAAAGGAAGGACTGAGCCACTACAAATGATCTCGGATTTTTTTCCCCCCCCAGTAAACTAACATATTTGAGTATATGCATAAATATTTGGCAGTGTATTTTTAGTGCCCTTTTTCCCAAATACCCACGTGACCCTGGGTGCTGTTTTCCTCTCGTTCCATTTTGCAGCTGCCTGCCCGGTTCTGTGCAGCGGCAATGGTCAGTACTCCAAAGGCACCTGCTTATGCTACAGTGGCTGGAAAGGTCCAGAATGTGATGTACCCATCAGCCAGTGCATTGATCCCTCGTGTGGAGGCCACGGTTCCTGCATCGAGGGGAACTGTGTCTGTTCCGTGGGCTACAAAGGAGAAAACTGCGAGGAAGGTAGGATGTTTATTTTCTACGTTGTGGGTTCGTTTGCCGGGTTTTGGAATTATTTAACGAGTAAAGGGAAAGGAAAGGACAGGGTAAAAATCTCAAGCATAAAACTGCCGTAGCAGATTATTCTAAGAGAGGGGAAGGACGTGGTCCATCGTGGTCCATCGCAATTTTACTGGTTTATCAAAATTCAGATGAAACTTCTGGGTCTTCTGTATATGTTGCTTTGCAGTATGAAGAGTGCCTGCCGCAAGTAAACCTAAATAATTCCTTTGTTGGAAAGGGAAGAAAAATCTTTTCTTATGGATTGTATTTAGTGAACAATTTAGATGTGAAACGCAGAGGAAAAGGGAGCAGCGGTAGGCAAAACTGTGTAGCTTCAGCTTCACACGAAGCAAACGTATCAATCACTATTAAGACAGACGCTGATGAAACAAATTCGGAAGACTCAGATATCCGTGTGACTTACAGACTTAATGTAGGGCAAATTACTCCTGTTAGCTGCAATCATACAGGATTAAGGAAAGGTAGATGGTACACATGAACAATAACTGTCTTTTAAATGGAGAAAACCTTTTCAGGCTGAAAGTGTCCAATTCCTTGCGTATGTAGAATGAGCAAATGTAACAAAATATGCAAAATGCAGTCATGGATCAAGCTCAATACTGGTTGTATGCACAGTGTTTTCTCTTAGAATGCACAACATGAATTGGACTGCTTTTCTTTTTAAAATATATGAGTATAGTTTTAAAAGGGACTTTATTTCCCCAGACAATTTCTAATAGGTAGTTCAGCATACCTTGGCACATCCCCAGGGCAGAAGTAGTTCACATTGCGTTATGATGACACTCCAGAGTTCGTTAATCCTCCAAGAGGAGAAGCGGCTTGATAGTGAAGTGATAGGGCTGGGATGACATGCTTTTAGGACTAAGGAGTCTCTCTGGAATATTCTGAGTGGGTTGCAGAGCTGTCCACCACGTGTATTGATTTTTATCTTACCCTGTAATAAAGAGCTGTTTCTGCCCTCAGCAAACAAAGGGAAGAAAACTATGGGGACCTAAACCACTGGGGGTTTTATTCTTTGGACTGCAGGTGTCACCTTTAGGACAAAATTTTGCATTAGTGTGAGTGAAGTTCCTGTGCTAAAAGGAGAAAAAAAACCCACAAGGATCCTCACGAGTGGGACTGCCAATACTGCAACTGCTTGTTCAGTTCATTCCTGTCCTCTCCTTCCACTAAAGCTTCCCAGCACTGGTTATTGCAGCTCTAATCCAGAACTCTGTCGTTGTCAAGAGTTTTTTCATTGTCTTTAATGGGGTACATTTTAAACTATATCCAGAAAATGCTGTAATGTCCTCTTTGTCTACTCAGAGTTGAGAGTTCTCAGTCTACACTGAGTGTATACGCTAGAATTCCTGTAAGAGCAATAGGCTCCTGTAGTGCTGAATCCCATTTATCCTAAAGTGAATGTTTGAAATGAGCGAAACAAACACACTGGCAGCTCAAGAGGAGTTTATAGAACAAAGGTGTTGTGTTAACACCACCCAAAGCTGGGGCCACTACACAACTCGGTCAGCTGGGTTTTTTGGGAGGTGAATTGCTATTTGAGATGAAAGGATAGGCATTATTTAATCAACACCGTGCTTGGAAGGATAGGGTGTTTTTCTTAAAAGGACACATGGATTACAAAGGCAGGAGATATCTACTGCAGACTTGGAAGGGGCCAATAACGTGACAGGAAAGGTTGAAATAACCTTTTGCATGTATCAGTGGGCAATAAATAAATCAATAAATTAATTTGCAAATAAATAAAAAACAACCACTATATTTCTGCTCTAAAATTCCATTTCTTTCATACAGATTTCTTACATGAATTTAAGTGCTACAGGAACAAGGGTATACTATGAAGTGGTGTCTCTCCAATTAATCATCTAGTTTTATTTAAAGTTTTTGCATGAATTAAAAGTTTGCCCTTTTAATGCTAGAATGATGCAAATAATACATCCATAGTTAAATATAAGATATGAACTCTCCTCTATTGATTTGAACTTCCAAAAGGAACAGCAAAGGTTGATTCATTTGCCATTTTCCAACTAGGATATTGAATTAGAACAAGTGGGTCAGCATTTTTGTCTTCCCAATAGCTTTTTATTTCTGATATTCATCATGGTCATATGAATTGTTCAAACAATTTACCTGAAATGAAAGTGGCACCAAAATCAATATTTGCGAGGCACAATTTTTGCAGCATAAACACTGTTGTTTTATTAACAAATTTGCACCCGAGATGAAGTGGCGTATTTGTCAGGCTTCATTCAGTGTGGGTTGGGGGGAGACAAGTGAAATTGCCAAATTAGGTTAAGTTAAGGGTGGTTTTCTTGTCACTTTCCCGCTCGAGTCATTTTTCAATGACATTTAACTCGGTAAGTGTAATTCATGGCTCTTTGGGGACTTCACGGTACATATTGTTCGGAAAACTCCTTGACCTCCTTTTTTGTCCTTAAGGATATAAATTGCTTTCAGTCCCTTTTTTGTCAAATCTACAGAGGGCCCAATACTAAATGAGCTCTAATGATCTGAGCTGCCAAGGGGCCGGCAGTTCCAAGTCTGACATACCTGCTCGCTAAGGCACGTTCTCCTTTGTTTGAACACCAAAGACAGCCCCTTTATAAATCCCTCCTAAACAGCACTGGAAACCCTCCTGCATCTCAGGGCCACAACCTTTGCAGCAGAAGGCAGTGCAGTTCTATTGCAGGTAATCACATTATGCTAATTTTTACCAGCAGAGGATCTGGCCCGAGATGATAACTCTAAGAGCGTGTATGAAAATAGAACCAGACTGGAGCTCAAAGGGAAAACTCTGCTGGGTTTAAACTTTGAAAGCTACTGCTTGTCCATGTGATAGAACAAAACAGCAGCGAAGTATATTTGTCTGGAGCGAAGCACAAAGGTGTTTGGTGTGTTCTCCTGTAAAACAGGGCGTAGGGGCATTGCCAGGATTCTTCTGCAGGAATGCCTCAGCTGCATGAGCACTGTGATTCAGGACAGAGCAAAGGCAGGGCATTCCTCTAGCAAAAGGTGGTGTTTTTCACATCCCTTTCTGTAGGACTTCCATTGGAGAAGATGGTACATTCCTGACAGGGAGGGTACATTATGACATGTCATTATCTCCTAAAAGTAACTGTCCTGCCACATGTGATGTTATACACACATTGCCCTTCTAAATTTGCTGGTAAAATATTATAATCTAAATATATATATATATAAAAGAATAGACTTAGTGTAGGAGGGTAGTAGCTCTCATCCTAAAAGTAAACTGACCTAGGTTTTTGTGTTCTTTACTTCTTTATTCAATCAGATTGTTTTATAACAGCTCTGTGTCTGTTGGGTTCCGCAGAAACAGATGTATTCTAAACTTGGGACATTTCATTAAGCACCAAGAAGGAGTAACAGTACAGGACAAGCACGCTGCATAATTCTAAAACAATGTGAATTTATCAATTTTCATCTGAGCTGAACCACAAACCAGTGTTAGTTTACCTACAGATACAAAATTTCATTATCATATTTTTGTGTCCGTGTAACCAAGCTTTAAAACTTAAAAAAAAACCTCAAAACTATAGCCAGTGTCATCATTAAAATGAAAATCTTGTGAGAAATTTTACAGTAATTTATTCCTGTGCTACTGTAATCTGAATTAAAATCAAAACTATCCTGATAACTCATGTTATTGCATCTCTGTGCCTGCCTCAATCCTCTGTTTGTGTCTAATCTATATACTTTAAATGTTCTGCAACTACATAAAATAATTTGACAAGGCTCTGTGTTTATAGAAAAGTTGAGATTTGAAAGATCAAGTATTGTTCACATCAGGTAGAGTGAAAATGTCTCTGCCTTAATTTAGAAGGATCAATTTGGCAAAGATGAGAGATAAATCACTTTCATTATAAACTCAGATCTTCCTGGAGCAGCAAGAGAGACTGCCAATCATTTTTGGTCCTGTTGTTGTGAGCTAATATATACCAGTCATGAGATGAATTCAGGTTATTTAAGACATGAATTTGACCTTGGCCCTCAATTCCACAGCAGAAGGCACTTGGTGAAGCCTCTGTGTTCTTATTTGCAGTACAGCATAGTGTACTTATACGAATTCATGATATAAGATAAAAATTTGGAAATTCATAAGGTTACTGATAAAGTTTATTTGAAAGACAGCTCATAACATTCTTTTATTTCTCAGGATTGAAATAGCAACTGAAATTTCATTGCATCATTTCCCATCATAATTATTTTCCCTTTCTCCCTCTGTTGTTTCTGGACTGAGAAAATATGAAATCTGTTATCTGTATCTGGTTTTATTTCTTTAAGAGGAATAGTCTGCTGGTTGGAATATGGGTTGAAGTAACTAGGGCTCTCAGTTTCATAGCTCAGCTGTTAATGAACCATGGATCAAACATTCAGAAGTGCCTGAATGATTAGAACCCAAAATGAAGCTGAGAGCCGCTGGTATTTTGACTTCTAGGTACCTGAAGCGGCTCTCATAATTTTTCTCACAATGCTCTAGCATCTTATTAGTAATAATTCCAGTATCGATGAAGATACTCCAAAGCAAAAATCCTTTAAAACCGCAATTTATGAATTTACTTTTTATTTTAAGCACAGTACATGAGTCGCTGGAACGTCAACGTATTTCAGAAGAATTGTCTCCAGGCTAACATGTGGAACTCCTGTATTTAAGTGGGTTTTTAAAGTCTTTGTGCTCCCCCACCAAATTCCTGCAGTAAGCTGTCATTATTCAGCCCAACCCCATTTTATTTATTTAAAGCCCAACATCAGTTGCTTCACTTTGCCATTCTCAGCCCAGGCGTGAATGCGACTTGCAGAACTGCCCCGGAGTGGTTTATTGATCGCAGCGGTACGAACCTTGAAGAGCACACGTGTTCTCCAGCCATCCCATTGTCCAACCCTGACCCTTCTCTGTGTTGTCTCTGCTTCCCTCTGCAGTCGATTGTTTGGATCCCACGTGCTCCAGCCACGGAGTGTGTGTCAACGGGGAATGTCTGTGCGGCCCGGGCTGGGGAGGAGTGAACTGTGAGCTGCCCAGGGCCCAGTGCCCAGACCAGTGCAGTGGGCACGGCACCTACCTGGCCGATACGGGCCTTTGCAGCTGCGATCCCAACTGGATGGGTCCCGACTGCTCCGTTGGTAAGAGGAAGAGGTTCTCCCCCCTGATTTTGCCACAACGCTCCCGTTTTGTAAAAACAGACGCAAATAGTTTGAAAAATTGCCTTTGGCACACGTCTGACCTTGTTTGGTTTTGTTGGGAAGAAGTGTGTATGCATCTCAGCTCTTATTTTTCATGAAATTCTTCATTTGGGACGTGCAGTTGGGGGCGAGGTGGACGCAGCTTCGGAGTTTGTGTGTCATTCTAGCACTGACTCTCGTTTGGAGTGAAAAAGTTGCATCAGTGCTTCACATCTGTTTCCCAACTGTAAATGAGAGTGTCCATCATTTATAAACGTGTATAACATTTGAGGAGTGGAGAACACAACACTTAAGTACATTCTGGGGGTTTGCTTTACTGCGCGTCAAAATCCCACTCCTTTATGAGAAACATCACAAACCAGAAAGATCTATTTTCAGCTAAAGGCTATTTTTCCCTCTTCAGATATATATGGAATATATTTTTAATTATAACATTAAGGGTTTGTAACATTAAGTTCTACCTTTTTCTATTTTATAAGTTTTTATAATAAAATATTTTTTTAAAAAAGTTAAGTAACACTTAAAAGCAGGCACACAAATGTTGACTACAACTTTCATCCTCACCAAAGCTGCAGCTGTAAAACTTGATTATTCTAACAAAAGGAGCAAAAGAGGAAAAGGCACATTTGACAAGACAGCAAATGTCCCATTTGTTGGGAAAAAAATACTGGGAAATTTTCCATTTATAGTGTAAATTGAACCTTGAGATGGAGCTGTAGGCCAAAAACAAGCCTCTCAAAACATTTTTTAGTTATATCACTCAGAATACCCCACCAGGGACGTGAACATGAATGTATTTGTTTTCTGCTTCATGGATTAGAAGCCAGAAAAATTCATCAATGAGAGTTTCACTGTCCATTTCTTTGGTGGCGTGTCGGGCAAAGGATCCCTCTGCTTTTCTCCAGCTGTAGCTGGCAGAGAGCAGTAGAGCTTTTGGAGTGAGACACCAGGTAGCTGACCGTGTCAGTAACAGGAATCCGGAATCCTTCCTTTGCAAGTGCCCTGAATTGCCACCATACCCTGCTGAGTGAGTTTCAAGGGAGTTTCGGCGTCGTTCTTAGCAAATCAATGCCCGTCATTGAAATACATCCCCCGAGGTCCAGATTTGAGTGAAACAGAGCTACCTGCTCCCATTCCAGCTGCTGACAGGTGTTGGGGATGCTGCCTCTGCAGTTTGTATCTCTGTAGGGGATACAGTCTGTCCAGCACGTGCCAGCAGATGGTTTTAAACAACTTTTAACTATAATTTAGTTTCAAAGCAGGAGTTATATACCGAACATGAATGGGCTTTAGACAGCATTTCCTTTTCAGCCTGTTCTGCTCCCCTTACCCTCCGTGAAGTACCCACTGTAATTCCGATCGCTGTTGGCGGCGGGGTTTTTTTGGGGTTCATTTTTTGCTTTTTTTTTCTTCTTCCCCCCTCCGAATCGACTCGTTGTTCCTTGTGCTCTCTCCCAGAGGTGTGCTCCGTGGACTGCGGCACCCACGGGGTGTGCATGGGTGGAGCGTGCCGCTGCGAGGAAGGGTGGACGGGAGCCGCCTGCGACCAGCGCGTGTGTCACCCCCGCTGCACGGAGCACGGAACCTGTAAAGATGGGAAGTGTGAATGCAGAGAGGGCTGGAATGGGGAGCACTGCACCATCGGTAGGCAAACGACAGGCACCGAAACAGGCACATATTGCTTTCTTTTCATAAATCGTAGAAACATAGTTACTGTCGTGGTTCGTAATGGGCTGTTCCCTTAAGGGCCCTAGCGCCTTCACGGGTTAACTGGGGTGTAAAGGGTGTTGCGTGAAACGCAGGCAAGCTTTTGGGATCGGTTGAAATCGGGCACAAAAATGATTCGTGGAGGTTGAAAAAACCCCACACGACAACAAATTCCGCAGCAAATGAACATGGACGTGTAAAGGTGTAAGAAAAGGTCCGTCCTGGTATCATCCGAGCCAAGATTTTCCAACTTAACTACACATTCCTCTGTGTGAATGGCACCTCTTTTAATTTCCTGGTCTGATGCCTCAGCGCGCTCCTTTATTTTGTATCTACAACCAGTCTGGCAGATTATTTGGATTATTTGGGAAAGTTACCCAAAGCAGAAGAGAAAATTGTTATTTTCTTTATGCTGAAATCTAAAGTGGGGACTTCTCAGCGATCACATCCCCTCTGAGAAGTCTGAACAGGTTTATCTGGAACGAGAGTATCCAACTGCTGAGAGAATTCTGTGCTTGTCTCCAGAAAATGTTTGGAGGAGTGTGAGGTGTCCCTTAAAAGAAACTTACTGAGCCTAAATCTAAAGTCATACTGTTTTCATTACCTTAAGGTGGTAAATTTAACACAGAAAAGAGTAGGTCATTTGAGATTTTAATGGCAATCAGGGACCTTAATGGGACAGTCTTATTACAAGTGAATTGTTATTTCTTTACTTAAAAGTGTGGTGAGATTCTTGCATCCCTCAAGCTGTTTTTCTTTTTCATTCCCCTCTGATTTCTCCCTGGATATACAAATCATTTCTGATACATGCATGGGTTGGAAACCAAACGTTTGCTCTTTATTGGAGAGAAAAGAAGAAAAAGAAAAATTGATATGTATTTTCAGGGCATATCCTTTGATGTCGTGGTGCTGCATGCTTTGCCACACTATGCTAATGTGATTTAAATCAAAGCCTTTATGAGTGAACACTCTGTGACCAGCACAGTCGCAGGGTGTTGTTTCATAATTGCTTTCAGACTTCCATCACACCAACACACCTCCGCTAGATTAATCCCGGCATTTTGTTTTCATATTAAGCGCTTCCCAGATCTTTACAAAATGCCTAGTGTATGATTTTTTTTCATTAAATTCTGTAATAATTGCTTATTTTAAAAGCTGATGCTTTGCGAGGAATTTGTTTTGCTTTCTAATCTCTTAGTAATATGCCTATGTTTAGAAGTAATTAGTGTGTGTAAAGTCTTCGTTACTGTGCAGACAAAAAGATGCCTTTTCCCAGGATCTCAAAAGTGTGCTGAAAATTGCAAGCTGAACTCGGGAACCCCGAAGTGAGATTTTAAGTCGAATTTTCAAAGTGTTGAGCTAAATATCTTCCCTGTTATTGACGTATATAATCAATCCTGTCCAGAGGAAAGGGTGATGCTTCTCAACTGATTAAAACAGGCCTAAGCTTTTTATGTTTGGTGTGCGTTAGGAAGATACCCTTGAACCTTCATGTGCTTCTGCCTGTGGCAAAGATGGGACTGGTGCAAAAACTGTAGGTACGTGGGACTGAAACACAGGGAGAGTTCAGAGGATAAGGATGGTAAAGCTAATTTTTGTCAATGCTGATATGAAAAATGCTAGGAGTTACCACTGGAAAATGTGTCCTTAGAGTGAATTGGTGCTTTGGTACAAGGATGAATTGCTCAAGATGTTTTAAACATTAGTGTGAAGAACTCAAGTGCACTTTAATTTTACAGAAACTCACTTTAATCCAGAGTACTGCCTTTATGGTTTGGCTTTCAGCTGAAAGTCTGGCACCCCATTTAATGTCAGAATTACTGAGGAGGGTCCACCTGAAAAGATTATATTCAGGAATGCACTTTTGATGTGTTAAAACCTTGATTTTTACATTATTTTTAACTTATTTCTTTTTTTTTTTAACTCACACTCATGGCTTAGTCCTCTTTGAAGGTATCCAAGTTCACTCAGGATATTTTATTCTATTTAATATCAAATTAGGCTAATAGACACCTGATAGAATGCACAGTCTTTGGCATTTCAGTGTTGGGCATCTGAGCTCAAAAATGTTAACGGAAGTGCCGTTTCTCTCTGCATTGCCTGGCTTTAAGAAAAGCACTTGGAAAAGCTTCCCAGCACAGCAGAATTAGCTCAGCCTTAACAAACTGCTTGTGCAAAGCAGCTTTTACCTGTGTGCGGTAGAATTACACGTAAGAATGAATGCAAATAAAGATGAATGCACGTTCCAAGTTACACAGATTTTGATAAATCTATATCCAAATAATATAGAAGTGAAAGGAATGGTGGCTGGTGTTGCTCAGAAACTCTGTGTAGCAGGGCAGAACTGCAGTTCACTTTGCTACTTCAGGTAAGGAAAAAAATTGCTTACTGGAGTGGTGATAAAGAAAATTAATCTTTTCCCAGTGCAAAAATAGACCTGTCAGGATATGTTTATTAAGTGATTACCATTCATTGATTGCAATTATGGAGGAAGTTATAACTAAATAATAGAGGGTAATCTAGATGAGGAAAAAAATATTGGAAAACTAATAACAAAGTGAAAGGCTGAGGTACAGAAGTTGTTAATCTCGAACCAGTTTCATGACAGAATTTTAAGATGAAGGATTTATCTTTTCATCTGAGTGTTGTTAAAGTGTGCTGTTATAAAACAGATCTGTTGCTTTCACTGAAAGTAATATCTGAATGTTTAAAGCTGTTGTTTCTATGTGGCTGTGGAGTGTGTTCTGTGTATAAATGGTCAAGATAGTGTTCCAAGGAGAGTGTGATATGTATGGAGATGTTATGAAACAGTCAGAAATGCCATTAAAAAAGGGTAATTCCATCTGTAATTCCTATCCCTGCAGCATGAACCGTGACTCTTATTAGGTTATTAGTAAAAATCTCACTGTGAGACCAGTGAAATCAGGATTTAATCCTAAATATTTGCAACTGAAAGTCTGTAAATGTATCTTTAAGGTGAGCTCTCAGCAGAAGGTGATGCATGATACAATTCTTCTGTTCCTTTTTTTTGTTTTTCAATGCGAGTCAGCTTAAGATCCTTGAGTCCAGCCATAAAGCCAACACTGTGCCTGCCCTTGGTGCTCCTTTTGGAAATCCGGCTCCAGGGGTGGGGATCTGAGTCCTTGGCCCCTGTACTGAAAGCATCAGAACTGTGGGACACATTCCTTAGTGAATATGGGATTTGGAAATGGTATTAGCTTTTTATCTTATCTTCTGTGTTTTCAGGGCCTTGAATAAAGGTTTGAAAGAACTAGTATTCTGGCACCTGCATGGTGGAAAATAACCTAAACTTTTCAGATACAATGAAGGTGTTCAGGAAAAAGAAAGGATTCTGTGTCCAGGCAGCGAGCTCACTAGAAAATCAGCGAACTGGATGAGCTCCCTTCCAGTCTTGTTTTAAATGAGCTTAAAAGGAGTTATTCCTTCTAAGGAAGTTATTTTATAATGGCTGATGTTAAGATTTGTACTTTCATTCCCTTTAAGAAACTAATGCCTCAGAAGTAGAACTGTTCATTTATCCAGCGAGCGTGGCTCATCTGTGTGTTCTGTATTTGCTTGTGGATATCGAGCCGCTCTGAAACCTCCAAACCAACTTCCACCCAGTGGGTAAACACTTTAAATGCCCTCCCTTTAAAGCACCAAGACTTGCCCAGGTGAACACTGGGCTGATAGGCTTCCACCTCTGGCTTTACTGAAATCTAAACTTTACTTCAAATTCCCCCCCTCCCCAAGTGTTTTGAGACGACCGTGCCCTTTCCAGCTTTTAGGCGTGTTTATGTTTGCTGTCAAGCGGAAGGAAGACCTCAAGTAAAATGTAAAGATTTAGCTATTTACCTTATCGTGACGTCAATAATCGACAGGAGCGTTAATAATGCAGCATTGTGTTATCTTGGGATAGAGCAAGATATTTTTGTCCCATGATAATGCTCTTTGTGTCAAAGATTTTTTTTTCCTTTTACTACTGATTTCTCTTGTTGTAATTACGACGGTAATGATTCAAAGATGAGGCAATTTTCAGGCGAGATGGAAAGTGTGTGGGAGGAGGCAGTGGAAAGCCATCGCATCTGACAAAGAGCAATTTAGAAGGAGCTGGATATATTAGACTTCTCCAGTGCACTTCTAACTTAAAATTAATCTGTAACAGTTTATAACCTATCAAGGCATAAAAAACTCTCGAGCGAAGATGACAGGAATTTAGATTGCGTGCTCTGGAGAGGGAGGAACGCATTTTTTCATTTTATTTGAAAAATGCATCCAGTATTTGGGTCATGACCACTTTTCATTACCGCTGATCCAGAAATATGTTGGTAATATAGATGATGACATGACCAGAAACGTTAGAGGTGTTGGCTGTTCCTGTAGCCGCAGCTCCCAGTTCGTCACCTGGGTGAGAGAATTTCCCACCGGTTTTGCAGCTGGCAGCGGGTTTCTCGACAAGCACACCTGTGGCACAGCCCTTCGGGGGAGCGGTGCCAAGCTTTCCTTGCAGCCTTGGAGGGTGGGTCCCCCCTGTGTCTGTTCGGAAGAGCAGCAGGTGCCTCGTGGGATAACCTGAGGGATTCTCAGCAATCCCTGTCACTCTCTGCACGTCAGTCGCATTTTCACGTGTGCCACGCAAGCGTGGAGAGACTCAAAGGGTGGAGGCTTTCCTTACAAAGTGGTGTTTTAGCCACGTGTGTTACATTTTATAACCAAACCAAGGAGATGGAGCAGTCGATCAGACAACATCTAATCAATCTAATCGACAACATCAGTCTAATCCAACATCTCTGTGCTTCAGTAAAGGCGCAAGTTCCTGCCAAATAAACTCCTTCCTGGGAAGCCGATGGGTTTTATGCAGCCCAGCTACATTTGCTGTCGAGGTTCTTCCTTGGTTCTGTAAACGTGTCATCTTTTATTTCACCTCCAAAACTTCTGGAGGAAATCTCCTGGCTGCGGAGCCCCCAGATTACAAACTAATGTAGTTTGCTCTTGCTCGGGGTTTTTGTTTCTGGTTTGTAACTTTGCAAATTCCTGCTGAAATAGACTTGGCTACTGTTGTGGATCAGGGCTGAGCAAACTTCCCAAACAATTCCTGGAGCACCGAGGAATGCAGAAGAACGACATGCATCCACTTAAGCTGATTATGTATATTTGTAAGGAAATACATTCTGTGTCGAGATTTGTATGTAGTGAGACTGGTTTGACTGTCAGGGAGTTTAGAAACAGAGTTCCTTCTCATTTGCAGAACTGACACGGGGCAGCTGGGGATCTTTTGTGGCTGAAAGGCAAGTTTATTCATGAGGAAAAACTTTCCTGTTTGCATTCTTTGCTGAGGGCTTCCTGTAAATGATTGAAATCTGTCAGACTGTGGTGTCAGAACACTTGAGTGGCATTTTTTTCTGCCTCTTTTTACAGGATATTTGCAGAACATGACCTTATTTCTTCCCTTTCTAGCCTTAAAAAATTTAATGAGAGTGTTTTCAGCAAAACTTCCTGCATTATGTCTAGTACTTCAAAGATGCACCCAGCAGATACTGGTGAATAGCTTCCCAAACTAAAACCACACTTCTTTCTTCTCCTTTTGGAGGGGCTTCTACATGAGTTATATTGATTTTCTGGCCAATTCTTGAACTCTTAAAAGACCACAAAAAGGGGGGCAGGGCAATCAATCAAGGAGCTGATCTAACTTTTGAAAGGGCAGAGCTGATTTTGCTGTTCACAGGAGTATTCCCAGCGCCAGACAATCATCTCTTCTCCCGCGGATAATATTTTCTGTGTTATTTTGCACCCTGTGGTGTCAAGCAGAGCTTCAGCAAGTGAGTGAATTACCTGGTGTTGCTGGATACAAAACAACAAAGACACGGGAATGCTTGGGAGAGGTCAGTGACATAGGTTGTACAGAGAGAGAAAGGTGGTACCGGATCTTGAGAAATATATACATATATGTAATATTTATACTTGAGAAAGAAATGCAAAGGAGAACAATACCTGCCCATCCTTTTGAGGCCTGCTGTTCGTGTTCTTGTTAAAGGTACCTTTTCCTTGGTCACTTGGTTCTTGCCTGTGTACTCTCAAGGTATAATCTTTGCATCTTCAGCATCAGTTTCACGTCATCTTTCGTGCTTGAAGATGCAAATAAAGCCAAATGTGTTTTGCCTGACTGCTGCAAACTCTGTGGAATAACATTTCATACGCAAAGCTTTACCTTTTCAGCTTCTTGCCAAATTAATATCAAATTAATGATAGGCTATATTAGAAGTCAGAGACTTGTCTTCCTAAGGTATTTGATGCTTTTGAAATTCTCTACTCAATATTTTCTTAGTTTAATGTAGTATTGAAAACATTAATGTCAGGAATAAAAAGGAAAAAGTGGTCTCTGTAGCACCTCAGAAGTGTCAGTTCAGGATTTTGCTGTGTGATCTATTTAGGGCTTCAGGGAAAAACGAAACCATTGAAAGGCTTCTCTTTAGACAGCCAGCTCTCTCTTATGCACTAACTGCTCGCTGAGGATGAACACACACTGCTGTTGAATATTGACACGTCCTTCTTTCACTAAAAGCCCTTACTTGGACGGTTTTTTAAAAGACCTCAAGGAACGAATATGGGGACTTGTTCAGAGCATGAGTTAGGAGGTATCGTGAGCCATTCTTACTGAAGCAAGTTTTTACAAAATTCATGTTATCCAGCTATTTTCTCTTGTTCTTTCTTTCCATCCCTATCCTGACCTGCTTATGAAATGCTCATTAGGATGACTTTGCTTCTGGAGATTATTCCTGTAGGTAGCCCCAGCCTATTTCAGTTCAGATTCAGCTTTTCTATCTATACAAAAAGAAGCAAAGTTTGCTGTGCAGCAGAAATCATAATGTAGTTTATCTCATTTGCCCAAGGAAATTAGAGGCATAATTTGGGTTACTGAAATGAAAGAGCTAAATACAAACTCCTCTGTTCTTAAAGGCCTTCAGGGCTGATGTTGTGGTCCGTGTTGATCTCTGTATGTTGAAAGTGCAAATAATTGTAGTGATATTGAGGTCACTGTTACCTGATTTTATAGCTGCCAAGAAATTGTAGCTAACTGTGTAGGTTTGTACCATTTCCAGCACATTCTGCTGCGGTGTTTTCAGTGATATAGTGCTGACTGACACATACCTGTCCATCTCAGCCTGTCAGTTGTCTTCAAAACACATCCGTGCCGGGACAGATGGAGACAAAGCAATACGGGTGTGTCATTAATCTACCAGCAGTTCAGCCACACTGAAAGCCAAAGGAAAAGCAGAACAGGAGAAATTAAGGTTGCTGTGTTTGTTGTCGTTCCCTCTTCGTTCACTAACAGGATTGGAGCAGAAAGGATTCATGGCCCAGCTGGTCCCTGAAGATTTTCAAATCTGAGAGCTCACCCTTAGCCCTGCGCGCTACACACTTAATCTAAGTATTTCCCTCCAAACAAGTGCCTCTCTCAAACAGTTCAGCAGTTTTCATGGAAAAGGAGCCACTTGGCTTTCCCAAAGACTTGAGTGTGACATGGATCAGAACGTTATCCCTAATGAAAATGCAGGCAGAGGAGACATGGCTGTCTGCTTATCCGGGTAAAGCTTTTCTGCCTCTCACTCTCCTACACTTAAAAGCTATTTTTACTCCTGCTCTCCTGTGAAGTGCCAGTTCCATGGCCCATGACTGATGTGTAACATCTGGGCTGCGTTGCCTTCTCCTGTGCTGTCTCACTGCTTATTGGGAGCCGTGCAGGGAGTCCCAGATGTTCAGGAGTGAATCAGTCCCCGGGTTCTCTCAGACATTGTTTGTGTCACAGCACCCACATCCTACCCACCTCATTTGGAACTTCTCCATTGCAGAATGCCTTTTAAAACGCTGTAGGTTTCCTGTGTTCTGGAACTAGGGAACTATAATTTTGACAAACAAGCCACCAGCGTCAGGGTTTATTGCTTTTTCCCAATGCCACATTATTTTTAGCTTCTCTCCAGTTTTTAACAGTCCAGTGTGGAGCAGGCTGATCAACTCTGCATCAATAGACTGGCGCCTGCTTTTAAAATGCTCTGAAATATCAACAGAACAGGAAAGGGTGAGGTATTTCTTCTTTCAATGTTTTGGCATTTGACTGAACTACACGAGCTGATAGGCAATCATTCATAACACTGAAAAGTGTATACACTTCTAACATTTTAGCTTATTTTTTACAGGAACCCACATAAAGATGAATCTTCCCTATATTTATTCTGATGTGTTATGAAGTTTCAGGTGAGGGGTTTTTTTAAGGTAGACGTTGGAAGGCTAAAGTTATTCCAGAGTGTGAAAAATGAGTAAGATTCATAACACATCTAGACCACATATATTTTAATTTGCCTTCAAATAGTTTTTCAGAGAGTTGAGCAACTCAGCTAAAGAACCACAGTGCATCAAGATGCAGTCCCTGTTCTGAAGAGAATTAGTAGGGATAATAGCTTTGGTAGCTAAGAAATAAATATAATGGTGTGATTGTGATTAAAACCACTCTTTTTAATTAAAAACTAAATCAGTTTGTAGTGAAAAATATTAGTGGGTGGCTAGGAGCAATACTAAGAGCACAATTATCCAAAAGCACAAATTAGCAAAGGAAAAAAAATATCACTTTAGCAATAGCAATTTTTTTGCCTAGAACAACATGGTGATTTATTGATCCACTGCTTCAAATGCGGTGATTTCCCAATTGTTAGGAGTCAACAGGAGTTGCTGAGTGGAATGGGCTCCTCAAGAATAGAACTGCAGCTATTTTTGGAAATGCAGCACGCACAAACACAACGCCCTAAACGTCCCAGAAGACGCTGCTTCCCCTAAAACCAGAGGCACATTAGTCCAGATGAGAGAACTGACTTTTCGTTTGAGCCGCTGGGAGTACCAGGGAGTGGAGCTCGGTCCCTGATGCAGCATGTTGCCATCCACTTCTCAGCACAGTTTAAATATAAACTGATCCGACTTCCTCGCTTTCCATTTAATAAAGGGAATAAAACGTGGATATGGTGGGTTACAGATCACTTCTCTCTGAAATTAATAGAGGAATTAGCATTATAGCATGCAGGCTTACAATGGAAGGTACTGTGCTCAGAATTAAGCAGAAAAAGAAGTTGGGTGTTTCCCTTCCTCTTCCCTAGTTATTTATTGTTTTTTAAATTGCAGAATCGCTTGCATTTGAACCAGAAAAGTATCACTGAAAGCAGGAAGCCGTGGATTGTTATTTACTGCTGAAAAGTGAAAACACAATATGAATTCCTTAAAATGTGGATGAGTTCTGGTTAATTCTAATACTTGCTTTTTCTTTTATTTTCAACTAATTTGGTAACAATACAGGAAAAGCAGTGACAATGTGCCCTTTGTGGGTTTAAAAACATTCTTAAAAAGGTTTTTAGGCTGAAATCACTGCGTAGGAGCATGTTTGGCTTCTGAAAGGAAGGTCAGTGTTGCTTCCATGCAGCGTTGCTAATAGTTAGTTGAATTGGTTGGAGGGGACTACGGTGACACAGATTTTTACATCCAATTCATCTTTTTTTTTTTTTTGGCTTCTTTGGAAACTAGGGGAAAAATTGCTTTTTTGTTGCAGGCTGCCTTGGATCGTTATTAATTGATTCTTTATCATGAAGCCAATCCATATATATCCTCATTGTGTCCTGTGAATGTTTGAACCTTTTTTTTTTTCTTTTTCCCCTTCCAAAATAAGTCAGAAATATTGATTTAGAAGGGAAAAAGTCTTCCATGTTTTGAGAAAGGGTTATCAGAGTCAAGGTCACTCTTTGTGAAGGCTGACCAGGCATGAAGTGTTACGCAGACAGCAACCTTTTGGGACACACTGAAACATCTCCTGAAATGTTTAATATTTGCATACCTCACAGAAATTTTTTAAGATAAAGACTACTTAATCACATCTAATTATTTCCCCATCCCTTTTAATCTTTCAGTCTTCCATATGCAAAGAATTTTCCAAGTAAATTCTGTCATCTTAGACCAGTAATTGTACTTCTGGTTTCCATGAAAGTTCTAAAATGCTCATTACTTAATTTAAAAGCATTACTGTAGGGAAAGTTTAAAGTATGAGATGCTTTTCGTAGGGAAATATTTTTTCAGCAGAACTGGGGTAATTTAACATATTTGCCTTCCATTAAAGGCTGTATCTGTTTATTCAACTTTTGCAGCTATAGTTTCCCTTATTCTACCAAGGATTTTTGGCAGCTAAAAATTTCTATCAAGTCAAAGCTCATGTGTCTGATTTCTTGAGTGTGCCCATTGATACCAAGCGAGAGATTTCACAGAGTTGTCTGCTGAATATATCCCCAGAGCTTAATTATTTATTTCATTTTCTGTCTTTCCTTGCTGGAGAGAAAGATGCCACAAATTGTGAGGAGGGCTGTCACTCAAAAGTGACCGAATGGCAGTGAAGTGAAAAGGAAAATAATGTGTGTTCTCTTCTGTGCCGCTTCTGGTTTTTTGTCCCGTGACAAAGGATTGCAGGTTTATTAAAGATGAGCTTTCACAGAGCTACTGCTACTCATCCCTTGCTCGAATGAGGTGGGTTCAGTCCAGCTTAGGAAATAATAACCATTAGTAAGTTGTCTCCTTCAGAGAGATCGAGGTGTTGGTGGTGGAGAACTTAAAAAGCCTTGTATTGACGGATGTGTATCCGGAGGAGAAAGGCCGTGTCATTAAACTGCAGGAGAGCTTTTCCACTTCAAAAGGATTTTTGCAAACACTTCCTAACTTCCTACAGCAGTAAATTGGATATGCACTCTGCCTGATTGAGCACATTCCCACGTAGGTATTTACTCTGAAACCTTGAGCTGCTCCAAAATTCACTTGGCTTGATAGTGGCCTTAAGAGCAGCCTCACGTCCTGGTACACATCCCCGGGCTTTTTCTGGTTAATGATCAGGATGGAAAACAGAAAACAAAAAAATGCCTTTGACATCTGTTTGATGTCTCCATGTACTATGAGCTGCTACTCAAGCTGTCTTTTCAGCACTGCAAAGAGAGAGTTAAGTGCACAAAACACGTCCCATGTACAGCCCTTAGGTGTTGCCTATTTTGATGATGATGATGATGATGATGAGTTCCTTTTAACTGGTCTTTGTTTCTAAGAATGCTGAGTCTGCTTTTCCCTGTGTTTTTGGTTGGGTTTTTTTTTAAACGAAAGCAGATATCCTGACAATAGGTAGTTGTGCACCTTTTTACCTGTCATGAATCAGTGAGTAAAGTGCATTGATCCCATGTATTGGTTACACAGTCCTATTGCAGCTGAGATGGGGTGGCCTCCAGATTTCTTGGCCGCATCTCCAACTCACTTCTCTTGTGTTTCTCCTCCTGAGTGAAACAGTCCTGACAAACACTCCCAGTATAACCAGTAACAACCCGCTTGTCTTGCTCTGGCCTTAAAACTGTCAAACACAGATGCAAGGCAATCAAGTTAAAAGTCTTGTTGGTGCTCCTGATGCCTTCAACAGGGAAATGGAAAATAAATGCTCTGCCCAGCAGCAGAAAGACTTAAGTATTCGTTCCAGAGAATTAAGGACACTTATAGTGAGGCGAGGGGAGGAGCAGAGCTATCAGTTGCCTGATAGTAAATATGTTTCATGTAAAGCAAGCAGAGCCTAAAGACTTGTTTCTCTTCCAAATTTCTTCCAAGTGCAGATTAAATGCACTTGTTTTTCTTGGGGGTGGAATGGAGAAGATGATCTCCCTAATAGATCAAAATCACCTTCCCAGATTTATTTGGCATTTAAATATCAAAGCAACTGGCTATATGTAAAGGATTATAAGGTTTCTTCCTTCACCACGTGGGCAGATAAAAAAGGAGCAAAACCAGAACTGTCTTATGCTTTGTCTGTGCACGGAGAATTTAAACCAGTTTATTTATGAAAACAACATTTTTATTTCTGTAGCTTTTATTAGTTATTTGTGCAGTTGGTAGATATAAAAATGGCATGATATTCATGAGGCTTATGTATATTGACAAGGAATGCAGAATGGCGCCTTGCACTTTAGAATTAAAGGTTTGTTTATAGTTTACGGGCTAAAATATTCATCTTCTATCCTACATCTGCCAATCAACTCAGCATACACAAATACGTAACTCAGAATACGCTGCTTATCTGTTTTAATTTGTTTTACATACATTGCCTGTATGGGAGAATACTGATCCTGGGTCCTGGGCATTATTTCATACTTTGGACATATTTAAACTCCATAAATTCTCACCCTAACAAACACGTGAGCCATATTTATTTTAATATTCCGATATCCATTATTTTTGGTCACCTTTAATCATATTCATGAATATTTCGGATTGCTGCAAGCCAGAAGGTGCACAAGAAGCATTTAGTGAGTGTTACTATTTTTCATTCCAAACTATCCCACAATGCTTCTTAAAACCTTCTGTTTCTTTGTCACTTTCTTTGGGATTTTCTTTTGGAACAGCTGGAATGTTTGACCTCTGAGACCATACAGTGTGCAGCCATGGAATCGATGTGATTAATACTTCAAGAAGATCAACTGCAAAATACAATGCACATGTCTGTATAGTGCTTTTCATCCTGAAGGGGTTCCAAAGTCCTGCACCAAATTTAAGGGACAGAACATACGAATCTGCTCCACAGTAAGAGAGGAAACTGTCTGCTTATGTTAAGGCTCGTATTTAGTCTTCTTTCTGAGATAACCTGTGTGCTTACACAGGAGCTGCATTTGCATACCTGAAAGTTAATTGCTAAATTATAAATTCTGTGCAGGCGTTAATACCTAATGAATAGCAAGTAATTATATTTTAATAATGCCTGAGAAAACTGGGATTCCCTGCCCTGAGAATTATGAATTAGAAGGCCGAAGGGATCACAGATAATTCAGTTTGGATGGGATGTCAGAAGGTCATCTGCTTGTTATGAGGTCTGACATCAGTCTTGGGCTCATAGTTTTTATGGCAGGCTCCCTAAAATCCTCCTTATTGCCCATTGGAGAGGCTGTTACCACTCAGTGCCCTTTCTATGCATCCTTTGTAGCATATGGAGCAACATAAATAGTGTATAATATCTGCTTGTTCTCACTGCAGTGTCCTGCCTGTGTGTGTGTGTGCCCATCCCGTTCCCTCACACCCCTGAATTCAAATCAAATTAGAAATACTGGTGTAAATTACTGTTAAGTAGCACTGACCACTGCTTGGTCCCTGTAAACGCTGGCTTAGCTTACTGAGTATTTTGGTTGACTTAAACTCCTCTCTTGTAAAGTTTTTAGTATGTTAAAGTAGTTACAGTCAAAGAAATGCAATTTGTATTTGGAGCAAAGGTGAATAGTAAGTGATGTTTAGTTTTTTATGTATGTGGGAGTTTTCATTTAAGGAGTAAAGGAGTTTGTTCCTCCTGTATGCCATAAGTGGAGGATTTGCGAAGTGAACAAAAGTATTTCGAAGCTAATGACTGAATTGAGATTGTCTTCCCCAAAAAACCCTAAATTGCACTAGAATATTAGTTTCATTTTAGTAGGACTTTATAAAAAGGTTTGGAAATGGAAAATTTTATGCTAATGATATTTGGCCAGAATCAATACATCCAAGGGTTGCTTCTTTGTGGAGTGATCAGGCTCATGCCAGCCTGGTGAAAAGAGGAGTCTGTTCCCAAGGGATTCGCTGCTTCCAGATAGGAGAAGTACTAGTTATCCATGATGCTTCCAGGGGGCAGGAAGGGCTGGAAAGCCACCCCTGGCAGTTTATGATCCAAGGGCTTTATTTTCCCCATGCTTGGTAGTCAGCTAAAACACAGAAACCAGAGAAAACCCCTCTTTTCTGAAGAACAACCACTGTATTATTTTTAAGTGTCATGTGAAGTGCTCAGCTACAGCCAAACTGAGCTGTACAGTAGCTGCTTGAAATCCACGTAATTCTGTTGAATTAGGCTGAATTTTGCCAGTGTGCACCCTGTTTGCAGGATAGTTTTATGTCTAAGTCCCTAAAGAATGACACTGATGTGCTTAAAGTATTTGTACATTGAGCTTACCGGGAAATGGCTGATTTAACCTGGCTTGGTGTTCACCTGCCCTGCCTCTGCACTGAAACTTAGAATGCTCCTTAAAAATACTTGCTGGGCAGTCGAGCCGGTGATGTTGATTCTCCTTTAAAATTTAAAGTAGAAGAAATGCTGGGTGGCATCTGTGTAATAAGTACATCTGAAAGTATAGCAGCACTTTGCCAAAGGGTTCATTCTGAGCAGCTCAAATGCCTATTTTTGAAAAGCTACGACTGTTATAGATTTAAGATAATAAAAAAGCAAATTGCACTGTGTGCAAGGAGGTTGAGTAGCAGTTATTGTGTGAATCCTAATTTTTGTGAATGAATGACTGAAATCACTTGCCATAACACTGTGATAATGTAGGAATTTTAGTTATTACATTGTAATTAGGTTATATATTCATTTAAATACGAAGTCAGTGTTTTGCTTGTTGCCCTTCAATTGACTGAATTTACACATCCCGTCTGATGGGTCATTTTATCATTCCACTGCCACAAAACTATTTATATGGACCTTATTTTAGAGATAAATCCAACTTGAGAAGGCTTCTTTCTCAGAAAAGATATTACTTATTACAAAGGATGATGCCAGCCCTTGTATGCAATATCAGAAATATTAATACAATAAAAGATTATGGTTGTGGTAGTGGTTTTATGCATGTGATTTCACCTGGAATTATATTCTAAATGGGTTTTGTTACAGTAAGATAATTTGAAAGACTCAGCTATCTTAAATACAAATTTTACTGCATCTTTTATATATCTTTTCATTGGGTTTATGAGTAGGAGTTGAGCATAAGTCTTGTTTGAAAAGAACACACCGTGTCACTGCAATGTGCCGCTAGGGTTGACTTGTGGCTCTTGCTCCAAGTGTCAGCAGCTGATCTCCTTGGCCTGTCCAAGGAGTGATGTAGAATGACGTGGTAAGAAGGTGTCTTTGCTAGTGTCCCACCTAACTCCTGTGCTTACGCTGGCACACGACCGCAGCCGCCGCCCCCTGGTCCCCCTAAAGCCACGGGGCAGGACGTGATGTGTCTTCACGGTCATGTTGGCGATACCCGGGTGCAGACAGGACCCTGGCCCTGCCTGCCCCCTGGGGGGATGTGGGGGGCTCTGTGGTGTTTGGGTGCCACGGACATCTCCCCGTCTGACCTCCCGGCTGTCGCCGAGCACTTGGCGTCGCAGAGGCTTCTCAGCGTTATTCCCACCACGCGGCCTCCCTTCCTTCTCGAAGCTGCCTTTTACACACGCAGGCAGTCCAAATTCTTGGGTCCAGCTGGAGCTCTGTGTGTAGACCCGACCTTCTGAGCAGACGTGGATTTTTGTGGTCACCGATGCGTTTGGTTTTCTTGAGCCTCGGGTCAGTGTAGCACAGACCTCCTGCCTCCTTTCCCTGCCCAGCTGTTGGCAGCTTGGAGGGGGCTCCCACCAAAAGCTGGGGACAGAGAACTCTGTTGGTTGTGCACGAGAGACACATCTCGAGGGTGTCTCCCCCTCAGGAAAGGCACAGGAGCCCATCTGCTGGAGTGGCTGAAAATGAAGTTGGATAAAATGGAATGTTCTGCTGGGAGCAATCCCTTGCTAACAAGGCACGATGCTCTGACAGCCCTGGGGTTTTTTTTTCAATCTCAAATGTTTGTGACCTGTGTTGCAACATGAGCTTTCCTCTCTTTTTCTCTGTGTCTCTGTATCTTTTTTATCGTTCTTTTTCTTCAAAAAGGTGCAAGTGACTTTTCTTGGAACTTCCTTTTTAATATGGGCAGTTCCCCTTTGTGAGAACTTTGCTTCTCTTCTAAACAGTCACGTGTTTTTCACATATTACTCTGTTTTATTTGGAAAGTTGGGTGTTCCCTGAGTTCTTGCTTTTACCTGTGAAAGACTGAAATTGCATAGATAGGTAGCAGATAGAACTTCCAGGGAAATTCTGTTAAGATGTACATATCCCAGGCAATTTAAGGAATCTTACTTAAAATTCATAATTGTTTGTCTGCATGAGAAGTATAAGAGTGGAGGATTTCAGGGTCCTTGAAACTTAATTTTTGGCCTTTTCTTTTTTTTTCAGCCTGTTCAATAAATAAAATTATAGGTGGAACCTTCTGTGGTTCTAACTCAGGCATGTATTCATCTGCCCAACACATCTGCAAATAGATGTGTTTGATATCTAGCTTAAAGAAATATTTAGGGAGTTGGGTAGTTTTAACAAAATGTTTTCTCTAAAACAAAAATAAAAAGGAAAATAAAAAAGGAAGCAAGGAATCCAGTCAGGTGAGAAATTCTTCAGTGCCCCCGAGAAGCTCCTGCTGCCATGTGAGCTCCCTCTGGAAACTAAGCAGAGCTGCTGTGGCACTTGGGCAGTGACACTGGGCTTTGTGTGACCCTGAAAGGCTGGGCTCATTCTCAGCAATTTGTCAATCAGCGTCACTATTCTGCTTCAAGGACAGTGCCTCTGCACGGCTCCAGCCCGTTCTGCAGCTGGCCGAGTTCACTCACAGGGGCCTCACTTCTCCCTCCGCCAATCCTGCATTGCCTTGACATGTGTTTATTTTAGTTGAAGGATTGCTCTGTAGAAAGTAACTTGTGTGTGCTTACCATAACACTATGTGTCATTTTTATTTGAATGCCCTTTCTTTGGCTTTAACTAAGCCCTGCAGGCTCTGGGATTGAAGGATTGAAAAAGGACAATAGCAAATAAAAAGCATCATTTTAATTTTCAGTGTTGCCAGGTGCCTCGTCCTATGTACCTCATTTATTATTTGCTAGACAGCTACAGGCATACCAGCACCTCACGGAAGGAATGAACAGAAAATATGAAAACTGTGATTATCCTCTAAAATCCAAATTAAACAGGCTATTGTCGTTACTGTTTTATGTCATTTCTCTATATTCTGTAGGTACCATCATCTCCCAGACCACTGTTATTTGCTACAGTTCTGTAGTTAACAGCTGTAATGAGAAGAGGAGGATTTAATTGCAGTTTCAATGTTCCCCTTGACACTCGTGTGTATCCTATGAGCGAGAAAACACTGTGCTGTGGAACATTCTATCCTGCAGGGGCTTCCTCACCCACAGGACCACCTGGTGCAGCCTCAGTGCAAGTCAGTGGAGAGACTCCACTGCCTGCCAGGCTTTGGCTCAGGGTGTGTGAAATGAGGTCAGACAGAAGGCTAAACTCTGGCTACCATATTCCAGGCTGTGCA
Source organism: Sclerurus mexicanus (assembly GCA_013396755.1). Lineage (NCBI taxonomy): Eukaryota > Metazoa > Chordata > Aves > Passeriformes > Furnariidae > Sclerurus > Sclerurus mexicanus. The sequence goes on from VWZF01002002.1 coordinate 282,965, forward strand.
CTAAATGGGGAGGGGTGCTGGGGACCCTTGCTGCTTGGAGATCTTCTTTGGAGAAGTTTGGAGGATACATGGCTGATAGTGTAGGATCAGAAGGACTGGGAAGACATTACCTCTTGATTTACTTCTGGTTTTCCATGTACAAACAGTAGAGGCTGAAAACATTATCCATTTCTCTAAGCGATTATGAGATACCACTTAGATTTTACCTTTTTTTTCTCCATCCTTCCTATTCTTCTCTTCTCTTTAATTATATGAAGAGGCTACCTATTCTTTCAAAGTCTGAAAACTTTAGAAATAACAAGATTTCTCTAACTTCTCTTTCCTTGGCTTCCCTTTCTCTTTTCTTTCCAGAATTATTTGCTCCACTGTAAATGGTAGTTCTGATGACTCTGACTGAAACCACTAATTAATTGGGCCAGCTTTATGCTTTAATTTACTTAAAATGCTTGGGTTTGGGTTTTAAAGTAGTTTATGCAAAGGAAACCTATGTACATCTAGGAAGCTGGACCTGTGTATTTGTACACCTGGAGTTTGTGAGTGTCAGTGGAGGGAAAAGGAACTCGGTGCAGAATTTATCCAAAATTGGATTCGAATTTTTGGCATACCACCTAGATACTGGAAATTAATTTGCTGAGTTCAAAAATGAATTCATCACCTTACAATTTGGTCTCAGAATGATTTTGTAGTAGATGGAACTTGTGAGTGTTCTCTTGTAAAGATATCCAGCACTACCCATTTTCGAAGCAAGCACTGTCCACATTGTGTTATTTTGCTATTCATATTGATTCTGACTCTGAAGATCTCTCATATGTTCATCACAGATTCCTGATGCAACATTGCAAAACATATGGAAATCTTTCTTGCTGTTTCAATTAATGCATATATAGCTGTAGGGAAGGTCCCAATTTCCAATCCCACAGACAACTGGAGGCAGAGGGAAGGGAGGCTGCATTAGTGTTTCACCTCTTGCAGCAGCTACAGAAGTGTGAGACACTTGAACTGCTGTTGCCTGTACTCTGCCTGTTCTGTGAATAAATAGGTTGTCAATCTAGCACTTTAAACAAGCACTTTCTTCTTTTTTAACCTTGCTTCTTGACATTTTCCATTAAGCATGCTGTAATGGAAAAGATGAGGAGAATTTCTCTACACACCAGGAATAACAACCTGTCTGCTTAGCACGAAGGGCTGTGACTGAGAGCTTCATACCACCGTGGATTGCTTCTTAAGATTAGATGTTGATAGCCCTTCCCTCTGTGACTGCTTTACTCTCTCTGTGATTTCCTGACTCAGAGAATTCATGAGGCAGCCAGGAGGGAGCGCAGAATGGAACTCTCCAAATCCCTTGAAGGCCATCAAGGCCCATGAGCCACGTGGAAATGCTGTGTGTGCAGAGGATGTTCACCAGTGCTGATCACTGTGCACATGCACACACGGGAAGATTTAAATAGTCAGTGTAGTGCATGAATATAAACTTGTTCTTAATAGATCATAATGGAGCTCTGTCATCCCGTTGGTCTATCAGATTATAACGCTATATAGATATTTACTTGAAGAAAAACAGACAATCCATATATGCACATAGGCATGTATGGAGACATGCATAACCATGCAAAATACCTAGTTAGTTGTCCATTACTTAAAGCTGTTTTGAAGTTAATTCATCATTAATTTAATAGATCTTTAAAGGAAGGCATTATTGTCTGAGTACTTGTATCTTAGTATAGTCTACTGCTGTTCATTGCCTTCCTTCTGATATTTCTGTTATTCAAACAGTCTGTCTCTGGGAGGCTGTGGTTAAATAAGCTCTATAGAGGTAGCATAGTGTTTCCTAGCAACATCATGTCTGTAGCAGTGCTGCTGCCTTCTCTCCTTACGCTAAACGCAAAGTCATGTCCATTAATCCCCAGCTGCACTTAAAACTTTTCAGGGATTTTGCTAGCTCCCTACTGTTCGTGTTTTCATCTCGCTCATATGCTGCAAGGCAAACTGCTTCAGTGGTTTAATTCTCTTCAGTGTCTCGGTATAAAACCAACTGTGTGTGTATATTCACAATTACTGTTTGTTTTTCGTTTAAAACAAATAACTTGTCCTACGCTGTGATGCCTCCCCTCGAACGTTATCATTTTGGTCATTCAAACAGCCTGACAAATGAAAGAGGTAAAATAAATGTCTTGAGAATCCATTGCCTGTGCTGCAAGAGTAAGTAAAATTTTTTTACAGCTAGGATATGTAATGGCAAAATAACCCTAAATTTAAGTGAAAGCCCACTCTATGTTTTTAATACACAACAGCACTGGGATACGCTTTATAGGACTTCTTTCTGCCTGCTGGTAGCTTTCTGTGTAAGATGAACTGACTAGTCTTGGACCTAATGTGATACATGGGAAACTGCTGCAGAAGTGTGAAAAGCAGTGTGGGGTCAGGGGAACTGCCCTCTGCCATCACCTGCCTACGGCCAGGGCAGCTGGGAGGGGCAGGGAGAGCCAGACTTAGAGCTGTGGCTTTCTGAGTGGGTTTATAGAAACTTTCTTTTTATAGAAACACACAGCAGTCCAAATTAGTGATTTCTGGAGTGCCCCAGCCTTTCAGCACTAGTGGGAAAGCTGTGCTAGCTTGACCATTTCTTCTGTTCCCTGCCACCTGCAGAGGCCAAAGGGCACCAAGGAAACCTACTGTCACCTTAGTCTTTCCCCAGTGCTGCATGCCCAATGTGGTGCTGCTCAGGCAAAGAAAACATATTTATTTGTTTTCAGGGTATTTCCCACTGCTACCTTCCTCACTCACAATTGATGAGAAGAGTATCCACAGTCTGGTAGGGTGCCCATTAGTCCTTTTGTGCTCTTAAAAAGCCTGGAAGAGTGGAGTACTTAATTAATAGTCACAGCTTGGGGGCACAGTGTCAAATGTGAAGGACTAACCCAGCCAGTCGGTGAGACCTGAGAGGGCTGCAGCAGGTCCCTGCATGTCTTGATGCCAACAGTGACCCATCACTGCTGGTGGAGAGCAAAATGAGAGTGTGAAGCTTTGTAAGCTGTTCTGAGGTTAAACTTTCTGTCCGAAAGTAACAGCAATGAGATCGTTATTCCATGTTCTCCAGTGGTTGTAGGGATGGCAGGATTAGATTGTACTTTCGACTCAAACAAGAGAGCTTGTGAACATTTGAGATCAGCACCTATTGTCAACGTGGCAACACAGTCTTTTCCTCCTGCCCAGACTCATGAAGAGGTGCTGTGAGAGATCTGCTGCAGGCCTCTCAAATCTCCTGTCACCTCTGAGACAAACACACGTGCTTGTGTGGATTGGGTATTGATGGATTTGGTTGGATATACCAAGCCTGCAGTTTGGTTTTCTTGTCCTTTCTCATAATGAATATTCAGTGGGATACCAGTAGTGCCTCCTGAGACTCATTTAGTTCCAGGAAAAAGCAGTCGAGGTGTTCTATCACCTATGGACATTTGTTAGAACATGTAAGCAGCTTAGCCAATTAATATTTTTGTTCCTAATTCGGCTCTTGCTATACAATAAGTCGTGTCACATCCACAGTCAATTCAAAACATACATCTTTTGGGGGATATCTCTTCTAATGTGTTTTTCAGAAAGGGTGAAATATAAGTAAATTTAGCGTTAAATAAGTAGGTATTCTAACATTACTGTCAGTGAAGGAAAATATTATAAAACTATTTATTTAAACTTCGTGTTTGGAGAAGCCCTGGAGAACGATGTAACTCATGATACAAAAGGCCCTCTTGAGCACTGAGGAGCTTGTTGAAGGAGATGTTCTCCCTCCTATGTGTGTACACATGGGAGACAGATCTTCTGTCAGCAGACTGTCCTTTCTATCAGCTCAAGCTCTGAACCTTTACAGGGTTCTTAAGACGTGGTGCAGCAGGTAGGGCTCCTGCTGCCCTTTGCCTTGGGCTGGATCCCCATTTCTCAGAGGCGTCCCCTTCCTTCGCCCGGAGCGTGTGTCGCAGTGGCAGGGCCGAGCCTTTTTGTCTGCACAGCAATACCGCAGCGGGGTGGCTGTGCCCTGGGCTCACCTTGTCCCTTTGTCCTCCCAGATGGCTGCCCGGACCTGTGCAATGGCAACGGGAGGTGCACGCTGGGCCAGAACAGCTGGCAGTGCGTCTGCCAGAGCGGCTGGAGGGGACCGGGATGCAGCGTCGCCATGGAAACCGCCTGTGCCGACAGCAAGGATAACGAGGGAGGTGAGCAGAGCCCGGCGATGATTCCCGGTCCGGGAAGGGCAGAGGGGTTCGAGAGCCACCGCTGCCAGCGGTGGCGCTGGGTTTCCCTCCACACAGGTGAGAGGGACGGCGCTGTGGCCACCGGGAGACGTGGGGACCCACGGCAGCCGCGATGGGGAGGGTGGGATGCTCGGTCCCACCCCACAGCCCACGGAGCTGTGGCTCCTGGGGCACGTGAGCTGCAGGAGAGCTCCCTGTGCCCGTGTGCACAGCAGAGCAGCTGGCAGAGCAGGGTGCCGAGCAGCGTGTGCCCCGTCCTGTCTGTGCCAGGGGCAGGGTCCTGCTCTCCTGTGCACAGCCCGTGTCAGTGGCTGTCGCTTGCTGTCACATCGCACAGTTCACGTGCCAGACTTTGAAGGGCTGAGCAGGCACGTACGGTCTGACATCCCCGTTTGATTTCCCCTCCTCTTTATCAGGCCCATCCCTATTAAATATAGAATGCGTCCTGTGTTTCCCTTCAAAGGTGGCTTTAGTTTATCTAGTGCTGTAGAGCCTTCCCTGGTGTATTAGGCCACACTGTCCTGAAAGCAGTTATGAGAGGTTGTGCCATTTAAACAAGATTACTTGATTTATTCCTTCATTTGAAGCAACTTTCTTATTCCTTTCAATACGATGTCCTTAGTAAGTCACATAGGTCCTTTTTCATGTGCTCCTGCTCTCTGTGAAAAAAACAAACTTCAGACACAGCTTTCTTCCCTGAGATTCCTTCACTTTTCTTTGGCCAGTAGTGAACCTAGGGAGCATATCTGTTGTTTGCTGATTAATAAACATTTTGTAAATGTATTTCCTAAAACTGCAAAGAAACATTTGGCTGCTTTGGATGCCTTCTTCTAGGGTAAAATTGTCATTAAGATGAGTGCTTTAATTATATAGAAGATTTCAGGGTTTAGAAATTGTTTGTAAGTTCCAAACTGAGAAACAGGTGGGTTTGGTTTTGATTACGTGATATTAACCACATCTGAGTGTTATCCACTAGTTTTAATACGTAAATCCTTTATTAGTTCCTTGTTTTCACATGATCAGGGCTTATGGAAGTATTTTAGAAGTGCTAAAGCTGATTCAATTTTAGAGAACTAGAACTTGATTTATAGCTGTTACTGAATTGTAAAGAGCAGAATCTAACTGTCAAATTGAATTAGTTAGCATTTAAATATACAAAGAACCCCACTATGTGTTAATGTGCAGTATAAGAAACCAAAAGGTAAACTGCTTGGGTTTGCAGTTTTTACAGGCTTTGAAGATGATAAAGGACAATTTGAAAATGGATGTATCATTAGTATTTCCTCAAAGAAAGCAATGAGTTTGGGAAACATTATTCGAAATACTGGAATAAGAGGTTTATTTATCTATCCAGGAATTATTCTGCACTTGTGTAACAGGCAAATGGGGAAAAATGACCAATGACTGGATTCAGCTTTTCATCCTAATGTAAAATTGCAGATTTCTAAAAGTTAGTTCACAGAAGGCAAATAGGAGTTCATCGAAGGCAAAGAACACATAGATGTCTGTTGAATGGCATATTCCAATGTTATATATTAATAATTAACACAAAATTATATATTCCATTACCCTGCAAGGTGCGTGGTTTATGGTTTACCATAGTAAAGCACCTGAAAGAAAACAGGCTGGTCAGGCTGAAGGCTGGAAAGATTATGGGGAGAACTCTTGAGATGTTCTCAATGCTTGCAGGTTGAAGTAATTTTTTTCCAGAGACTGGAGAGGTTACTGCATGTCGCTTCTTGTGAGTGTAAATAGATTGAAAATTTATGCTTGTTCCAAGGTCCAAACAACCTGAGAAGTCCATTTGACCCACACACATCCACGTGGGGATTTTATGATAGAGGTGGAAATGAATCTCTTGTCTTCTGACCCTCAGCTCAGCACTTTAATTCAACAATCATTCCTGCTCTCTCCTAGTCTCATCCTTATTATGTTCTATAGAGTGCTTTTACGAGGGAGCTCAGGTGCTGCTCAACACCTGGTCAGCTGCTCTTTCTCCGCATACTTGCCAGGCACACCTGAAAAACCAGAGACACTTAGATCTTGCCACGCTGTGTTGTGTGCATGGCACAGGCTGTGGCACTGCAGAGCTCTTCAGTCTCTCTTGTGCCCTGGCGATTTTTGCCGTTGCAGCTTTCCTTGATTACGGTTTGAGTTTCAGGTTGCTTTGGGACAGCACGTGGTCCTTTCCGATCCGTGCCGTGAGGGCGGTCATTGTCACCACCATCAGTTTGTCAAACTGTCACGAGAGCTGCAACAAAACTCAGCACTATCTCCTTACGTGTCTGCATCACTACACAGCTGGCCAGGAACGTGTCCCGTGACCCGTGTGTTTGCAGGGGAGCGTGCAGGAATGGAGAGGCTGGAAGGGATGTGTGCTCTGTGCTTCAAGCTGCACCTTTGTGTCATTGTGACTCCGTGTATAAAGGAACAGATAAAATTAAGTTTTCTCATTAGGCGAAGCTGAAAACTGTACTGTGGGAATCAATGTTAAAGATCCAACTAGTTACCAGAACCCCAAGTTTCACATAAAATGCAAGATTATTGGAAGTTAAAGAAATTGCCTCTCCTCCCAGTCACTCTTTTCATTTGAAACTTAACTGAGTTTATTTGCAGCAAAGTGTTGAACTCATTTGCTGCTCCATTGGCAACATTACTCTGTTGACATAGGCAGGCAGTTGTGGGGTTGTACTGAAGACACAAGCTGTTCTTTTGAGAGGCAGCAGGGGAGCTAAAAATACGATTTTTTTTTTTTTTTTGCCTGCATGAGGTCCTTCTTTGGACAGCTGAACCTCCTTCCTTTCTGTCCATCTATGCATGTTGCTAAAATGCAGTTCCTTCAGCAAAGGGAACTTTCATTTTCTGCCTTTCATTCTTCCCCATGTGGCAGCAAATTTAACATATTTTGGAGCTCTTTCCCTGTTCAGCCATTCTGACTGTAATTGTATCTCACAATCAGATTCAAAGGCCTTGGGCCAAGTCTTCATTCCATGGATGTCAAGAAGAGCATTGCCACTGACTCCAGAGGGATTCCCATTTTTCCTGCTTTGTCCTATTATCTGCCACAATGCAAACTCCATGGTGTAGTTCAAAAAAAGAAAAATGAAAGGTTATACTTAATATTTTCTTTCTATTTGAGATTAATGCCCCTTCGTTTGTTTATTCCTAGAAGAGGCAGATGTGCCCCTGTCTTGTTGAGACTTACAAATCTTCATTTTAAACGAGATGTCACTGTGGATTACTCACATAAATAAAGTGTGATTCCAGAGCAGAAAGAGGAGAGGTGTCCAAAGTTGTTTTCTGCCCCTAGGGCTGTGCAGGTGGAGCTGGCCATGATCCCAGGTAGCGCTGGGAAATTCACCTGCCTTTGTCCTGGCCATCACAGGTCAAATTGAGATCTGGGCTTAACTAGGTCTTCATCCTGGAAGTGTCCCAGGCCAGGCTGGACAGGGTTTGGAGCAACCTGGGTGGGTGGAAGGTGTCCCTGCCCATGGCAGGGGGTGGAACGAGATGATCTTGAAGGTCCCGTCCGACCCAAACCATTCTGTGAATCTGTGATTCATTATGAACCTCTTCATAGTTACTGTGGTTCGTAGATTACTTTGCTGAAGAAACTTGAGGGTCTCTTATTTATCTGTTTGGGTTTTTATTTATTTCTCTGTACAGAAGAAGCCTGACTGAAAAGGAAGGGGATTCTGGCATCGACTCACTTCTAAGATCTCTTTAAATTGGAAAGTGCTTCTGTTTTCTGAACCATGTTTTGATCACATAATTTACTCACTGTGGCCACTTCTAAAGCCAATATATCTCCTTAATCAGTCCCTCGGTAATGTAATCATTATTAAGCATCTTTTGGAGGGATTAGAAATAGCTTTATTTTAAGACCTATAATTGTGATTACAATATATAATCCCCCCAATAGACACGTATAACCCATTTAATTCACCATGGATTTATTTTAGGAAATTAGGGCTTTATAGATGGTATTTTGAGGAATAGGAGAAGGTATGTTACTAAGTTCTTTTGACATATTGCATAAAGAAATCACTACAGTGGCTCTTGGTACCCATCTTTCTGCAATAACTATTTTATCATCATTTACTTGTTCCTAAATTGAAAAATGTTTTTAGTATCTCAAAACAGTCTCCTTAAATTGTGTATGTTTAAGTAGATTTCCCCTTAGACCTTACAGTGCCTCCAGGTACAGCAGACAAGCTAAATTAATGTCTTTTCTAAAGAACAGTTTTACAAGATGTTGGATGCAGCTCATACCTCATTATATTGAGGGGTCTTTGTGCTGAGCATCTTGGGATAATTTGGGAGAGCTATTTAAGAACCCTGGCCTCTGCAGAAGCAGCCTTGGCAGGAGCCTCTATTGCCCACTGGGGTTGCTTTTTCTAGCTTTTTCTTTTCCTCCTTTCTCTCTTCTCCCACTTTTTGCATCCTTTCAAAATGACTCATTTTTATACGTTTGTATTGGCAAGACAGTAAAGTTATGTAATCTCAGAGAAAAAAAAAAACAAAAACAAGGAAACAGAAAATGACCGAAATTTTGCTAAATTGGTTTGTTTCAGATTTGATCGGGATGGAGAGGATAAGTGCAGGCAGGTTAAAAAAAAAAATAGGGAAAAAAAAGAGCTTAAGTGCAATCACTGCTTATGTCACTTCCCAGCTCACATTTCTCCTCAAAATGTAATTATCTAGACTAAAATTAGGAGGGGAAGGAAAGGAAGCAACCCATAGCAGTATAGAATACTAAGCTAAATAGAATGAGGAATTTCTTATTTGTTATGCAAAGTGGAACATTCCTTTTAAAATACATTTTAATTTATTTTCCACTTGGCTTTCCAAAGAGAGATGTGCACCTCGCAGAAGGCAAATTTTGCCCTTTGGTTTGTTATTTTATAGCTGTAACCCCACCAAGAAGTACAGTTGGTGGTAATTCTGTTTGGCACAATATATTAAAGATAATGAATGAGAGAAAGTCAGCTATCTGCTCCAGTGTGAAATCTCTTCAATTCACGAGGAAAATACATTTCTAGAGAAGTTCACTGTCAGGACAGTGCACTTGACTGATTGAAAGGCTGTTTATTTGAGTTGTCTTAGAAAACTCATCTCTGAAATTAGACAGAAGGAAAATAGGAGGAAAAGAGAAGTGTCTTCCTGCAATAAACATTTAGAAAAAAATTGCTTTTAGAAAATTACAAATCCTTTGACTTGATACTGCATCAGGCTCGTGACATTTAAGATAATACAACTATTTCACAGCACAAAAGCAAATCATGTAATTTAGCTTGCCTCAACAAGCATTGCCTCAGCGGGGGTCTCTAATTCAGCACAGACAAAAGATTTTATGAAGTTCTCAATATAAATACCCAGAATACTCTTGGCACGGAAAACACCTTCCCAGAGCCTGTACAATAGTCGGTTTTAGAACATTACGTGCGATCAGCAGTCGAAAGCTGCCGTGGGTGGGGGCCAGAGTGAATCATGCGGGCCGGGGTATAAAATCTGTGCCAAAAGTAGATGTTGTGCACGTTTGACAAGAGCTAATGAGCGTGCCCGTGTGTGACTCTGCTCAAAACTCGTGTCACTGATCTCCCTTCCTCACATGAGCCAGCTTATCCTTCCCCTGCCCCTCGCGGGATGTGGTACTGCAAGAACGCGCTCCTACAGCCCCTGGAGGAAAAGAAAGCCAGAAATCCGGTGACTGCAAATTCCATGGTTTACAGAGGCACTTCTGTGTACACTGGAGGTCAACAAACTATTTTTTATGAGGTTGTTCTCCTCTCGGAGCCGCCTGGGTCGGCTTTGCTCTGAGCAAGGTGTGGTTTGGAGTTGGAGCATCGATAGTCCACTGGTGGTCACAGGTTCTGAGGGACCTCCAAGCTGGAGCTCCACGTGCAGGAGGTTCTTGCACCTGGTGCTCTCAGGACCGAGGATGTTCCTGGCTGCCAGAGCAGCATCCTGAGCGGGCAAGGGAAGTGGGGCCGCTGCTTGAGCGCTTTCATGTTCCAGAGTGCCTTAAAACCTCACTGGGGAGTTTTTGGAGGCGCAGCCAGCATTACACAGAATCCGGGTTAATTCTACTTCACCACAATTTGGGATTTACAGTCCGGCTTTTCCTGAAAGGCAGTTTTGGTCGCAGGAACACTCGGTTGTGCTCACAGTTAGCTGTAAAAGCCAGTGGTGTAATGGATGTGCTGACAGCTTGCAGAGCGGTTCCAGTTTGGCTATTTGAGGAAGCAGGGCTGGATCAGGAATAGAAGCGTTTCCTTTCTTGTTAGCACCGGGAACTTCTGAGGAATTAGTTTGAATGATGTATGCCAATATAGCTGACAGTAATTAGATCAGGCTACAAAAGTGTGAAAATTTGGGTTAAATATTAGATAAAACTTCCTGCTAATAAGATATAGTGGGCTGTGGCATAGCCTGCCTGTGGAAGCAGTTCTGCATGCAATTTTAGAGCTCAATTAAAATATTTCTGTGTTGGCAGAGAGAAGGCCTACTCTTTTGATAATCTGATAGAGCATCTCTAATTCTTTCACCTTGGGTATATTAATACTGCACATAATTAAAATCGGATCATGATAAATTAACTAATTTGCCCTTAGAGTGATCAAAGACCCTTTTGCCCTCAGGGTTCGTAGTAGCTGCTGTTCCCCCCCCTCTCCTCCCCACCTCCATTTTAATCATCAGTCTGAAATGTTTATTGGAAAAAGAAAAATTTCCAGGAATTAGGCTCTGAAAGTCCCCAGCTCCTGCAGCTAGTGAAGTGTAAGGATGCCCTCTGCTGAGCACGGGCTCAGGAATTTTGGGTTGGCAACAGAATTGTCCCCTGCTGGGTACAGAAAGCATTTCCTCAAGCAGCTGGATGTCAAGTCAAAGTTCACTCATTCTAACGTGCATCATGAATCGAACCTGAAGAACAACCTGCAAGTATTTGAAGAAGTCTGGAGACTAAAGATAATTTCCTTGTAGAGGTTTAACAAAACCCCACTAGCCCAAGCATCAACCTTCTGCAGAAAGGTGTAGCATAGTTCTGGAATCCAGTCACCTGGACGTGGTGAGATGTAGATCCAGGGGTGAAGGAAAACTGATGCTGAGAGGTTCTTTAAATACATTAGCAGTAAAATATGTCACTATTCCTACTGAGATCTTTTGAGTCCTTGTCATGATGGTCCAGAGGAACACAATGATTAAGCTCTCTCAAATATGGCATGCACGAGTAGGTGACTCTGCTTACTTGTAATACTTTAAAGTTTTCTCTTTGTATAGTGAAGTCTACTGAGAAGCTTGGGGAAAGTCCAGAAATCCATTAGCAGAAGTACAGTCTTCGAGAGGAATGCTGTGTCACATGCTTTGTTTCTGAAAACGTTTGGGAATTCAGAAGAACCAGGAGCAGAAATGGAGAGTTAATCCTTTGCTGCCAGTTTAAATCAAAATTTCCTATTTCCTTCTTCTCCTTTAAAGCCAAGTCAGGACTTCTTTTGGTCTCAGATTGTTGGAGGAGGTTCAGCGCCGTCTTAGCTCCCTCTGCAGTCTCTTCCCTTGAGCATGCAGAGCGTCAGAGAGCTGCTAACTCTCACTTTAGACTCAGATGTGTATGCCATGAAAAGCAGCAATATTTTGGTCATGCAAATGGTGAGGGGTTTGTCATTGAATTAACCATATAAATAATTCAGCATACCTCAGGAAATCTGAAAGATGACAAGCTCTGAAATATATATAAAAAACCAAAGTACTGAACTCTAATTAAAATTCATGCTAATGGCAGATTTTCTCTTATAGAAGGTACATTTTTTTCAAGGCCTCGTTTTAATCAACTGAGTCTAATGCAAATAAGTGATTTTGTAACAATTTGCCTCATATGCAACAGTACAATCTGGCTGTAGAAATGGCCTGATGGAAACCTCCTGAAGAGCAGGGTCCTGCACACGAGGAGGAACAACTCCAAGCACGAATGTGTGCTGGGAAACACTTCTTTGTGCAGTGGCTGTGCACTGGAGCACAGTGCCCGGCGAGGCTGGGGAATCTCCATCCTTGGAGATATCCAAAAGCTGTCTGGGCATGGGGCTGGGCAATTGGCTCCTCGTAGCCTTGTTTGAGCAGGGGGGTTGGACCAGGTGACCTCCAGAGGTCCTTGCCAATCTCAGCCATTCTGTGATAACAGTCTGGGTAGCAAATTAGGCAAACAGGAAGCAGAAGCAGGATATAATCTGACAGTAAGAGATACTTTCGTGCAGAGAGTCAGAGATTTCAGAGCAGCAAAGTCAATAATAGCAGCAAATGTGAATGTGAACAATGTGAGCAGAACAGGGGTGTTACGAGCCTTTGATACCAAGCAGCAGTGCCCAGGGTCTGGCTGAACACATCCAGAGCTCAGTGCTGCTGGTCCAACAAGCAACTAGTTCTCATAAGGTAAAAATATCCTAACTCCTGAATCCTGCCATCTGGGAATAAATTAGTGCGGGGGAATATAGCCATATATTGCAAGTAATGATGCTCTAAACAAATGAATTGTGTGTTGCTCTGTGCCTGTCTTTTCTAAAGATCGTCGTAGCCAGCTGGAAGTGTGTGAGCCTGAATTCACAGACCTGCATTGAAACCTTCTTACATGAGAGGACTCCCAGGCAGGTTTCTCCCTGGTGCTGAATGGAGATGTTTCTCGCCTCCCAGGTCCTGAACTGCCAATTCGGAGCAGTTTGATTGCCTGCTTGATTGTTTGTGAGATAACGGCGAGATTGGCAGTGGCAGGGTAATTTACTGGGGATTGCAATGTCAGACGATATCCAGGGGGGCTCACGAGCACAGAGATGTGATTCACATGACTGACAGCAGGCTGGGAGATTGATATGCCCATTCAAAGTTCATGGTGTTATCAGAAGTGCTTGGTTACAGCACCCCATAATCTGCTGCGTGATGAGGTCATTACAGGCCTGACTTAGGCTCACCTCTAATAACAGGTATAGCAGAAATACGAAGCAGCTTGAACATGTAAATGTAGAGGGGAGTCATTTATATCCTGTGTTTTGCCTCTGGTTTTTCTGGTGCGTTGATAGGATTTATTTTTTTATGCCTGGTGGTCCTCTGGGTAAAAGAACTGAGTGGACCAAACAGTGGGCAGCTCTAAATTCACAGTTTTAGAGGTCTTCCAAACTCAGAAAGAACTCAGGGTACTGAGAAAAAAGTTCTGAGAGCTTAACAGGAAAACTGCCTTGAGTTATATCCTGAAGCCAATGATGTCCTTAGAATGATTATATAAAGTGGGTGGAAAATGGACTGTAGCAAAACAGAAAATTCCTACAGCCACGTTGGAAGGGATTTCAAGATAAATGGAGCTCTTAATGTGAATAGGCGACTGACCTTAAAGCAACACAGAGCTCTCACAACAAGGTACTTTGTCTGACTTAAATGTCTTTAGAGGCCTGGCTGAAACATTGCCAGCATACCTTGGCAATTTTGTTTAGAAATCAGAAACAGTCATTTCAGGTGCACACAGTGGCTTGGAAATACAAGGCTAATTGTAAAATAAAAGTTTTTTATAGTTTTGGGTTGTGGGTTGTTTTTTTTTCTTTTGTAGTTGTTTTTCCAGTTATCACCATGCTGGTCTGTTGTGCATTTGGAAATCTTGAAAATACATGAGTCATGACCTTACTCAAAGGTACTTCTGTCAGCTTCCCTGCTGAAATGTTCTCTATTTTTTATGATACTCAGTGTATGCCCAGGCCATGTTTGTATTGAAAAATCAGATTAATACACCTTGGGGAGACTCTGAAGGTTTGCAGACATAAACAGATGGCAGATTGAATGCTTGATTCTTGCCAGAGTAGATGAACAAATGTTTCTCAATTGTTGGAGATGATAATGTTTTAAAGTAAATGGTTATTAATTTCTAAATTACAGTAGAACTCCATTGAGAGAACATATTTCACTTTAATGCTGACACCAAAGGAAAGGGTGATGCTGGAATGCTAGCAGTCTATGTGCTAAAAATATATAGTCAGTTGTTATTTCTCTAAGTATGCAGATCAGTGTTCCCACTGATCCCATTTGAATTTCTGATGTTAAAATTCTGGTTTTTCTTAACAATACATCTTAAGAAATATTCTTGATGGCCAACCTAATATGTAATATAATGACCGGTCCCACCAACTTTGTGACTGATCCTTCCTTATCTAAGCATGCACACGAGTTCTGGGTAAGATATCTGTGTGAGATGGGAGTTCCAGCAGCACTTCCCTGTGAATTTCCAAAAGGGCTACAATTTAATTTTTATTTTACTTAGGTAATGATAACTTACTCTGTCACACCCATCTCCTCTCAGCTCCCCAGCTGAACAAAGGAAATGAAACAGATTAACTCTCAAGACAAACAAAAAAAACCCCAAACAAACAGCGTCCCCCCTCAAAAAAGCAAAACCCCAAACAAGAAAAACTCCAAACAAACAAAAACCCAACAAACCAAACAAACAAAAAAAAAGAAAGCAAACAAAAAAGCCAAGCAAAAACAAACCCAGGCAAATAACCTAAACAAAATTCCTTTCTTTCTTCCACTTCCTTTTTCCTAATTTCAACCCTTAACAGATTTCTTTGGGATTGATGCTCATCTAACACTGGTGACTCTTGGGCATGGTCCTGTGCAGGGCTAAGGGTCAGGCTCGATGATCCTTGTGGGTCCCTTCTAACTCGGCATGTTCTGTGATTCTGTGCTGCATTAACTGTCGTGGTGCTTAAGCAGCGTGCTCCAAAGCCTCATCCTCGTCTCATCATTGGCTCAGTTACCAGTTTTCGGGCGTGGAGATGCCACGAAGAGTAACTTCAGCAGTTTTTCCCAGTGCCTCAAGATTTCCATGGGATGTTGTTGCTCAGTAGCACCGTGCAGCTGGCTGAATGTGAGCCTTGTTACCTTTCAGACGGCCTGGTGGACTGCCTGGACCCCGACTGCTGCCTGCAGTCCACTTGTCAGAACAGCCTCCTGTGCCGGGGCTCGCGGGACCCCCTGGACATCATCCAGCAGAGCCACTCCGGGGCACCAGCCGTGAAGTCGTTCTACGATCGAATCAAGCTCCTCGTGGGGAAGGACAGCACTCACATCATCCCGGGAGAAAACCCCTTCAACAGCAGGTGGGTAGCAGCTACAAACGCAATGCTGGGTCCGCGCGGTTGAGCTGCCTGGGGAAATTCCTCCCACCGGTTTTGTTCGGGTTTGAAGGGGAGATGCCGATTTCGGGCGCTTCCTGTGTTTGCACTGATCACGCTCCGTGGAGGTTTGTGATGTGGCCTTTATTTCGTAACACTGAGTTTTATTAGCATTTTAACATATTGGCAACACCCAGAAGAAAGTTCCTTCCACTGAGCAGGAGTTTCCCGGGGTTTACGTTTTATGAAGACTGCAGTCTAGAACAAGGGATAATGCAAACAAGTTTCCAGTTAAAAGAGATCGCGTTTTATTTAGTGCCATTAACAAAAGTTTCAATAGTGAAATAACATTTCAACTCATTTTAAAGATACATTAACTTAGGGAGTTTTGTTATTTATTCCTTATATGAGGCCGTTTTACTTGTATCATCAATACATCTGATGAGGCTTTCTTTTTTTCTTGTTTTCTTTTTTCCCTAAGCTTATTCCTTCTAGGATTATCAATTATATATTTGTAATGAATCTAAAAGCCAGCACGTCATTAATTGATATTTGATGCCATTGTATGCTTACAAGAAGATTGGTATTATCAATATTATTTAAATGGGTCTCCATGGAAAGATGCTAAGAAATTGATGAATGTGTTAATTATGTTCATATCACCAAAGTTAAAACTGAGGAAAGAACTTCATTTGAGATAACGCCCAAAAGATTGGACTTCATTACAGGAAACTGTTTTCTCAGTTGGGATCCCACTACAGGCTTAGTGGGTGATGTAGAGCAGGTCCCTGAATATCTGTCTGTTAAAAGAGGATCATAATGTTTCTGGACGCACCAGGCAGGTCCCCATTGTATTGATTCCTGTGCTGCTCGAACAGCACACTCATTTCCATATTCCATCAGGAAATCCCTACTGGATCCTACCCTGTAGAGTATAGATTTTATGCTATTCTATAAAATACTCCATGCATACACACATGGAATTCCTTGGAAAAAAATAGAAAAAAAATTTTTCTCTTTTCCCCTGTATTTGTAGTGATCTTTTTTATCAGCTCTCTGAAATTAAAATGGAGAAATTCTTGCCATTTTCTGCAGTGTAGTATGAAAAGGAAGACAAGACAAGAGAGAAGCTTATTAATTCATGAGGCTGGATAATTTGTTCAAAAAGGAATCCAGACTGCAGCATAAAAAGTAAATAGTCCACAGGCTGGTTGGTACATTCTGCTCTATACGAGTTACCACCAGTAAAATTTCCTCAAGTAAAGAGCAGCCAGAAGTTCCCTGTTGTGTATTGGATGCTGACCAGTGCTCGAGCCATTGCCTTCTTAAGCTGTCTGGAAAGAAAATTAGTGCTTTCCCTGTATCTGTATTCCATGTGTTATTATTAACTTGGTCTAACACTTCATTCCTTGGTCTTCAAGTGTTTTCCAGAAGCAGGTGATTATGATTTCAAATTCCTAGGTGGCTGTAGTGCTATGGAGACATTCTTGGGCCACCCAAGAAGTATCAGAATTTGTATTAGAAATAATCAAGCTGTTTAAAGATAGATATGGGTTGGAGTCTTCAAAACAGCCCAAGAACTAGGCTGTTGACAGCGTAAGTGGTGCAGTGACACACCTGAAGGACGGGATGCCATCCGGAGGGACCCGCACGAGCTCCAGCAGTGGCCCATGGGAATCTCATGAGGTTTAACAAGACCAAGCGCTGGTGCTGCAGCTGGGTCAGGGCACCCTGGGGTCAATCCAGGCTGGCATGAGCAGATGGAGCAGCCCTGGCAGAAGGACCTGGGGGTGCTGGTGTGGGAGAGGCTGGACATGGCCCAGCCCAGAACCCCCCGTGACCTGGGCTGGTCCCACAGCGTGGGCAGCAGGTTGGGGGGAATTCTGCCCCTCTGCCCCCTCAGGTGAGACCCCACCTGCAGAGCTGCTCCAGCCCTGGGGACAGCACAGCAGGGACATGGAGCTGCTGGAGAGTCCAGAGGAGGCACCAGGATGGTCAGAGGGATGGAGCAGCTCTGCTGGGAGGGAAGGCTGGGAGAGCTGGGACTGTCTAGCCTGGAGAAGAGAAGCTTTGGGGTGACCTGATCGTGGCCTTGCAGGACCTGAAGGGAACCTGCAAGAAGGATGGAGAGAGACAATTTCCAAGGGCCCGGAGTGACAGGACAAGGGGCGATGGCTTCACACTGGCAGGGGCAGGGTTAGGGTAGATATTAGGAAGAACTTCTTCTCTGTGAGGATGGTGAGGTCCTGGTGCAGGTTGCCCAGAGAAGCTGTGGCTGCCCCTGGATCCCTGGAAGGGTCCAAGGCCAGGTTGGATAGGGCTTGGACCAACCGGAGCTGGTGGAAGGTGTCCCTGCCCAAGGCAGGGGGTTGGAACAAGGTGATCCTTAGGGTCCCTTCAATCCCAAACAATTCTATGATTCTATGAACTGGAACTCTAGGCTAAGCAGGAGGTGGCAGTTCAATCCTGAGGCTCCTTTGAAAAAAATCTCATCTCACAGATTTTTTTTTTTAAAATATGTTTCCTAGGGTTCCTGATGACAGGAGTCTTAGTCCCGTTTTATTCCTCTGAAGTACACTGCAGGTTTTAGCACATCTTTGCAAATGGCATATTAATGATGTTAAAATTGGCCTTAGCCTCTAAGTTGTGAAGGTGCTTTTGATAATTCTACAGCTCAGCTGTTATTTTGGGGACCAATTTCAGGCAAATTAATGTATAGTGTCAAAATATAAGTTTTAAAACTAAGGTTTTTGACTTGTTCGAAGTGCCCCAGGGTCAGACTCCCAAGTTTTACACATCCTGAGGCTGCCACAGTCCCAAGGAGTAGCTCCCCTGAAAGACACTGGCTCTGTTTGCTTAGCTCAGACTCTCATTCCATTGAAAGACATGAAAAAGAGGGACAAAACAGTGGTTATTATTTTTTTTTCCAGTCTTAGTATAAGAAAAAGAAGTTTTTCCCTACCCTGCTACAGCAATAATTAACAACATTTATTGATTGCAGAAAAGTTTGAATCACGCTAATCATTTCTGCGCAGAAACAAGATGAAATGAAGTTTTCAGAAAAAAAATAGCTGTGCATTTTTACATATTGTGGCTTTGCACATTTAAATTAATTGTTATTAAAAAAATAAGGAAAAGGACTTAATCTATCAGCTTAATTTTTAAGTTACACTTCTAAAAGATTACCAAAGAAAAGTTGTCCTATGTGTGATTGTTAGTCAAAATATTGCTTCATACAAATCCAGATTTTATCTACATTGTAGCTTATCTTGATATCCATTGTGTTCTTGATTTTAACATTTTGGAAATAAAAAGGAAGATTATTGACCAAATTCTTTTTTTTTAAAATTATTTCCTGAAGTATTAAAATTGAAGGTAGAAAAAATTGTCATGGACATTATTCTTTTCCTCCTGCCGTATGATGATTTCTTTCTAAATCTCCTCTCTGCACAGTTCCCCTAGAGAAGCTTGAGTGAGTTCCTTCCTGCAACTATTTCTGTGTGTTTGTATCATAAAATAATTCAAGCAAAATGAATAATGCCAAGACAATTATCTTGGTCCGATGTGTTTCCAAGTAGATTTTCATAGCAAGTATCACTTTCTATTAAATTCCATATTCTGATATGAAGCGTTATTTTGAAAATTAAAATTTGACCTGAAGAGTCAAGAAGCAGTTGAAAGTTCTAAACAAAAAGTAACAGAAACGGGTCATTTTCATTAATTAGTTTCTTCAGTGTAATGTTGAAGAAAATATTATACCTTGTTTGAAATCCAAGGAAGCAGTTGTTAAATAGCCAGTATAATACAGGCAGGAAAATGTGGGTTTGCCCTCCTCAAGATTATGCATTAAGAGGACTTAACTCTCTCACTGTTTCCCAGGTCTCCTTGGCCTGTTTTCCCATTTCCAGTGCAGAAATGGAAACCATCTACAAGGAGCTTTTCCTTTTCCATCTCCCTTGTACCAAGCAGCTCCCACCCCCACCGATCTGCTTCTCTCAGGGTGGAGGGAATGTGGAAGGGAAAGGAGCCAGGGGCTGGAGACTCCTCTCCAGCTGGGAGCAGCAGCACTTTCTGCCTGCTGTGCACTTGAAAAGCACTCTCCAAAGAGAAAAAAACTGCCTGTGTCTCTTGGAGGAATAGCTCATCTTCATCTCCCTTAGGCTGAGCAAAGCTGATTATCCTGCTGGCTATGAAAACTCTTTGTTTTGCCTGTGCGTAAATCTGGCCCTAAAACCAAATCCTTCCTCCTGTTGGCAAACTGAGGGTTCTAAATCAGGACTGAATGCAGTGCACAAACACCGAGTCATCCCCTAAGACAAGGCAACGTAGACCCTAACTTGGAGAATTGTGGTATAAAAGAAGACATGGCGTTGCCCCATGGTTTTCAGGTGTGTTAGGCACCCACAGGCGTGTTATTGTCCCCAGGGTGGGTTTTGAGCTCCAGTGGGACTGCAGGGTCACAGCTCTGGCCTGGCTGAATGTGAGGGAGCTTTCTACTCTGCAAAGCCTCATTAGACAATGAGACAAAGCCCCGTTAGACAAGGAAGGCACTAATTCCCATTCTGTATATACACATCTCTCTGGTAGACTAACAGTTTCTTGGTTTAGGAGTATAGAGGGAGCTGGGCAATATCGTGGTTCTTTAGTACTGGAAAAATCTGTGGAGAAAACTAGGTTTAGAGTAAGTGAAGCACAAGTGCTCCGCTAACAAACAATGTAACTTTCCTTTTGTAATTAATTCTTTTAATTCTCCTTCTTTTCCAGTCTTGTGTCTCTCATAAGAGGCCAAGTGGTGACTACAGATGGAACTCCTCTAGTTGGGGTCAACGTGTCGTTTGTCAAGTATCCAAAGTATGGCTACACCATCACTCGTCAGGATGGCACGTGAGTGTCCCTGCTTCATTGAGTCCCTCCTTCATATGTGGTGTCTCTGCTGATTAACAGATGGTGTGATCTAATGGAACCATGTGGTACCAGGCACTGCCTTCCTCCCAGGGCAAAGAGCTATTAAGTAAACACAAAAGTAATTTTTCACGTGGCATTTTGAACGCTAACTGCATGTAAATACAGACAGGCTGACTTCTGGTAATGACGTGTTAGCAGGCAGGCTCCTTTCAAATGAATTGCTCTGTATCTATGAAAACATTTGTGGACTACAGCAATATCCAGCTGAGACAAGAAATGTTTTATTTTAAAATGCAACGCAGGCTGACACTTCTAGGAAAAAAAAAAGTATCATTATAATAGAATATAGTATATTTTAGTAGAATAGTTTAGTTAGTTATAGTATATTTTAGAATAGTATAGAATAGTATAGTATATTTTGTTAAAAGTTCCCTTCTGCCTCTCTTTCCTTTTGAAGATCCACTCTCTTTTGAGTTTCTTCAGGGTAGAATGTAATCAAAAGATTCTAATTGAATATATTTAGACAATTTCCTGCTGTGCAAAAAAGTGCTTTTTTTTCCCCTTGTATCAGCTTATTTGAAATACACACAAATTCAGATAAACAAAAGTCAATGTATCATGGTTTATCAGGTTTCCTGGCTGTGGTACCTAAAACAGTGTGTCTGACACAGGCATTGTAAACATTTGCCATTGTATCTTGATCATGCATGCAAACAATTGAACTGCAATAATTAATGTAAGTCAACTAACTATAGGGAGTATTCGAGTGCCACATTTCCCAGAATATTAATCTGTTATAATAGAAGTGTCATTTTGATTTCAGTGGTCTAATACTGCACTAAATGGTGAGCTGCACTACATTTAAATCTGAATAGATTGTTGAAGTCCTTGAGTAATTTGTTCCACTGCCAGCATTTACATGGAACAACTGATACCTCCTTGTGTTGTAAGAACAACCTGGAAGCATTTCACTCACTTAGGCCAGATTTCAAACGCCTGTGCAGCTCCGCTTCACTGCTGTGACTGTGTAGGGGGTTGGGAGTAAACACCCAATAGCTCTGAAAAATTATAGATCAGTTATCCTGGGGACTGGAATTCTTACTTGTAGAACACTTCTCATTACTATTGTCTTACTGCCACATGTCCCATTCTGTGCTTGATGGACAGGATCTTTCACCAAAGGGATAACTCAGTGTCCAGCTCAGACTTAATGTGGCTTCTCTGCTGATTCCATATAAAGGTGGCTTGTAATGATAAATGTGGTGGGTTTGTTGGGCATTTTTAAAATTATTTAATGCAGATTTTATAATATATCAGAATTAAGTTTGTCCAGGTGACTTTCAAATCATTGCTTATCTTGGCTGGTTTTTGCCTTTTAGTTGCCAGAGGTTCCCATCCCATTATTGATCATTCAAAGCATGACATTTAAAACGTAATCATGGTCCTTTTGCTCTCCCCACCTCTGGTGGGATGGGGAGAGAGTCAGAAGGGCAAAAGTAAGAAAACTCACAGATTGAGATAAAAACAGTTTAATAACTGAAATAAAGTAATAATTATAATAAATTGTAATGAAAAGGAAAAGAACAAAAAGAGAAAGAAATGCCCAGCCAGATCTGGAGCAGCTTCCCCCCTAGTTTATACACTGAGCATGGCACTGTACGGTCTGGGATATCCCTGGGGTCACTTTTGGGGGCTGTCCCAGCTGTGTCCCCTCTCAGCTCCTTGTGCACCCCTGTTCTGCTCTCTGGTGGGGTGGGGTGAGGAGGAGAAAGGTCGCTGACTCTGTCAAGCACTGCTCTGCAATAACACAACCGTCTCCTTGTTATCAATATTATTCTCACCCTGAATCCAAAACTCAGCGCTGTGGCAGCTACTAAGGAGAAAATTGCCTTCATCCCAGCCTAAACCAGGCATACTAGATATTGCTCTAGATATACCTCCCTGTCATTAGCCAGGAATGCTATTACTGGGATTATTCAATCCTGTCACTTCTAAAGGCCACATTTTTCTAGGTTTGACTTGGTTGCAAATGGTGGAGCATCTCTAACCTTGCACTTTGAACGGGCCCCGTTCATGAGCCAGGAAAGGACAGTGTGGCTGCCATGGAATAGCTTCTATGCCATGGACACCCTTGTGATGAAGACAGAGGAGAACTCCATTCCCAGCTGTGATCTCAGTGGTTTTGTCCGTCCCGACCCAGTCATCATTTCGTCACCACTTTCCACTTTCTTCAGTGATGCTCCCAGCCGGAATCCCATCGTGCCAGAAACGCAGGTAAGGACAGTGTGAGTGACAAGGATACAGAAATCAGTGCTCAGACGCTGGAGCTGACCTGAGCACGGAGTCACCATGTCCCTGCGATTGCCGCACCAAAGGCATCCGTAGAGCTGCATTTGTTCTGACAGGTACCAGGTTTTCTAAGGAGGGCTGCAGGAGATATCCCAGGTTTATGTCACCCAGGCACATTTATCTTCGACTACCTTGCATTGTCCCATTATCATACAATATATCAAGCGTATCTCTGTATTTCAGTTGACAGCTTAGGTGTTTCAAGGGAATTTTGCAAAGGCTTGGCGTGTGGTGCTAACCACAGACTGTTTCCTAGTTTGTTACTGAGGACAAAGGAAAACTCCTGGTACTGTTGTTTCACTGTGTTCAGTTAGTCTTTATACTGTTAGTGGAAGCTGCAAGTTCCTATGGCTGTGTTTCTTATGTTTCTCTTGCGTATAACTGGCAGTAAAAATACTTCTACTTATTTCCCCTTTTGCCAGCAGTGGACTCTTAAAAAGAGCGTGCACCCAGACACCAAATAATTCTTTGTCAGAAATGTCAGCTGAACTGTGTCACTGCACTGGTTTGAGGATAGCCATTCCCAGTAGTAGAAAGTCTGAAGTTCATAGGAATATGCAAGGTAATATTAAAAAGTATCACTAATGTGAAATGTTTGATCTTTTTCCCATCCAGGTTCTTCATGAAGAAATTGAGATCCCCGGCTCTAGTATAAAGCTCAGCTACCTGAGCTCCCGTACTGCTGGGTACAAATCCTTACTGAAGATCATCATGACTCAGACACTTGTGCCTCTGAACCTAATCAAAGTTCATTTGATGGTAGCAGTTGAAGGGCATTTGTTTCAAAAATCATTTCAGGCATCTCCCAACTTGGCCTATACATTTATCTGGGACAAAACAGATGCGTATGGTCAGAAGGTTTATGGCTTGTCAGATGCTGTAGGTAAGTCAGCATATCCAAGCTCCAAAACTTTCCAAGTAACACCTGTAATTCTTAGGAAGAAAACTGCAGAGATTTCTTATGGAGGAGCAAATGTAGGCTGAGCAGTTCTCGTCTCCCTGATACAGTTTATCTTTATCTTGCTGTTCTTTTACACATTAGAAGACCCCATTCAGAGGGTCTAAACTCCACCAACATGCCTTTGTTTACCGATTGGTACCTGACTTAGAAGGTTTAGACCAGGCAATAGGAAAAACTGGACACAGGAACTTGGCTGAAACCTGGTCCATCAATATGTTTTTATTTTCTTTGAGTTCACAAATGATCCTCGTGGCTGGCAGTCTGCAGTGCAGTTGGGTTTTCACACATGCCATTATTGTAGTCTCTTGTGGTATAACACATTTGAAATGAAAATGCTGTTCTTCTAATGCTGTTCAGTCTTGTAGTTCTACAGCTATTTTTAGTTTGCTTGGATTTAGCGGGTGGGGAAGAGTGATCATCATAATATTTTTCAGTTTTTGTTGAGTATCAGAATAATTTTGATACAACAGTGCTAAAAATGAACAGCGGAGCTGTGCCAGTGTAGAAAGAACAGCTTCTTTTTAAAGTCTTAATTGTTTTCTGTATTTTCTAAATTCTTCTTTGCCATAGCTTTTCTTTCTTATGTTATTGCATGAGGATAATGCTTTTCTGACTAATGCTTACAGTGCACTTGTGCTTAAATGCACACAAATGCACTGCTTAAATGCACTGCTGTTTGCTATATGGTATGTAAAATGAATACACTAAATAAATGCCATGAACATCTGGCAAATTAGGAATTTGATCTTGTCCTGGTATCTGATAGAATAATTTTATTATATTTTAAAAATTGTATTTCTCACTCTCCTCCCACCAAACCAGTTACCTTTCAATGTGAGCTATTAAAAGAAGTGATCAGATCCCTGCAGAATGTGAATGAAGTTTCAAATTTGTGTTCAGTCAAAGATCTGAATACAGTATTGTAGAATAAAAGGGAGGAATATAATCACTCTGTCTTCTTGGGGGGGCTGGGGACCTGGAATACTGATTGATTGGAATGTGCTCTGGACATTTAATTCAGTGTTTGTTCAGCAAGTATATTAGATTTTATTTTATTTCAGTGTCTGTGGGTTTTGAATATGAGACTTGCCCCAGTCTCATTTTATGGGAGAAGAGGACAGCACTGCTGCAAGGATTTGAACTAGATCCTTCAAACTTAGGAGGATGGTCTCTGGATAAACATCATGTGCTGAATGTCAAGAGTGGTGAGTTCGTTAATTCCATGTGTTCTATGTCCTATATGGAGTTTTGTTTGTGTACACTCTTTATTTGCATTGTAATTGCACTTTCAAAAATGCAATTTCTCCACTCTTTTTGTTTCATCTTTAGCTCAGTAAGGTACAGAACACATTTCAGTTGTCAGAAATTCTTTTCAACGAATTTTTCACTGTTCTGCATAGCATGACTTTCTGAGTCCAAGTCTTTACCTTCTGTTCTGTTGTTCATTTATTCCCCTGTAGTATCTTTCCTCCTTCCCTGTTTTTCTGATATTAACCATACCTGTTCCTGGTTCATTTTGTTTGGCATTTTTTCCTTCTAATCTGAGATGGGACCTGAAAGGAGTATGAGTCTATGACTAGATATTGAATTCCATTTGTCTTTCTCATTTGTCACCTGGTTGTATTTTCCTTCCTTCTCTTTGCCTTTCCATAGCCTATGCTGAATGTTTCTGATCCTCATTTTTACTCTTTGAGAGCTGAATGCTCAGCCTATATTTTATTTGATCCCTGTAAAGTGCTGTTTACAGCCTTCCCGCTGATCCCTGCATTAACAAATAGCAAAGTATATTGTTGCTCAATAAATCTAAAGTAGCACTGAGAATGGCCAAGATCAGACTATTGGAACACACTTGGAGTGCTGGGCAATGGTTCCAACACCATTTTAAAGAGACATTTGGGTAGTGCCTGACACTGTTGTCACCGCTGGGGAGCCAGTTACATTAGGATCATACAACTGCATTTCTGAAAGAACATGAGGCTGAAACTTCCCAGCCAGATGTGCACAATTTTTGATGACACTGAAAATGGTCACTCTGTCAGACAATCCACTCTTTTCTTGGAGCAGGGGTCTGCTCTTAGAACGAATATTTTGAAAATAAATCCTATCTTAAAGGTATTTCCTTGAAGCCTAATAAAGATCTGTACCACTAGCTTCCCTCTTGCCTTTTATCACTGATCCTTAGTAGCCCTTCTGGGAGTTTCATCTTTCCCCTATCTTTTCATTTTCATTTTCTGTGTTATCATCTTCTCTGGTGCCTCCATTTATCATTTTTCATTTTCCTTTTAAAAAAGCGTGAAAGACCGAGAAGTGGAAAGAGAACAGTCAGGTTGCACAAAATTCCAGACAGAATATAATACAGGAAACTGGAATGAGAGGATCCAGGCAGACAAATAAGGAGCACGTCTTCTCTGCTGTTTGCCTCCCCAGTTAATATCACAGTCTAAACCACAGGGCCAGGCCAGAGCTGTGTGGCACTGTTTGCCTTCATAATGATTACCAAAGGACTCTGGCTGTAGGTTTTGCTCGGTGGGTGGGTGGGTGTGTGTGCTTTTTAACACTGAATCTCGTTACACCTTTATTTTCCCTGCTGCAAAAACCCTTTTGCTCTTCTTGTACCGCTGAAAAACCAAATGATGGAGCCTTTTCAGCGCACACTCCTTAAGAGCAGCTGTTGAAAAGAGAACAGCCTGAAGTCCCTCGCAATGAATGGTGGTAATAACCACTTCTCCTCCTCTTTGTCATTAGGTATATTGCACAAAGGCAACGGGGAGAATCAGTTCCTAACTCAGCAGCCGGCTGTGATAAGCAGCATCATGGGCAACGGGCGCCGCCGAAGCATATCCTGTCCCAGCTGCAACGGGCTGGCAGAAGGAAACAAGCTCCTGGCCCCCGTAGCACTGGCAGTGGGTATTGATGGAAGTCTCTTTGTTGGAGATTTTAACTATATCCGGCGCATCTTCCCCTCCAGGAACGTTACTAGCATATTGGAGCTGAGGTAAGGTGTTAACCTGAGCGCTTCACTTCTGGAGCCTGCGCTCAAATCAGCCTTTGCCATTCCTTTTTATAATTTTGAGAAACATTGTCACTTTCAACCGATTTAAATTCCAGTGGAGAAATGGGGCACAGAAATGCACAGTTTGTCGCTTATCAGAGCAGTGACCACAGAGAAGGACTTAAGAGGACAGATCCACAGGCACAAACCATCTCCTTCTGTCTTGTTAGTGCTCACTGATGCAATCTGCCCTCAGTGCTATTCATCCTCCAGTTTCCTTTGAAAACTACAGAACCGACTGCCCTTAGGTACTGAGCCACAGTGGTAAGCAAAGGGGTAACACGTTAGAGGCAAGGTTTTCCTGTCCGTGGTTTTGAGAGCCACTTTTCCATTCTCGTAAGTCTATTTCTGTAGGTTGACAAGTGGAGTTCAGGTTGACACACAGAGTCATTTTGCTTCATCGGAACTCTTTTTAAGATTGTAACTCTGTCCCCCTGTCCCGTGCCCCCTTCCAACCTTATGATTTGGTCACTTAATAGGAAAGGCATGAGTGTAGAGTGTACCACTTCACCCATTTCTGTTCCATCTCCTTTTTCATTCTTCTAGGAGAGGCAAGAGCTACTGCTTCAAACCCTGACTCATCTAACTGGACCTTACACTTACAGAACTATTGAATATTTGCAGGAAAATGAGGAAGAGTGTCATGCACTGACTGTGTGCTGACCCTTCTGGAGCCCACTCAGGCAGCAGCATTACTGCTCCTGGAAATTGGATATAGCTGCAAAGCACATAGAGGGAATTTAGGTCACTAGTTTTTGGGGGTTTTTTAATGGTATGACCAATAACCAATTCCTCTGCTTCCCCTGTACTTTTAGTTTTTAATTAGTGGGAAAAAGCACAAAACGATTGGATTGTTAAAGAATAGGAGGCCTAGCTCTATTTTACACCTCTCTTCCATTCATGTCATTCTGTTGATGTCACTATTGTGAATTCTGATTCTATATAAGAGAAAAGAGATCTGATTCGGGCCAATTCTACTCTGAAATCACTCTCTGACACCTACCTCATACACCATCAGGCTGCCTCATTATATTTTTTTTAAAGTCATGGATCATGCAGTGCTTTCTGCTAGCAGCTCAGTGTAAGCCACAGAAGGTAGCTGGCATGGACGTGTGACCTGCTATAAATATTTATATCAATATGCACCAAAACGCTGCATTATATAGAATATGCTAATTATTTTTTTTCTAATTTGCTCAGTTCTGTTTAGCTTTCTAGTAAATAGGACTGCAACTTTATAGTTGAAGAGAAACATCTTCAGAGTAGGATACTTAATATAAGGCATTTGTACGCACCTCGCTGCCTAATATCAGGCAGTGTCAAAGTTTCCTGGCACACCTGATGTTTGAAAGTTGCCTCAAAGTTTACAACAGTATCAGTCTGAGTAATTTGCTTTCTTTCTATGTGAGAGAGATTGAGAGGGAACTTGAGTTTTCATCATGCGAGAGGGCAAATAGGAAAGGACATCAGTAAAGAAACAGGAGATGGACTTGTTAATCTGCTCTTGTCCACTTTCTCCTTTATGAAAGTCTGCTTTCCATAGCATAGTTTCTTTAGCTTCTCTTATAACCATTATAAATGAACAGGGAAGCTACTGTATCGTGAGTGGTGTTGGACAGCTGCAAAGGACTCGACACTCGGATTTTTAGGATTTACAGCAATGTCTTTTGCCCCTTGTTCCTCCAAAGGGAATTAAGATCCATTCCAGCAAACATTATCTATAGCAGTAATTGTGATTCTCTGCTCATCTTAAAATCTGTCTGAGTTACAAGGGTAAGAGTTGGAAGATTTGAGCCATTTAAATATGAATGAGAGCAGTCTTTAGCTCATATCAAGTAGCTTGAATAACATTGCAATAGTATGTCCATGAGCATTACAAACCAAATACATCACTTTATTTAGATTTCAAAACTATATAATTTTGGTTTCACATGAACCAATATCAATCTTGAATAACTTTATACATCAGAATATCCCAGCGTGCATATTTCTTCTGCACTGTCCTTTTTGAAGGTGCCTGTTTGGAACGGCTAATAGGGATTTTGGCTCAAGGGTTGCGTGTCCCACGTAATGCTGGTACTGCAGGTTGGGAGCTGTGCCTCAAGTGCTGCAGCTCAGGGGTCACTTACCTCTCAGTGGATATCCCTGAGTGGAAATTACATCAACACAGCGTGGTGTGGAGAATGTATTAATTTTCTTCTTGGAAGTACAGGACGCTTTTCCCTTGGCTTTGTGTCTGGGCAGTAAACTGTGGATCAGTTAATGCTGTTTATCCCCCATTTACAGTACCTTACTGCTCATTTAGAAAGGGTTGTTTTAACCCTGATATTTGCTTTGATAGGCTTCAATAGATGCCAAGGAGCATCCAAATTTGCTGTAAGCAATTATTTTAGAGACTGGGAGGGGAGGAAAACAAACTGTACAGTAGAAATTTGTTTAGAAATAGCTTGTTGGAAAACTATTTGGATTAAAGAGGTTATCTCCAACTGGCAGACAACTTCCTAAGCCCAGTACATTTCCCTGCCCAGCTCTGTCTTCCAAAAACTGCCAGTTTCTCTCACTCCCAGCCCAGAAGATACACGTATGTCGAAGTGAAAACTCTTTCAATGGTCCAGAAAGCTTCCTGTATATGAGGGGTGGGGGTGGGGGTATCCCACTAGGGAACTGCCTTGGAGCTCTCTCCCTCCCAGTCACTCTTCACCTGTAAACCAAGCTAAGGCTAGTGCTGAAAAGAGATATCTTCTCCTGTGTCCTTTTGTAAAATAAAACAAATACTATGTTTGCTTTACCATCTATTCTTCAGCTAACTGTTTGTTCTTTTTTCTTCTGTTCTCTTTCTATAAAGAAATAAAGAGTTTAAACATAGGTAAGACATGAGCTCTTTCCCATATAATTTGATATGGTTTGTTTGCTTCATTGTGTTTGCTTTTTGTGTTGTGCTTCTCGTGTAATGTTATGTTCTTCATGTACCATATATAGAAACATTTTTATGTGCTAATTGTGTGTTATGAATATGATAAGCATTAGCAATTATGAAATGCAGTCAAAAAACAACCAAATAAGTTCTGACAGTAATTAGAAATTTCTAGTAGAATGCAAGTATAATGAACCCCAACCTAACTTCTAGATAAACACCTCTCCCTGCTGTCTATAATTGGTCCAAATGGTCAAGGTAAACTACAACAGCATTTTCACAAATGCCAGAGAGGTTCACAAAAGCACTAATGACTGCATATAGGTCAAAAACTTACTTTCCGGTCATTAATGATTTTCTGAACCTGCTGTCCTTTGCCATAATTTAGTTTATATTTCTTTTGTCAAGTACATTTAATAGTTAGTCAACGTGTGGGGCTGGCTGTATGCACTAGATGCAGTCATTGTAAGACTCAGGAGGGAGGCATAACCTTTCTGGATGTTAGGAGAAGCAATTTTCCATCGTCTCACCTGAGCACTAGGTCTTCTGGATGGCAGCAGCTTAGGAAACCTTCCATGCCACACGTGGGACAGGGAGGATGTTCATCCTGGAGAAAATCAAGGGCAAGAACAAGAATTGCTGTTGTAAACTATTCCATGGTGTCCTGTGCATCACCCTTTTAAAACCATACTTTCCATTTATGTAATACAAGTTGATGCAATAGATGGTCTGGGCTAAATAGTGTTATTTCCCCTTAGCAGTGTATTTTGGTATAGCAAGTGTTAACACCACTAAATATTCTTATCTGGATGAATTAATTCACAATTTGCTAATGATCACTGGTGATGCTGGAGGCTCCTTGTTTGCTTCAAGTAAGCTAAGTCTGTTTTTCAGGTGCTTAGATTTGCTCTGGGCAGCTTCTCTGTTTGGTTAAATTTAAGGAAAAGCTGCTGTTGCACTGTTGTGAATTTGATGAGAAGAACAGGGAAGATAAGCTGGTCCTGCTGGCACTTACAGAGCAGAACAAGGCTGCTGGTGCTGGTGCTGGTGACCACCTTTTTCATTCAGGAGGGCTGGAGGCAGAGACGTTATTGGCAGAGGCCTCTGAGAAATGCTGAATGCCATGGAAAATCTTTTAAAACAAGGTACAATCCTTAGCCTCCTATAATTCAAATAAAAGATTACAGTGTCACGAAGAGAAGAGAGGCAGAGGTCTTTAATTGCTCAGACGCCAGTTTGAGACATATTGACTACTCATTTATAAAAAACATCCCTGTTTGAGGCAACAGTCTCATCAATCCTGTGGGGACACAGTGAGTGCATATCACCTTCTAGCAGTCGTTTTCTGCCAAAGTCCCTCAAAAATTTGCACGGAGAGTCCTCCCCTCTCTGTTCCCTGACAGAGCTTAGGGAAGAGGGAAGGGACGTGCAACAGGACTGCAGCTCCAGGGAGCCACTCCCTGGTTTGGAACCAAAGCACAACTGCCCTGGGGGAGATTGCAGAGGAGAAAGGCAGGGTGAGCTCCGTGGACACACCATGACTGCAGGAGAGGAGAGGGAGATAAGCCTGTGTTCTGCCATTGCCCCTTGCTCTGACTCATCCCTTATCCCATGCTGGTAGCAGCAGGACACACCTGGGGCTAGCTGAGGGCAGAAGGGAGGCAGGGCTGTGCTCGCTCCGGAGGGCAGACACTGGCTGGCAAAGTCATGTCCCAGAAGGAGAGACCCTTCCATTCCTGTGCAGTGGCTGCTGCTCCTCTGGGCTCTGTGTGAGACCGCTGAGACCAGCAAGGGCCCTTGCCCCGGGTGCAGGCAGCTGTGTCTGTGCCCAGCTCCAGTCTGTGCCTGCCTAGTTTTAGAAGGGCCACACAGAAGGTACCAGCTGCAAAAGGGCAGCCTTGAGCTAAGTTTGGGTGTATTTGTGAAATAGGGCACACCAGCAGTGTCACAGCAGAGTGTCTTCAGCGTCAGGGGACAGTGTGGTGGAAGAAGAGAGCAGAATCTCAAAACAACAGTGCAGGTGTTTGTATGGCTCGGATTCTTGAGAGACTGGAGGAATCTCCTAAGTGGCGAGAGCTCTTTTTCTATGTGGCAAAGACGATTGAGCATTATTTTGGAGGGATGAGAAGGAATGTGATAAGGGTCTAGCGAAGAGGTGCAGTCTGCTGCTGAAGAGAAGGAGAGGAACTTGGGGAATAAGGAGATTGCGCTCTAA
This sequence comes from Sclerurus mexicanus, assembly GCA_013396755.1. Taxonomy (NCBI): domain Eukaryota; kingdom Metazoa; phylum Chordata; class Aves; order Passeriformes; family Furnariidae; genus Sclerurus; species Sclerurus mexicanus. Next base: position 314,749 of record VWZF01002002.1, read on the forward strand.
TCTCAAGCATGTCACTAGTCTCCCTGCATAACTTTGTCTACACCACTTAACCTCTCTGTGCCTCAGTTTCCTCCTCTGTAAAATGGGTGCAATACCCATCTTTTTAAAGTACTCTGAGATCCATGCATGAAATGAACCTGCCAAGTATTTTTTGTTTATTGTATTTCTTCATCTCTAATTTCTACACTCCTAGACTTCAGCAGATGGTAGTGCCTCTGCCTACTGAATTGCTATCAAACCAATCTCCTTCCTACTTTCTACAGTTTTAGAACAAACCATTCTTGACCTAAAATCATGGCATGTCAAAGACTGGCAGAGAGGAAAATAACTGTAGAAAGTGCTACTTTGGGGCCTCCTCATTCCTCCAAATCTGGTAATGACCACACAACCACAGTTATCTTGGTGTGCCGATGATCCATCTGCCAAAAGCAGCCTTATTATAGTTTGAGCGAGTCTGATCAAGAAATGGCTTATGTCCATCTGAACTTACCTCTGTGTATCCTCACTCTTGGAGATGGGCACTTTTGCCACATGAAACTAGGAGTGTGGATATTTGGAGGCAAATATCTCTGGTTACTGGTAAGTAACCTTCATTTTTTTTCCTTCCTGTCTTCATTTGTCTCCTATGCTTTGAAACCACCATTGACCTTATTTATGCTCACCCATAGGCTCCAAAGGCTGGAAAATTCACATCACGCTTAAAATCCAAGTAAATTGAGTTAAACTAGCCAGGCAAGACTTGGAAAATATTTCTGCACTGCAGTTCTGTGTGTGTGAACGTATATATATTGCAAAGATTGACATTTCTTAATTTTCAGATGATTTGCTAAAGTAGTTCCAAAATGTGACAAGCTGTCAAAAAACATATATTCCAGAAGAGAAGTAGCTTTCCATATGAGCGCCCATTCTAATCACAAACTGAGGACCAGTTTTTCGATAACAGAAGGTTTGGAGTTAAAGTCAGACACTTGGGGTCTCTGGTTTTAGTTACAGAACCAACTTCATCTGCCATAAATGAGATTCTTGATAAGAATGAATGAGAACAAATTTGCTTTAGGAATAAATTTGTTATGCCTCTGCCTCCTATTTCTGCAGGACCTCACAAATCTCGTGGCATAATCTAAGTAACTCAGAAGCTGATTCTTTGATCTTACTCGTATGACTTCTGCTTCCAAAGGAAGTTAAACAAGGTAGCGGGGAGGGGGGAAACAGATAAGCCGAAGAGAATTGACCTGGAGCAGATCTAAAGGGCTAAAGAGATCAAGAGGAAAGACTGCTGTGCAGCTCTGGCTTATTGGGCTCTGCTGTGCAAGGTTCAGTGTAGAAGGATGAGTGAAATTTAAAATGTCAATCCCTCTGAACACCGGCCAGGCCCTAATCAAGTTAGGTCCTCAGATGATGGTCCTTCAGACCTCAGCTCCGTATGAAGGTGTCAGACTTTCTTTCCAGATCTTTCTGTGCCTGATGAGCATCCAAGCTCTGAAAGCCTGTGAAGTTTCTAGACTGCTCAGCTGTTTCTGTTTTATGCTTTCTTTCTTTCTAAAGCAACAATCCTGCTCATAAATACTATCTGGCCGTGGACCCTGTTTCAGGCTCGCTCTACGTATCGGACACCAATAGTCGACGGATATACAAAGTCAAGTCCCTCACAGGCACAAAAGACCTCGCGGGTAACTCTGAAGTGGTGGCAGGGACGGGAGAGCAGTGCCTGCCCTTTGACGAAGCCAGATGTGGGGATGGAGGGAAGGCAGTGGACGCAACCCTAATGAGCCCTCGAGGTAAAGTGGGAAAAAGACGCCGGAGAAAATGACTGCGTGCGGCTAGGCTGGATGTGGAAATAATTATCTGGCAATTAAATCCCTCCTTGCTCGGTGATTTTTATTCTGGGCTTTAATTACAGTGGATTGGCAAGTGCCTCGTGCTTTGCTTAGTTAAAGCAAACTTTATTACCCCAACACTGAGCGCTGCAAAAGGAGAACAGAACACAAATTAGCAGGGTACCGCTCACTCCAAGAAGCAAGCGTGTAAACTGGGAAACAAATTACTGTTTGAGGTACAGTCTTTGGGGAGAAAAACTGCCTGATGGATCTTTTCTCTGAGTTTTTATTCTATGCATCTCCTTCTTCTTCAGAGGCAGAGAAAAAAAAATTAAAGGATTTTTGCCCTTTGCAGTTTCTAATTTTTAACAAAAAGTTTTCGGGATGATCTAGAGATTCAGGGAATGTGTTTCTTTTTAAGGTTTTTTTTTGCTCTGTTCTTTTATCTTAATTGTAAGGATGAATTAATCAGGTGTATTGCCAGGTGTTTCAGACATCAGTGGTTGAGAATGACTAGATGATCATAAAAGTGAATAAAAATGGAAGGCCCTGTTTCTTTGTATGGGAAGTAGTTTCAGTTAATACGTAGAAGTTCAGAAGATGAAGCTGTATCTTCTCTCACTGTCCAATAGGATGAGCACTGCAGCCATTTGAAGATGGAATTTTTAGATCAATATTTTATTTTCAGCCCAAGAAACGGACAAGGCAGCGCGCCAAATCAAAGCAGGAAAGGCAAGTGAGAAAAAGGCTGCCCTCCTTCCCAACCGGCAGCAGCATCCGTCTGTTCCTGCGAGGGAGCACCCTTTCATTCCGTGCCTTTCCTCTCTAAGGACTCCTGATGTGACAGGAATTGAACCTTCCCCTTTTTTTTCTAGGCTGGCAACCCCTGTGTCTTCATCTGGAAACACCAGATGTTCTTCCAGTATTTTTACTGCAACAGGTCAAAGAATTAAAAAAAAAAAAAATATTCAGAAATAACACAATGTCCTCCTAGTTTTTAAAAAGTTTTAAGGGAATTCTAAAAGATTTCTAAGAATTCTTCATCCTCGTTAGATCCTTCTGATGGAGAAAGCAGAGCCTCAGATTTCCGAGAGTTAAGCTTAGGAGTTAGTCTTTTAATTAGATTTATGTAATATATCATACAGAGCTTGAATTTAGAAATAAACCCATGCGTTCTGCTGGCTCTTTGTCATGTGTGGGATTTCTGTGGTTTTCTTTAAAGCCCTGAAAGATAAACCTGCTTGATGCCATTTCTGTGGCAGAACTGTGGGTACTCGGAGGGTTCCAGAACCTGTGCTCAGGTTGGGAGGGAGGAGAGAACAGGGGAAGCGAACAAATGTCACCATCTTGTGAACTTGTCGATAAGAGGAAGCCGACCTCGAAGCCAGGGGCCTCACTGATGCCTGGGTTTTCCATTTGCAGGAATTGCAGTGGATAAGTATGGACTCATGTATTTCGTTGATGCCACTATGATTAGAAAAGTGGATCAGAACGGAATTATATCAACCCTGCTGGGCTCCAATGACCTAACTGCTGTTCGACCTCTCAGCTGTGATTCCAGCATGGATGTCACCCAGGTAGACCCTTACTGCACTTAATTTCTTCTCTGCCTTAGAAGAGATGGGCATCTATTTTGGGTGACTGCCTGGCCACTTAAGAAATACATTATGCAGCACAAGATGATAGCATATTTGATTCGTTACTGAAATGAGTGAACCATCCTTTTACTGTGGCTAACACAGGTTATTTATGCAACTGTAGAGAAATAAGGTTGAGATAATGGGAGTTATTGTCTTAATTGCCTGTTTTTCTGTAATTGTTGTAGAGCTTCCACAATGTAGCATTCATTCTTTGCACAGAAACACAATTAGCCAAAGTTACGACCGCACGTAGCTTTAATATTTCCGAAAAACAAAATCATTGTTTGAAATAGTTGCCGTTCATGACTCGGTTTCATGATTTACGCTGATAAACCCCTCACTAATTTGCTGTTGTTACACGTGGAATTTTAAACACTAGAAGTGTACTTTTCAGTTACGAGTTTTACAGTAATAATTTGTGCAACTCATAGGTACGGCTGGAGTGGCCTACTGATCTCGCTGTCAATCCCATGGACAACTCCCTTTATGTCCTAGAGAACAATGTTATTTTACGGATCACAGAAAACCATCAAGTTAGCATTATTGCTGGACGCCCCATGCACTGCCAGGTTCCTGGTATAGACTACTCTCTTAGCAAACTGGCTATTCATTCTGCACTTGAATCAGCCAGTGCCATTGCCATCTCACACACAGGAGTTCTTTACATCAGTGAGACAGATGAAAAAAAAATTAATCGGCTCCGCCAGGTAACTACCAATGGAGAAATATGCCTTCTTGCAGGGGCAGCTTCAGACTGTGATTGCAAAAATGATGTCAACTGTAATTGCTATGCTGGGGATGATGGGTATGCCACTGATGCCATCTTAAATTCACCATCTTCCTTAGCTGTGGCCCCAGATGGTACCATCTACATAGCTGATCTTGGAAATATCCGCATTAGGGCTGTCAGTAAAAACAGGCCCATTCTTAATTCCTTTAACCAATATGAAGCTGCATCTCCAGGAGAACAGGAGCTGTATGTCTTCAATGCTGACGGGATTCACCAGTACACTCTCAGCCTCGTTACCGGGGAGTACTTGTACAATTTCACCTATAGCAGCGATAACGATGTCACGGAGGTGATGGACAACAATGGCAACTCCTTGAAGGTCCGTCGGGATGCCAGTGGGATGCCCCGCCATTTACTGATGCCGGATAATCAGATTGTCACGCTGGCTGTTGGCACTAATGGTGGACTCAAGCTAGTCTCAACACAGACCCTGGAGCTCGGATTAATGACATATAACGGAAACAGTGGTCTCTTAGCAACGAAGAGTGATGAAACAGGATGGACAACATTTTATGAGTAAGAATGTTTTTGGATATATTAAGCGTAACTTTATTTTTCCAATGGTAGCGAGTAGGCCCCGAACTGACCCTAGTGACATTTGTTGTAGGTTTTTCACTGATCCTGAGTAGGGCCGTTGCACCTCAGTCTAGTTTGATGCTGGAAATGGTTAAGTGGCTTCTTGATCGCATCAGTCGTGCTGGGGCCTTTGGGTGGGCACTGATCCACCGAAATCCCTGCCCATGGTTTTGGGTTCGGGGCAGCTCATCACCTCCAGCACGAAGGACTGTGTGCCATGTCCAGAGCCCCGTGTTAGGTAACCTGCTCCCAGTTGTCACCACGGCTCCGATAGTGCACAGCCAGAGCAGCCCCAGCCCTGCGGCTCCCACCGAGCTGCCTCTCTCTAGGAACCCTCATGCTGCAGCTTCTTTGGGAACTCAAATTATCTGTCTTTCTGTTCAGACTCATGTATTACTCATGGTTGTTAAAATGTTGATTAACTTCACTGATTGTTCGTTCTTGAGACAAGTGAGGAAATTAGATCCCCAGCTATCTGTCAGACCCCTGGTGTAACTTCCATAATTTGTAGATAACCCAAAAGCACACTGGCGTTCATAAGCATATAGACTAAATAGACAGAACCTCCTCTTTAAATGAAATTAATCTGAATAGTTGAAGTTCAAAAGTATATGAAAAAACTAGAAAAAACAGTCAGATTTTTATTAATATTTATCTTAGGAGCCTTACTGCCATTTTTTGATCACAACAATTTTAAAAATAGAAGCTAAGCGATACAGGGAAAAAAATATATTTAACTTTTCAGTATGGCAAGTCTGATGCCATGTATTTTTAAAAATAGTTAATTAATGCTTAGTGAATATCATTCCTCAGATTAGCGAGTAGAAAATATGACTAGGTCTTTGTATTTCATTTTAAATGGCAGTCTTATTTTCAAGGTTACAGACTAGCAACGACACACACCTCTTTCGGTTTATTAATGCATTCAGCTTGGCCACCGCTCACTCTCTCTGTTTAGAGATAACACAAGTAATGCAGGAATAAAAAGGACCGTATTCAATCTGCTCAGAGTATCTCTAAATCAGCTCTGCACATCAGCGCTTTGTCCACGCTGCGTTTGGTTCCCGTACGCAGGAAAGCAGTGCCCTCTCGTGGGGCCCTGCACACCAAACCTGAGTCCTCCTCCAGGCTGGGCTCACACACGGGGAGTGGCTTTCCTCCTTAGAATTTTGCAAATATTATTTCTTTACCGCAAATTTGTTACAACAACAGCCTGGTTATGTGACCACGTTAAGGTGTTACCTGTTGATTACAAGCTCAAGTGAAAGCTCACTGGACTAAAGAGAATAAAATTTCATATTATTGCTGATAAGACGCAGATGCCCTTCTAGGCAGGTTTTTCTGCTGATTTTTCCTCGATAGGTAGCTCAAGATTCAGTCCTATAAATTAGTTATTTCTCAAAACATCAGTAACTGTAGAAAACTAAATAGTGAAGTAATTTAAAACTCTACATGAAAATTAGTGAAACGTTAAAAACGGTCATCAGAGAGTTTCCAGTCACAAAACTGGTACAACTGGTGTCTGAGAATCACACCAAGGAGGAGGTTAGCATGATTTTTTAGAAAAATGAGTCCTCAGGAAATATAGAAGGCTTTGATCTCTTGCTGAGATCAGCTGAAAATATCATTTAATGTGTACACAGCAGTGCAATTTTTTTCCAAGGTTAAAGAAGAAGATGTGCAACCTTTGCCTCAGGTCAGTGGAAGTTAAGTACCATATTTAGGTCTAAATAGTATGGCCTGAGGTAGTGTCTTAGATAATTAGTAACTTTCATTAGGCAGCAGAAATAACTTACTTTCTCCCAGATTTGTACATACATTCTCATAAGCACAGAGCCCATAGGAGAGAGGACAGTATAGACGTTATTTAAATCAAATTTACAAACCTAAACAGTCACAGTCCACAGTCACCCCATACTGGTTTCTGTTTGTTCTTCAAAGCAGATCCCAAGGGAAAATTCTGTATTCATCATTCGGCACTTTATTTTGGTAGTTATAAGTTAATACCTATCGAAGATGAAAGAAATATTTAGCTAATGAGAGTTTATAAGGACAACAAAAAAGCTTTCTGTGCCATTACATTCATGCATTCATACATACCTAATCAGCACCCAAACTTGTTAATATGGAAGCAGAACTAGAAAAGAACAACAATGTTCTAAATAGTGAAATACTACAGGAACTAAAGTTCTTATGAAAAATTTAGTTCAGTGCATTTATATCAACCAGATGTTGAAGTGCTGTGCTGTCTTACTGAGTCTACTCCTTTCATTTATCTGAAACTTTACCCTGGAAACGCTCTCAGGATTAAATTGGTGCAGTTCATCTAGGTGTGCATCTGCATACGCAGAGAAATGCAGACACCAACTGGTTTCGTGTGTGTATGCACACTCCATATGTATATTCTATAGATAGCACCTGTGTGTGCGCAGGCAGCTCATTTGCAGTAGGAACAGGCAAGGCTCTTCAATAATAGAACAGCTACCAGCAGGCTCACATGGGGTAATTTAAGCTTGGTTTGGGCATGAAGCACAGCTCTTTGAAGCGGTTCCCAGTGGTATTCCGCTGGGTCTAGAGAGCAGCCTATGAGAACGCTGCCGTTTTCTTCTCGAATCGGGTTTCATAAGGGTGGGGAAATGGGGGTGTATGTAAATGGATGCGGGTCTGTGCCTCGCCCAGCTCTCTGTGAAGCCAAAAGCTGCCGTTCCTCCTTTCTGCAGAGCTGCATGTGGCCCTGCCCTGGCTGCTGCTGTCGGGCAGCGCACACTGAAACCTCCGAGACTGGGATGTGGCAATAAAAAGTGCCTAAGGTGTAGAGGTGCCATAATACTGGACACGAGAAGGCAGCCTTCAGGGCACTGTCACAAGCTTGCCGAAGGGATGCTCAGGTCAGGTGCTTGTAGCTGCCTGAGGAGGTGACAAGCTGAGCTGTAGCTGGGTTGGGTGGCCCAGCACCCTGGGGTGGCCCTGGTGTCACTCAGAGGTGTCCTGGGAAGCCTTTGCCTTCTGGGGACACTTGGTTGCAGTTAGCAACGTGTTGGTGAGTTAGCAGTGGGCACAAGGAGATGCTGCTGGGTTTTAAGATACCGGCATTAAGAAAGGTTGTCTCCCCCTGTAATTTTATGAGCAGAAAAACTTGTGATGAGACCTGACCCTAACTGAAGTCAGTAACTAAAGCTCAGGAATTTCAGTGTACCCAGAGCCCACTCTGAAGATGTAAAAGTTGCCTTATCAGAGCTGGTTACCCCAGCCTGATGCTGTGTCATAGCCTGTGATAAGGAGTGACTGCTTCTGAAGAAGACACCAGGAAGTTCCAGGTCAATTAGTATATTTTCCATTGCAAATTTGCTTTTTTACTTCATTAGACTCAGGTTCATGACATGAAGAATAAAGGAATATAACCATATAATTCCTATATAGTTTATTCCTACTATTAAGATAAATGTCTGGTTGTTGTATTCTGCTGAGTGCTTTCTCTCACATAGTACATAAATTTAAAAAAGAAAAAGAAAAACCAAAACAAAAAAGCAACCCTCAGGAATATGATAGTTAAATTTTGTAGTACATAAAAGGTTTCTGTTTGATTAATTTTAAATTTTTTACCTTTAAGGTATTTTTAATAGGATTTTATTCACGTAATGAACAAAGTAGAAATGCCTTCTTTATGTATTGGTGTCACAGTGTGTATATATCATTTAAGCAGTGAATATTTTGTGTATCTAGCTCATAAACTAAATGTTCTGCAGATCTTCATGTATGTATTGTGTGTCCATCGCTTGCTTATAAGCCCCTTAAATCTCTGCTATTGCTGGTTTCAAAACTGTGACCAGCATTGGGAAACATGTCCCCTGGCAGGGGCAAACCCCTGATTTCTTGAAATAGCACTGGATTATTTTCATTTTTTCTGTTTCAGTCTCTGCACATTCACATCCATATTTACTTTTTAGACTGCCCTTGCACTTTGAACAGAGATTTCCAGTGAGTAGCCCACAGCAATCCCCAGGAATTTTTCCTAGGTTAATTAAAAACCCAGCAATGTGAATGAAGAGTTTAAATTAATGTCTCATTTGCATTGCCTAAAATATATTTGCTGATGGGGAATTTCACCAGCCATTCTTCTGAAAGCTCACCAAGCACTGCACAGTCAGGCTGAAGCTACTCCTAGACTTTGCTCGTTTGTCCTAAATAACATCACAGAATCACGTTGTCTCTCCTGTAATATTTGACATGTAAGTGGCTCATCATTGTGCTCATCACTAAACATACCACATACAGACTCTTAGGGAGCATCTCTCATGATTAACCTCTGAGACTTTTGAAACTGCCCATTTTTTTGTACTTTTTCTTTTTCCTTGGTTCCATTTATACGGGTGCTTGGCTGGATCAAGATCCTCCCTCATCTCTACTTTTTCAGTACTTTTCAATATTATTGTTTTTCTGAAGACCTTTATAAAGACTTCGCCAAACCCCCTTTCACAGATTATCTCAACATATTATCCTTTATCCTGTATCTTGCTGATATGATAAATATATGTATATGTGGAGAGAAACGTCTCATTTTTCATGAGAAAAATCATGCTGCTCAATCTCTTTGATCCTGAACTGCTTAAATGAACACAGTGTATTATTGGTCCCTTTTAGGTCGCGTGATGCTTTGTTTTATTGATTTCCTTCTTTGCCTAATACTTCCATTGGTTCTGGTAAGGCTTGTTGTTCCACAGGTGATTTTTTTTTCCTTCCTCCCCAATATTCAGTTGAATGGGTGCAACCGTTTGCAATGGATCGGAAAGTCAAATGTTTTATTTGTAATAACTGAGGAGCCAGTCTGTGTATTAATTTTGGGGACGTGCTGTACAGTTCAGGTGGCATAGTTTGAGGTTTTCAGGATGATTTAATTGTAAAGCCGTGTTGAAAGCACTGATTTTTTTTCATCTTTCCAGCTAACCGTGACGTACAAAGAAGTGAGCGAGCTCCGTGGTACTAAACGTGCTCCTCTTCTCTTCTGTTACTCTCAGGCAATGCAAAGGATTTACCAGTTCTCTTCCAGGCTTCCCGCTCCCTGGATTTCTACGTTCGAAGGATGAGCAGTTGGTTTCAATCTCTACCTAAACTTTTCCCTTTATCTACACAGGACATTTTTTCTTGTCTTTCTGTGTGCTCTGGTAGTGGCTGGGTGAGAGACCCTTGCACGAGTAGAGAACTGCAGCAAGCAGAGTGGCAGACTGGAATGCTGATTTTGTTTCAGGTCCCCATTTCTTCCCCTTAAGATCCAAGGGATTGCTTCTTTACCTTATGTATGCACCCAAATAGAGCATACTAGAGGAAAGGGAGAAATGGCATGATTTGATTTTCAGCAGCATTCCTTCTTTCCCCCCTCCTCAGGCTTTATACTTCTAAATAAGTTAAACTCAATAAACTCATGGAGAGCAGCCCATTTTATTTTATTTTTTTTTTTAATCTTTATGCCTCTGGAGCACTTAACTCATCTTCTAAGGTCTATTCTGAGTGCTGACTGCTGCCCTTTGTGCAACTCCAACCTATCCTGTGCTTTTCATCTTTCATCTTTGTGAGCCAAAATGCTGACCCCAAAATGCAGTTCAATACCACAGATAGGATGGAAATGAAATTATTATGTTCTCAAGCTGACGTCTTTTTTAATCCTTTATGGCAAGTTTATTCTTTGATATGTCATTAAAGACCGTACTTAGTTTCCACTAAGTATTCAATTGCAAATATGCAGTGTATGCAATTCTATATTGTAGTGTCCACCAGAAGTCCACTTCCTTAGAGTGAAATGCAACTATTAAAATGCAGCTTAATTTACTAATTATAATTGTTTGAGCCAAATATCACTTTGTATATTCATAATAATTTAATTCATGTAATAATTTAAAATATGGATTTGCACCCATGTAGTTGAGATCAGTATCTCTGAAAATATATTATTTCATCATTATAGACTCTTTCAAGAACAGAGCAATAGATATGGCCTGGATGTTCTTGAAAATCTGTTTCATTCTGGGGTTCTTTTTGCACAAATGTGGTGCATTATTAATACACTGGGTATTGAAATGAACATATATCCTCATGCTTTTTTGCTCTCACTAACTTTTCTATTAGCTATGATCATGAAGGGCGTCTGACCAATGTAACACGTCCCACTGGAGTGGTAACTAGCCTTCATCGAGAGATGGAAAAGTCTATTACCATCGACATTGAGAATTCTAATCGGGATGACGATGTCACGGTCATCACAAATCTCTCCTCTGTGGAGGCTTCCTATACAGTTGTTCAAGGTACCAAAGCACACTTCTCAGCACACTTCCTAACCACACACGCACAGCTTGAGGAAAAGAGTCGTGTCCTTAGCACACTTAAGAGCAGGGGGAAAATTGTGTAAGCTTTGTAAGAAAATCTCCAGTAAAGCTTATTCCTAAAATGACAGGTCTTCAGGACAGGTAAGAGATGTTTCACAGTCACGCTTTGTGCCAAGGATGTGTGGTCACTGTCTGCTGGGGAAAGTTAGTCCTGCCAAACTCTTTTTTGGGTCAGGGTCACTTCACCCACTCGCATATTTCTCTGTACTTCAGTGGAAAATTGGCTCTGACTTCAGTGGCACAGAGATGCAGCCTGACTGCTGGATCCTGCCTGGGAGGAGATCCTTCTGGAGAGCCTGAGGGAGCTCCTGCTATGAGAAATGAAATCTTCCAAATTTGTGCCCTGCCGTTAATTACAGCGTAGAACAATCAGAGCAGGGGATGATCCCTTCAGAGAACAGTGTCACAGCCCAAGTGTGGCAGGAGGCAGCAGCAGCACAGGGGGCTCAGTATTGGTGGAGAGCTTTCCAGCACCACCCAGGCATTGTATCTGATGGAGCAAAACCAGTCAGTAATCAAAGATAGACTGAAAGGAATTTGGTGAGTGATGGGGCTTTTTAATTAAGATGTAATGTCATTGGAATGAGAATATCATCATCAAACAATAGTCTCCTCCTGACAGAAATGTCAACATTTATAGACTATTATACCGTGACAGGTCTGGTTATAAAGACTTTATTTCTCTTATACCAGATGACTGATTACGTAGATGCTGTCCTTCTGTCAGGCAAATATTAATGCTTTGCTGACAGCTGCACACTGTAGCACTCCCCCCTGGCTCAGAATGGACTTGGCTGTGTCAAACAGCTGGAGAAGCACAGGAATATTTCTGTAACTCTTCTCTGAGAGCCCAGAGCCAGCTGTGCACATCAGGCCGGTGTGGTTCTGCTGGGGGGGCGGGCAGGAAGGCCAGTGAAGGACTCTGGCTGCCAGCTTGCACTGCTGGAGCCTCACATCTTGAGGATTGAAAGCCAAACTGTAATTCTGTACAAAGCCTCTGCTTGGAGACAGTTTTTAAACAGAGGGAAGGAAAAAGAAGAGGCGCTTACTTCTTCCTACTTCTAAAGAGTCCAGCAATCTTTTTTTCCTTTTGTCCTAGAGTTTAATGGTTTGTTGTTTATCTAGCAGTTCAGCTTTCAGGAGTTTTTGTTCATACCAGAAACAAATTACGTGGTTGAACACATATCACTGTGCATTTTGATTCACAATTAAGGCTGAAGGGAAAACATAATGAAATAAACACAGTATCTCTCTGCAGGCTCACTGTTACACTACTGTTCTTTACATGAATCAGTAACATCTGTAATTTCCACCATAGTACCACGTAAATGGTAATTGCAGGCTGACTTCATTTAACATCAACAGGAGTGCAATAAAAAACCAATCAAATTAAGCTATATGTTTTCTTTATGACTGGAGTAGCTAAATTATTTTCTTTTCATTATTGCTGTAGATCAAGTGAGGAACAGCTACCAGCTCTGTAATAATGGTACTTTGAGAGTGATGTATGCCAATGGCATGAGCATTAGCTTTCACAGCGAACCTCATGTCCTGGCTGGGACTGTGACTCCCACCATAGGACGATGTAATATTTCTCTACCAATGGAAAATGGTTTAAACTCAATTGAATGGCGTCTGAGGAAGGAACAGATTAAAGGCAAAGTGACTGTGTTTGGAAGAAAGCTCAGGGTAAGTAGAATCTCTCTTTACCATAATGATCTTTTCCTCTTTGGGCAGAAAATTAGTTTTGTATTTTGAAGGACATGACTTCCCTGTTTTTACTTGTTATAAATGTACAGTTGTGGGATTGTCTTTGGTGTGACACGCTTTGCTCTGTTTGAGAGGTCGGTTAGCTGAGTGGGATCATCTGCTGCAATCAGCTCTCTATAGAAGCTTCGTTACTAAAAGTATGCCAAAAGAGATTGGTAAAAATACCCAAAATATTACAGAATCCTAGAATCAACCAGGTTGGGAGAGACTTTCAAAATCATCCAGTCCAACTGCTAACTGAGCACCACCGTAGCCACCCCTAAACCACATCCCCAGGTGCCATATCCAGATGTTTCTTAGAACACTTGCAGAGATGGTGACTCCACTGCCTCCCTGGGCAGCTTATTCCAATGCCTGACCACTCTTTCAATGAAAAAAGTTTTTAAAATATCTAATCTGAACCTCTCCATGTGCAACTTAAGGCCATTTCTTCTCATCCTTCAGCTTGAGACATGGAGCAAACACAACTGCAGCTTGAGCAGTTGCTTTCTGCTGCTGTCAAATCCCCTTCCAGACTCACTGAGACAGGCGTGTTGTGTTTATTCCCTTTCCCAAATGGCACGATTGGAAAACAATTGCTATAATTACAAAGTCATAAGCATAGGATAAGAAAGACACTCAGGTCATGTAATCCATCCTCTGCCAAATTAAAGATCTGCTGCAGCTGGATTAATCCCATTCTGTGCTTAGCTGGCCTGTTTCTCTCCCCCTTCAGTATCTAAACTTTCACTGCCTGCTTCAGCACGTGTATTTTTGGAAGGGCTTTGAGATACTGGGGAGAAAACAAATGTAGTGCCAATCAAGTCTTCATTCTTTTAGTAATTCTTTCAACATCACTGAACATGAGCTATAGTCCCGTATGTTCAAGATGATATATTAAATGCAACATATGTAAACAAATATGTGGTGATTTACCAAAAAAAAAAAATTACTTGGATGTTAAATTTTGGTATTTTCTTATTGTTTAACTTCTAATTCCCAGTGTCCCAGTGTTAACATCTCTTTCCTTATTCCCACAAATGCTCAGAATGTACTTATTGGGGAGAGGGGGAAGGTTAGACAAAAAATTGAATGAGATTAGCAGCTAATCCTTAATGACTAAATTTCATGGCTGCGTAATTGATTTTTGATGTGTTGACCTGCAGCAGTTGATTATAAGTGGAAAATAGATCGGCTCTGCATTTGGACTGGACGTTCAAAATAAAAATAAATAGGACCCTGAAATGAAATTGCTGTAATCCTAACTCTCAATACTAAAAATTTAATAGAGGTACTTGTGGTAATTAGCTGAAGTTAAACATATCTTAGAGCTGAAACCTTGCCTGAGATAGATTTTCTTGCATCGTGTTTATGCAAATCAAAACAATGCTTTATCTAGCAACACCTCAACATTTAATTGTCTGGTGTTAGTTCCTGTAACAATAATCACATATCCATTTAGCTCTTTTAAATGAAAATCACTATGAGATTATCACGGGTTGAGTGGACTGAAAATGAAATTTGAAAATGGAGGAGAAAGCATAGAATTTATTTGCATCTCATTTATTCTAATTCATCTTTATAAATTGTTTAGTGAAGGAAACGGAGCAAGTGTGCTGGAACGTTGAGGGGAGCAGGTGGCAGGCAGGGACAGCGTGGCATGCAGGGATACAACCTGCAGAGGTGACGGGGTGTGTGGGGCCATCTCCTGGATCCCCAGTTCACAACCAGGGGCAGTCATTCTGTGGGATTCACCTCTCAGGTGGGTATGTCACCTCTCAGGTGGGTATGTCACCTCTCAGTCCCTTCAGGAGTAGCTGCTGGAGCACGTGCCCCTGTTCTCCACTACTGAAAGGGGGCTCGTAAGAAAGAGGGAGACCGACTTTTAGCAGGGTCTGTTGTGATAGGACAGGGGCTGATGGTTTTAAAGTGAAAGAGCGTAGATTTAGGCTAGTTATAAAGAAGAAATCTTTTATGGTGAGGGTGGTGAGGCACTGGCACAGGTTGCCCAGAGAGGTGGTAGGTGGCCCATCCCTGGAAACGCCAAAGGTGGGGTTGGACCCTACGCAGCCTCTTCCAGTTGAAGATGCTCCTGCTCACTGCAGGGGGGATGTACTGGGTGATCTTTAAAGGTCCCTCCCAGCCCAAAATATTCGATGGTTCCGTGAGTCCTCACATAGTGCTGCTCCTGTGGCCCCAGCTCTGCTCGTACTGTGTGTGTCGGTCTCTGCACACACACCTGGCAGACTTCATTACCCTGAGAAGGGACGACCTGCACTTCACCTTTATCTTATCCCATCGCCGTCTGCTGCTGTTTTATTCACCACATGCTCCATGTCGTGTGGTAGCTTCAGATAAAGCCTTGCCAAGGTTCCCTTCTGAAGAGTTTTTGGGGCGGCGCGGCATCACGTAAAGTGATTTTTGTGGCCAGACCTTTCCAGGGCACAAAGGGCACATCCCCACAGCCACCTCAGCAGCAGCTGGGGGGAAACCAGATGTGCACGTGGGTTGTGAACAAAAGAGCAAGGGCTTGTCAGGTAACGTGCAGTGGAGATAATCGTAACTGTTATTACTGTTCCCGGGAAAAGTGGGAGTTTAGTCAGCCTGTTTGGGTTTCTATATAATTAATATGATACTGCAATTACACTCTCTGCTTTTACTCATTTTACAAATGCAAATGAAGTTAGTGGATTATCCGAGCAGGTGACGTTTGTGTGTGCATCTCCAAGTGATGTTTGTGTGTGTGCACAGCTCTTGTCTGTGAAATCATTTAAAAAAAAAAAACCTAGTAATTTTGTTTTCTGTGGCAAAAAAACCCCTAATAACTGTTATAATGTTCTTGAGAAAAGGGAGGATTCCTGGAGCACTGTTTCCTACATGCAGATTATGGTTGCAGTTACTGTAAGGGAGGGAAGGAACCCCAGAAATCCCAACTGCTTTATGAAGCTTCAGAAATTACCAAAAAAAAAAGCCAAAACAGAAACAAATAAAAATCCAAAAGCTAAACTTCAGTGCATAATCTTTCTGAAACACATTTTTTTTTCTTCCTTTTATAAAATCCATCCATCCTTTAGAAATTGGGATCTGTCAGTCATATACTAACCCTTTATAGCCAAATGTTTTTTGGGAAGTGAAAGCCCTCTTCTGCTAATGAAAAGGGGTTGGTTATGTCTCTGTCATCAGCATTGATCCTACAAAACAAGAGTAACCAGTTAAGAAAGTACTGGTGTTGAGTTTGGCTTCCCTGGCTTTGCTTTCATTACAGTGGGAGAGCAGAATATGATTTATTTTGCCCCAAGGTGTTTTAAGAAAAATACCATATCTTTTCTTTGACTCATAGGAGAAGTTGCTGGGATAACCTTTGGGAAAACCTACAGAAGAGAGCTTTTTTCCCAAGTAATTGCCCACCGAGGAAATGCAAACTGTTAAAGAGATAAATTTTATTAATGGAAAAAATTAGGATAATGAGCAATAATTTGAAATAATTATTTCTTTACAAACACAAAATTGTATTAATTTTAAATGTGCTTTCTATATAACTGATTTCCTCCTGAGTTGGTTGGGGTGGGAATTGGGTTTACTCTTGCCAGTGAATATATCTCAGAATAACTTTTATGTCCTTAAGAAAGGCTCAGGGTTAATTTACATATTGTTTGATGTGCAGTTTAATTTTGGGTGAGAGAAAATGTTGCTTAATCAAAGCCACTGTAAAATATAAGCTGAAGAACAAATTCTCAGAAATTGATGAATGCTTTTTAAGTAGTCATTGCCCTCAAATTGTATCTAATTTAAAGACTTCTACTTTATTAATGATGCATCTACAATTAAATTACTTAAGAAGCTTTATCAGATTACAGCATTAGCCTGAATTCCATGGCTTAGCCCCCAGTGATTGTATTTATGTATCTCTCATTATAGCACTCTCACTAGCAGCCTCTCCATTTGGCATTCTTATTCTCCTTTGCTTGTTTGGCTCTTTTACTTAAAAAAAATAAATATATAAATCTGGCATTGAAACACTTCGTGCTGTACTTGGAATGAAAATTAAAAGAAAAAAAAGAGGAAAAAAATTTAAATATTTAACCTAATTATTTGGTGCTTTTGTTTTTCGACACTAGAAATACATCTTTCCCAGGCTGTATGATCAGGATTTTGAAACCCATCCCAAGTGATTGGGTTGCTGAAGGATCTGTTGAATATTTGGAAAGTAAATGAAGAAAACAATAAATGAATGAATACTAAGCAGGGTGTTGAAATTACAGAAGCCAAGTGGCTAAACCTCAGTGAAGACACAAAATTATAATTTCTTCTATTGTTCTTAGAGTGATTGTAGGGAAAATGGTGCAGAACTATTGATGGCAGAAGTAGAAGAATTACTTCCATGCAAAATAATTCATTCCTCTGCACTTTAAGACCTCGGTGTGCAGCCTGTCTGCCTGTTCTGACCATAAGGGAAGCCTTTCTCTCTGGGATATCATCTCCCATGTTGCAGGGAGATGGGAATTATCCCAGCAAAACCCTCAAAATCCCGTATTTGAATATACTGAGAAGCAGAAAGCAAAAGCCAGTTGTCAGGAAGACGTCCTACCCTTTCCAAAAGGGATTTATTTCTCTGTCGTGCGTGCGTTCTCCCGCTGTAAATCCAGAGGGGGTGGCGTGCCCGCCCCACCCTGAGCGCAGCCTCCTTTCCCTCCCCTCCACAGGTGCACGGCAGGAACTTACTGTCCATCGACTACGACCGGAACATCCGCACGGAGAAGATCTACGACGACCACCGCAAATTCACCCTGCGGATCATCTACGACCAGCTGGGCCGGCCCTTCCTGTGGCTGCCCAGCAGCGGCTTGGCCGCCGTCAACGTGTCCTACTTCCTCAACGGGCGCCTGGCCGGGCTCCAGCGCGGAGCCATGAGCGAGAGGACCGACATCGACAAGCAGGGCAGGGTCGTGTCCCGCATGTTTGCCGACGGCAAAGTGTGGAGCTACACCTACCTGGAGAACGTAAGCGATGCTGGGTTGCCTTCTGGCGCCGGCTGCAAAGGCACAAAGTGCTGGCCAGCTGCGCGCGTAACACTCGCGTGCGAGCTATCTAAAATTTGAGGTACTCCAGCTGTTAAGAATCCCTGGTCCCAAAATTCCTTATTTGCCAATTAGTCGGCTGAATTTTGCCTGATTTTGAACGGGAAATACTTTGTCCGTGGTTTGCGTCTTTTGATATTTTCCTGACGGCGGTGAGGCCGCCATAAACTAACACAATGAATTGTGCTTAATTAAGCCCCAAAATGCATGACTAAACCTGACAAAAGGTTTGTGTAGAAACAGGTAATTCATCTTGAATTATTACTTATTAAATGAAAATATGGTAATGCATATTTACTTAGCCTAATTAAGACACTTCAGTCATAAAATCGTCTTAAATACTGCAAAATTGCACATTGTTTTCCCTTTCCCTTCTTCTTGTTCTGAGCAAAGCAGAACTGATGTTCTCTGCTTTCTCACATATTTCACAGTAACAGTTGTGAATTACAACTGCTGGCTGAAAGATAAATCAAGTCATTTATCTAACTCCTCCGCATCCCTCAGGAGAAAAAAACAAAAAAAAAAAAAAGAAGGGAAAAAAAAAAAGTCCTCCTGCAGAGAGGGTAGCTCACAGGTTGCTAACCTACACTTTCTCTGGAGCGTCAGCATATTGATTTCCGAGCAGCAGATCCTCTCATCTGGCAATCCGACAATCTCCCTGAGCAGCTCCGTGCCCCCAGCTAATGGATCTGATTCTCTTTGTGCTCTTTTACCATTAGTGCCTCTTCAGTAAACTTTTCTCCGGTGCCCTCCCGCGGGCCGCGTGCTCAAAGCCGGTAACTGTTTGTTCTTGTTTTCCCTCCAGTCCATGGTGTTACTGCTCCAGAGCCAGCGACAGTACATCTTCGAGTACGACTCCTCTGACCGCCTCCACGCTGTCACCATGCCCAGCGTGGCTCGGCACAGCATGTCCACTCACACCTCTGTCGGCTACATCAGAAACATCTATAACCCTCCCGAAAGCAACGCATCCGTGATCTTTGATTACAGCGACGATGGGAGGATTTTGAAAACATCGTTTTTAGGTACCGGCCGGCAAGTCTTCTACAAGTACGGAAAGCTATCCAAATTATCTGAAATTGTTTACGACAGCACCGCGGTTACTTTTGGATACGATGAAACTACGGGTGTCCTGAAAATGGTGAATTTGCAAAGTGGGGGGTTTTCTTGTACAATTCGCTATCGGAAAATCGGTCCTCTCGTTGACAAACAGATCTACAGGTTCTCTGAGGAAGGCATGGTCAATGCGAGGTTTGACTATACCTATCACGATAACAGCTTTCGAATCGCAAGCATCAAACCCATAATAAGTGAGACGCCTCTCCCAGTTGATCTTTACCGTTACGATGAAATTTCTGGCAAAGTCGAGCATTTTGGCAAATTTGGAGTTATTTATTACGACATAAATCAAATTATCACCACAGCAGTTATGACACTGAGTAAGCACTTTGATACCCATGGACGGATTAAAGAGGTTCAGTACGAAATGTTCCGGTCCCTGATGTACTGGATGACTGTGCAGTACGACAGCATGGGAAGGGTGACCAAAAGGGAGCTGAAACTCGGTCCCTATGCCAACACGACCAAGTACACCTATGACTACGATGGAGATGGGCAACTGCAAAGCGTGGCAGTAAATGACAGGCCCACCTGGCGCTACAGTTACGACCTGAACGGGAACCTGCACCTCCTGAATCCCGGGAACAGCGTGCGGCTGATGCCGCTGCGCTACGACCTGAGGGACAGGATCACTCGCTTGGGTGACATCCCCTACAAGATCGACGACGACGGGTTCCTGTGGCAGCGGGGCGCGGATGTGTTTGAGTACAACTCCAAAGGACTCTTGACAAGAGCTTACAACAAAGCCAACGGGTGGAGTGTTCAGTACCGCTACGACGGGCTGGGCCGAAGGGCTTCCTGTAAGACCAACCTGGGGCATCACCTACAGTACTTTTACGCTGATCTTCACAACCCAACAAGGGTAACTCATGTCTACAACCATTCCAATTCCGAAATTACCTCTTTGTACTACGACCTGCAAGGCCACCTCTTTGCGATGGAGAGTAGCAGCGGGGAAGAGTATTACGTGGCCTCTGATAACACGGGCACTCCGTTAGCCGTGTTCAGCATCAACGGCCTCATGATCAAACAGCTTCAGTACACGGCCTACGGGGAGATTTATTACGACTCTAACCCAGATTTCCAGCTGGTCATTGGGTTCCATGGGGGGCTGTACGATCCTTTAACCAAACTTGTGCATTTTACCCAAAGGGACTATGATGTCCTGGCTGGACGCTGGACATCTCCTGATTACACCATGTGGAAAAAAATTGGCAAGGAACCCGCTCCTTTCAATCTGTACATGTTCAAGAGTAACAACCCTCTCAGCAATGAACTGGATCTAAAGAATTATGTAACAGGTGAGACTTCATCACATTTATATTAAATAGCACTAGAGTTTGGAAGCTGGTTTGAGGAAAAAATCTGACTTCTCCTTACTAGCCACCGTGTGGGCCATTTTCCTTTTTGTGCTGTGAAAGGGGCTGAGTAGTTCTGATCCTTCGGTACTGCTCTTCTCTGAATGAAGGGCACTAAGTGAGAAGCCACAATGAATTATGGAGGGAGGGGGAAATTATTAATTTAGTAATATTAAATTAATATTAAATTTCAGTGCAGCCATAGTTCTCCTCCTATTGAATTAGTACCATATGAAGATGTGTTCATTCTAATTCTGTATCAAGAAAAGTGAAGTCACCTACAGGAGTTACTGGCGGGTTGGTTCAGAATCACAAACCAGAACTTCTCAGATCTCTTCCTTTCAGGGCTACTTTCAAAATTAACTACTGACTGAGCCCATGGGCATATTATGCATTAGCACCCAGAATGGATTTAATTAAACCTCTTTTTACCATTTAACTTTTAACATGCAAACAGTCTTTAGTCATTAAAACAAAATCCTTGATGTTTTTAAAATTATTTCATCCTGAAAGACTACGAAATATTATGGAATGTGTAGAGCTGAGAAACAAAAGTAGTTTTGATCGCATATGTTAGAACTGGGTAAAACTTATAACCCTTTCTTAATTAGGAATAATTTTTCACTCAGTAACATCACACAGTACTTGAACTAGCTGCTGGCAGTTTCTAAAAGGAAAGGTAATTAAGATGTCTTCAGGAAAAGCTCTTTTTTCACAATTGAATATGCAGTATACAATAATTAGAACAGTGATATCATTTTTAAAACGGAGCTATCTTAATTTTAGCAGTAATTTGAATTTAAAGGCTGCATTTCCTTCAAAGAAAATCATAACAAGTTTCATAGTACATTGTGACCTAATAGGTGTAACACACCACAGATTCCACCGGAGCTACTCTGCAGTTTGGAGAGAGTGTGATTTGTGTCTGAGAGTGTGAAAACACTGGTGACTGAAATTACCTTGGGATCAAATTCCATTGTCCTAAATTCCACAAAATTCCTATTTTCATCCACCACTCTTTTAGATCTTCATTTAGATCTGCATTTTACTACATTCTGAAATTGCATTCATTTAATTTATGCAGCCACTGGATGAGATCTAGAAAGATAAATTGCATTTTGGGACAACACACACCTTGTAGTCGGTAAAAATATTTCACTGGTGGTGCAAGTATCTGTTGCTGTACGGACTACACAGATTATCTTGCACAAGAAGTGATGATGGTGGCGCCTTTGCTGTCATAGTTTAAAAAAACCCAAACAAACAAACAAACAAACCAAACCAAACCAGAGAACAAAAAACCCCCAGATTCTTACTGTTAACCCCTGGCCCTGCTTTATTCACAGGTTTTGCTGAAAAGGAGTTCCTGTAGCAAGTGCGGTGCTGCCAAGCACAGTAGCTGGGCAAATTAGTGACTGCTCTGTATATTGGTCCTCTTCTGGGTTTTGTGGAATGAGGGCAGCTGAAGAGAATTGTTTGGGAGATACCATTTAACTATGAAATAAATTGAAGCCTTAAAAGGAGCAGTAACCCTGTGCTGTCTAAAGGTGCAGGAAAAATACAGGGGGCAGTGTGATGGGAGATAGACACCTTGATAAAAGCAGAATATTTGACTACTTATTTTAGAGTCAGAATGGCTAAGAAAAAAGAAGACTTTTGGGGAAAACAGGCTTTGCAACAGCTCAGCTCACAGGAAGAAGCTGCAATAGCAGCATCAGGAGCCAGTGTGGGCCAGCGAGGAGAGATGGCCACTGGGAAAGAGAGGAAAGATTTTTAAACAAAAATAGCCATGAATCAGGAAACAGATATGTAAAACGGGGTCATGGACTGTTTTCTTTTTTGTTAAAAACAGCCTTTGGATAGCTGGAATACATCATTAGTTCTTAATACCTGCTGAGGGAGAATTACTGGTATTAATTCAATTCCTTAGCTTTTTCAGGTAGGTCTGAAGAGAATTTTCCTGGTTGAACCCACAGCTGGAACCTGCCCAAGCTCACCTCAGAGCTGAGCTGTGACCCTCCCATGCAGCTCCTGCTTTCCCTGGAGGGATGGGGAGGATATTCTTGGTGCCTAAATTTAGACATCTGATTTACAAGTCTAGCTTCTCACTGCTTTTAATGGAGCCTCCTGAGACCCGATGACAGCTGATAGAACTAGGACATAGAAGAGAAGCCAAGTATTTC
Organism: Sclerurus mexicanus; assembly: GCA_013396755.1. Classification (NCBI taxonomy): domain Eukaryota; kingdom Metazoa; phylum Chordata; class Aves; order Passeriformes; family Furnariidae; genus Sclerurus; species Sclerurus mexicanus. Next base: position 337,436 of record VWZF01002002.1, read on the forward strand.
CCCAAAGGACTTTGCAGATGTTTTCAAAGTGTTAACCTAATAAAATACCGTTTTACAACACAGTTATAGGTCACAGTAGCCACATCAGAAGGTGTCAGAGGTGGAACGAGTATTGCATACCACAAAATGTTCGGATAATCCATGTGCTAGAATGGAAAAAGAACGAAAGAGGTGGTATACCCCTGATGAAGTATTTAGGGTAAATTTAAAGCAGGATTTCCTGTGCCTGTTCATGGTAGATTGCTACAATTCTCTAAAGTTCCACATTGTAATATTAATTGTGACTTCAGTTGCTACTTGAAATTAAGGACTGCAAGGATGGATTTCTTAATTATTTTTTATTATTCCCTCTATTTGTTACACAGATTTGTTTCTCACTTACCTGCTTTCTTTTGATTTTTAGATGTCAAAAGCTGGTTGGTGATGTTTGGATTTCAGCTTAGCAACATTATTCCTGGTTTCCCTAGAGCAAAAATGTACTTTGTGTCACCACCATACGAGCTGTCTGAGAGTCAAGCATGTGAAAATGGACAGGTAGGCAGAAAGATGAAGTCACTTTTCTTGGTAAATTTGCCCCACTCTATGGATAGAATTGCCGGCTCTTCTGTTGTTACAGCAGAAGGCCAGGTATTTAATTCAGTGTAAAATGCAGTGAGTATAGCTAGATTTTATACTAATGAATATATGTCTTTCTTGCCAGCCTTCGTTGTTATCATAATTACAATGTCATTAGTTTGTCCTTTATTGAGTTACTCCTTGATTAACAAGTTGTAACTCGATTAACTTGATTAGCAATGGCAAAGGGAGACTTTGTCAGGGTAATTTATCATCTGTTGTACCTTTAATAAAACCATCCTAATAACATATGTGTTGCACTAAGCTTAGGTCGGTGCTTGTACTGGTAAAAGGGGGTTCTACTTCTCACCCTGTAAGAGGATTTCATGCCATTTTTTGTCATTTCCCTAGTTAGAGGCTTTGATTTGCTACCCTAGTTAACGTCAGTTACAGTGTTCATACTTAATGCCAGGTTAAGGGTGGGCCATGGTACATGGTTTTGACCTTTATAAAAAATTACAACCCATTTAAAAAAACTTAGGAAGAGTACTAGGCCAATTCCAAACTTAGCCTTTGCTAGACTTACTTCATCTTTGCAGTAATGCAATAGAAATGATCACATGAACGTAACCATACCACTTTCACAGGCTTCTAAGTCCTTTAAGAGTCTAAATGCCCTCTTCAGGAATTGCTTTTGAGTGCAGATCTAATCTATTTTCAAAAAAGCTCACATTCACAAACATTTTACTTATATATACTGGTTGAAATCTCTGGGCAAAAGTGTCCAAAGGTAAATGCCACCTTTTAATACATTGATTCTGTTTGTTTTCAGCTCCGATTCAAATTGCTCTAGACTTGGGTCTGTCTTTTTCTTGTACTGCATGTTATATAATTTGCCAGAATTGCAATGTGTGGTACATGTGGTACATGTGGTACAGGGTGATGAGAACTATTTTATTTAGTATGACAGATGGCAGAATAATTTGCTGAATGAGTATTTACCTGTTTCGAAACAGGATATATGTAAGGATGGGTAGCTGAGGGTGGCCTTCCCATAAAGTAGAATTTTTCACTGCATAGCTTTCCTTTAAAAAAGCAAAGCAAAGATCATTATCAATCTCTGAAGTGAGTGTTCAGATCTGTATCTTCTTTGGTGGTTTTTTTTTTCCTTCCTTTTCTTTTGCTTTCCCCAGCTAATTACAGGAGTGCAGCAGACGACAGAGAGACACAACCAGGCTTTCATGGCCCTTGAGGGACAGGTCATATCGAAAAGATTACATGCCAGTATTAGAGAAAAAGCAGGTCACTGGTTTGCAACGAGCACTCCCATCATTGGGAAGGGAATCATGTTTGCCGTGAAGGAGGGCCGTGTGACCACGGGCGTTTCCAGCATCGCCACGGACGACAGCAGGAAAATCGCCTCTGTCCTGAACAGCGCTCACTACCTGGAGAAGATGCACTACAGCATCGAGGGCAAGGACACCCACTACTTCGTGAAGATCGGCTCGGCCGACAGCGACCTCGTCACCCTCGCCATGACCAGCGGGAGGAAGGTCCTGGACAGCGGCGTCAACGTCACCGTGTCCCAGCCCACGCTCCTTGTCAACGGCAGGACTCGAAGGTTTACCAATATCGAGTTTCAGCATTCCACCCTGCTGATGAACATCCGCTACGGACTGACCCCCGACACGCTGGACGAGGAGAAGGCGCGAGTGTTGGACCAGGCTCGGCAGCGAGCCCTGGGCTCAGCCTGGGCCAAGGAGCAGCAGAAGGCGCGGGACGGCCGAGAGGGCAGCCGGGTATGGACAGACGGAGAGAGGCAGCAGCTTCTGAACACGGGAAGGGTTCAAGGTTACGAGGGATATTATGTCCTGCCCGTGGAGCAGTACCCAGAGCTAGCAGACAGTAGCAGCAACATCCAGTTTTTAAGACAGAATGAAATGGGAAAGAGGTAACAAATTAACCTGCTGTCATCCTTTGCTGGATGAATCAGTAGTCACAACTGTTATCTCCTCTCCTAAGGAGATGAAGACCTAAATGGGGGCACTAGGCTGAGCTACTCTGGGATAGTAAGTGGCAAAAAAGCTCATATTTTTTGAGTTAAATGCTACTGTTCAAGGGATTAAAAACCACATCCTGAAGTGGACTAAAGCCAGACTGAAAACTCTAACCGTACAAATTGAAAAGTACCCCTGAAATATTACCCACTTGTTCTGGGTCTAAAGAAAAACAAAAAAGAAGGCCTCGTATTGTATTACCTCACTCCATTCACACGTGAGCAAACTAAGAAATCCAAGTGGGCCACTTTCACTAACCAGCTGATGAAACACAGATGATTCAGACTGCTTGTTTGATAAATATCCAAGAGGTTTTCATTTAAAGCAAAATACAGGTGCATTTAAAACATGACTTTGGGGTGATTTGTGTGTAGCAACTGGAGGACAAATGGAATGCAAGTGAGAGCGCACTGGAAACAGGAAAGGAAAATATATTTAAAAGTAACAAAACCACACTTGCACTCTGACCCTCCACTTGTCTGGCCTGAAGCTTAACTTATTCAAAGAGGGCAGAGTGTAAAGTTACATTCAAAATGGTGGCTATAAATCACTACAGATAAATTTCATACTCTGTTTGTCTTTGAAGATTTCCATTGTGGACAGTATAACACAGTTACAGGGTGTAGTCTGTTTAGATTCAGTAGTTTGTTGGTATCAGTTCCAGTAGAGCTGTGGGCATTGTGTTACACTATTGCAAATGGGCACCACGTCAGATCACCCTGTACATACATCAGCCAGAAGGCACAATCACTGTTTCAGATTTAAAAATTATTAGTGTGTTTGTTTGGTCGAGAAACTGAGACAATCACATTACGGTCACCACTAAAAAAAAAAAAAAAAGTAAAAAAAAAAAGTCTAATAAGAACTTTGGTACAAGAACTTTTTTGTAATATACATGTATGAATTGTTCATTGAGTTTTTATATTAATTTTAATTTGCTGCTAAGCAAAGACTAGAGACAGGCAAAGATAATTTATGGCAAAGTGTTTAAATTGTTTATACATAAATAAAGTCTCTAAAACTCCTGTGAATTACTTGTCTTCCATTGCAGAAGTCTTGTAAAAGCGATTCATGTCTGACTGTTATCTAACGCACACAGCATCTTATATATGGAAATGACTTCTTACTGCTTCATGGATTCTGCAGAGGGCTGGTCCTTTCATCTCTGGGCAAGCAAAGTCCTATGTAGACATAACCCAAACCCCTGCTTAGGACACAGGAGAAAACTGGTAAATGCTTTAGAAATTCCCTGTCTGTACCTCACGACTTAGCAACCCTCAAACTGTCACATTTCAATCATGGAATTAGTTTAATTGCACTAAAGTAACCTCCAAACAGTTTGAAAATGTAGGAAGAGAATATTAAATGGAACATGGAGAGCTGTGCTATGAGCCAGGAAGTCTCCATGAAATCTGTCTTCTTTGGGAGATTGCTTATTTCTACCACATTTAAAAATGGGAGGTGAGATCAAAGACTCTCTCCTAAGCAAACAGTCACTCCTGGGGATGATAAAAGGGAGCCATCCATCAACCAGAGCCCTGCCACTTTTATCTCATTTAAGTATGTAGCGAGGGAGCTCAATTTCGAGAACAGTGTTGCTTTTGGGGCTGAAAATGAGGTTTTTAATGATTCATGATACCGACGGAGATGCTTGAGTTGATTATGGGCATTAATTCACTCCAGGGCATTTTTAAAGCCGAACCGTTCAGTGCCTGTGTTGTGTAACACCTGGAGCACTCAAAGCACATCTGATTTTTGCTGTGCAAACAAGAGCCACCCCTGACTGGGTGGGGGATCTGACTGGGGGTTACACCTACATGTTCACCCTATGTAGTGCACCCACAGGAACCCCCCTGCCCTGTTACTCATCCTCTGAAGGAGGAGTCTCAGGTGAAGTCCTGGTTGTCCTTCACTGCTGGTGTTTTTCTGTGCTGATGGGCTCCAAGTGCTTTTACATTACCAGTCTGTTCCTTACAAGTGAAACCTCTTAAGGAAGTATCACTTTCCGTGATCACAGTTTTTCTGGATTACCTGGCCCTGTACTGGAAATCTGCTGGGATCATTTTCTGAGATGGAATTTTTCTTGCAGTTGAGAGGGCTGTGTAGTGCACGAAGGGATTGGAAGAAGCACTGTATTTCTGTAATTATGACAAAAGAGCTAGGTTGTCTCTTGTGTGGAAAAAAACATCTCACTGTTAGAGGCCATCCTAAAGAGTTTTCACTTAACAGTGGGGGAGATAACTGGACTGGTGTGGCCATGGCCTGCTTTCTTGTGCTCCCCTCTCCCCTGTTTCTTGAGGAATCTCTTCCTTTTCTCACCCCCCTCAAATTGGTACCTGCTGTTCCTCTCAAAGCTCTTGCATGTCCTCTCTCCTCCTTGCTACACATTTCCATATGGAATAGATGGTTAACCTAAAGCAATGCCAAGGAGACATAAATGGGATTCTGCCTAAGGGGGAGTAGTTAAGTGTTGGCTTTACCGGTGGCGTTGTGGCTGTGTCCCCAACAGTGCCGTGATCAGGACGGTCCAAGGGCAGCCGTGAAAGGACATGGCCTGGGAGGTGCTCCTGGCTGTGGGGAGGCACAGTGCCGGAGCTCAGGCCAGCCCAAACGTAGGTTTGCTCTCCTAAGTTGAGTGTAAGCTGGTTGCAGAGAGACCAGGAATCCAAGAACAGGCTTCTGTTTGATGCTGAAACCAGGTGGAGAATCAGCATTAGACTACATTTCCTTTTTCTCCATTGGAATGCTCTAAGTGAAGGAATTGGGTATTTATAAACCTGCATTTCAGCTTTAAAAAAACAAAACCAACCCTGTTTTGTTTCCTGACAGAGCTGATGAATGTGTCTCAGCACACCCTGCTCCTCACCACCAGGATGCTGGGCCTCTCAAGGTGGCATCCCATGGCACTTTGGCTGCACCATGGCAGTTCCGTCCCCAAGACACCCACGGATACCAGCCCTCGCCAGTCCCCAGTCAGCCTTCCTTAGGGAAGTGTGCCCCAAATAAAGGCACACACAGACACTCCTCCCAAAGCTGGGCCAGACCAGGGGATCCACAATACTCTTATGGGAACAAATGAGGAGAAGGAAGCATTTAGACCCCTTTTTTCCTTTGCTACCTGCAGTGCAGTGGCTGACACAAGCTCACACTCTGGGCTCTGAGAATGCCCAGAGCCAGTCTGAAACCTGCATGGGAACCTGGCTCTGGCAACACAACCTCTCAGAAGTTTCCTGCCAGAAATGTTGTGCCAATAACATTCTGGCTCTGTAAGCCTCTGATGTAGTCATCATGTAGTCCAGGTTCATCATTGCTCTAAGAGTAGAAGAGCTAGATATCCCTCACCTCCCTTGAACATGAACATAACACCGTCTTCCAAGGCTCTTCATGTTTTTTGGTCAAGTTTCCTGCCAAACAAGCATCAGTCTTCCTTGGGAACCCAAGAAAACCACAGCAAGATTAAATGCCATTGAATAATTTGCATTAACTGCTTTGTGCTATCATTTCTGTCAGGTAGACCCTTTTGCCAACACTCTCTCAAACATTTCTGAAGCATTCAATAATAATAAAGCATGGGAATGTGTTCAACATGCAACTTTGAGGGTAGAGCCCCAGGAAACTCAAAAGGCAAAGTTCTGTCACTGTATCATACTGTCCTGTGTTCATTTGGTGACCTTGCATGAGAACCACATGTGAAGGCCAGTCATACACTCAGGTGGCCTTTGTTTTGACTGTCTGTTCAAGGTGAGATCACCTTTACAAACTAAGGTAGGATGGCTTTACAAGTCCTACCCCACGCAAATGTGAAGCACAAGGCCCTTAATCTCAGGAAATACAGAATTTATCAGGCCTTCTAAAATTTTAATTTCTTCTCCAAAGACGAATTAAGACTACACATCCCTGAGCAATTCTGAATGTGGAAATGGGGCTTTACTAGCCTGCTGTAGAGTGTATCAGGCACCTTGGCTTTAACAAAAGGGTGTAACGCAGAGCAGTGGGGACCCCTCTGCCTCTGAGATGCCTCCAAGCTTTTCTGCCAATGAAAAAAGTTCCTTCCCAACTTCTTCAGGTACAGCCTGCAGCATGAAAGTTTCTTATTTACAAGGATTCCCTAGTTTAAACATTACTCATTGCATTTGAAACCTGTCACTCCTCTGGAATCAAACTCACTTCTGCCTCTGTGGCACCAAGTGCTGAGGGCTGCACTCTCCAGAGGAGGGTCAGCATCCACCACAGTACAACTGCTGACACAGCTGCAAAACAGCTTTTACTCTGCAGATCTCTGAATTACCAACAAGAATTTACAGCCTTACAGCCACTGTCAGCCCACAGAACACAGTGAAGGAGTGTGGGCTCCATTGGGCAGGCTGTGCTGTTGGTTGTACCAATGTACATATATATAAATAAATATACATATTTATATGCTGTAAAACTGCTTGTTTAGGCCAATAATACCAGAACAATTCTTTCTCCCTTACCCTGTATGTCTCTCTCTCTCTCTAATGAGCAGTGTTATGCAATGCTTGAACATGACCAAGAGCTCTAGAAATGCAAATACCATTGCCAGTGTCAAAGCACCGACTCCCCTGTGTTGATAAAGCCTTTTCTGCTTCTGCTAACCCAGCACAGCATTGCTGGGCACAGATGGAGTTGTGGTCATGAGCTGTGTGTGTCTACAGCATCACCTGGCAGGTGGTTACCTGAGCTAGTAGGAAAGGCAGGTGGCATTTAACAAGCAGATGAGACTTTGTCACACATGAGTCATCACACAATGCTTTGCAGCACCCTCACAGCTGGACCCATCACATCCATGGGCTAAGTTGGTAGTTTTAATTTCAGCTGGACAGGAGCTCCTTGTGTCAGCTCAGCCTCTGCACCACAATCACCAAACACAAGTACAAACACGGCGGTGGAATCACCAGGGGGGACGTGCTCAGATACACAAGTCAGACATTCAGCCAGATTCCCAGACAGGAAACACTCAGCAGAGAAGGCAGGGACTCAACCCTGCCAGCCTGAGCCCCGCACAGTTTGGGGGGCTGCCTGCCAGCACCCTGCATGCTGCAAGCTGGCCAGCCTCTGCCACCACCAGCCCCAGGAGCCACCTCCAACCTAGGGAACGTGGGCTTTGCACCAAGGCAAGAGTCAGTGCCCAGCAAATGTCTGGCACCCACCAGCTCAGCAGGTGCCACCAGCCCTGCCCAGGCTTCCTGCAGCAGGAGTGGGATGTTGCTCTTAAAAACATGTATCTAATGGAACAGGTTAGGCTTCCCCTCACTTCCTTCTTCATTAAAATATTTGTGCAGCATCTTGGAAGGATTTAATGGTTAGAGTCAGGCTACTTCTGTGGTGCTTCTGAGCCAAGAATAAAAAAAAAGGAAGGAGGAGTAATAAAATAAAATGTGGTAAAAGCACCATGGGAGAGAGCCGTGTGCCAACTTTCAGACAAGCAAATGAATGCAGCCAATTTATAAATCCTTAACAAATAGGATTTACAATGGTAGTGGCAGTTAAGCCATCATGAGTACAGAAGGTGGCAGGCAGTCCTCTGTAACGCTATCCATGCTGTGCTGCAGCAGCTCAGCAGCATTGCTATTGGAGAAAATGTATTTACAGAAGTTTTACATCTTTAGATGACAGCTTCTGGCAGGCTTTAGTCTAATTTGGTGGTTGCATACAAAAAGAAACTCTGCCAGCAGAACTGTGTGGGCTGTACCACTGCCTGTGCTGCTAAAGCCCAGGCCTTGCGACTGTGTCAAATACCTCATGCTCCTCAAACTCTATTAGCTGCAGCCATAAGTAAATGAAAGTGAAATATTAAGAAATATTAGTGCTATAAATCAGTAATTCAGCTATCTAATTTTTAGTGGTCTGCAATAGTCAGTGACTCAGTAGGCTCTTCTTGATAAATCAGACTTTTCTATCTGTCAGAAGTTCTTTCTCGAGATAATAAACAGATTCCTGTTTGCCTCTGAAGGCTGTAGTGATCTTTTAGAAGACAACCTCATCTTAATGCCTTGGTGACTGCCCAGGTGGGGAAGGCAGGTCATTAAAAACCTTGGGACAAAACACCTGAGAGGAGAGTTTTCGCACCTTTCTTACACTGTACAGAGCCCTTACTGAAAAGGAGAGGGTGGGGTGCTTGAAGCCCAGCTCCTTTCTTTGGTTTCAGAGTCCCATGTTAAAAGCATATCCAGCTGAGTTATGAGTATCCTCAAGGATGGATGCATCAACCCGTTCCAGTGCTCAGTCACCCTCAGAGTAAAATTAGTATTTATATTTAATCAGAAGTCTCTGTATTTCTGCCTTTGCCCCTTGTTCTGTCACTGAGCACCAATGAGACAATCCTGGCTCCCTTGTCAGTATTACTCCCCCCTTCAGATACTTGTACACTTTCTCCCTGTGCAAGCTGAACACAGGTCACACCAGGAATGACCAGAGGCCACCAAGACACTAACTCAGCCTTTTCTTTGTCACCAAGTCCCCGCTGAGGCGTTTGGCAGAGAGCTCCTTCTGCCGTGCCGCTCTTGACACAAACCCCAGGTGAGGTGCTGCCCCACTGAGCCTCAGGGCAATCGGGCAGAGCAGCTTCAGCTGGGGGTCATCAGGAGCCCCAGCTCCCACCTGTGAGCCCAAACCAGCTACAGCTGTGTCAGCCTTCACTCCTCCCACCTGGGCACTGACCAAAGCTGCTGGGCACACACATGGGCTGTGGGGCACTGCTGGCCATTACGGCAGCTCTCACCCACCCTGGCACAGGAAGAACTCTCTTGAAGCTTTGACACAGCTAAAGGGAAAGTATTATATACTTGGTCATATTTGAAATCAGATAACGTGACTGCGAAACTCGCTGTGATTTAAAATCCATGCCTGTTTGCTTGAGGAAGTGGGTCTGGTGTGCCAGGTTTGTGGTTTGTGCCTCCATCAGCCCCACTGGCCACCCCTCACCTCAACTGCTGCCACAGCCCCTGCAGCCCCTGGCAGGAGCAGCCCGGCAGATCTTTTGGCTGTTGGATCCACTTTGGTTTGCCACCAGTACCTGGTCTGAGGTGTGCCAGGTACCACTGGCTACTCTTGTACCACTGGTAGGGGACAAATGCTGCTGTGCCTGTGGCCACAGGCCTCCCCTGGCTTCTCAGGAGTGCCCTGGGGGCCCCGAGAGGAAAAGGAGGTGATAAGCACACTGCTGGGATGGCTCAGTGCTGTGTTCAGGGGTATGGGGATGAGCAGCAGCTACAAAGCAGCATTTGGATTACTAACGTGTGGAATAAGTGGTCCTTAGAGTCCTGCCTCTTGTTAAGTGAAACTAAGCTCTTTAAATAAACAGTTGTTTTTTAGTGTCTCTGATTTATGTAGTACCGTGACTGAGCCGGGCTTGTTTGGGGTCTTTTTTCTCTCTCTTTGCTGCTGCTGTGTGTGGACAGGAGCAGCGCTCTGTCTCCCCAGGGTTGTGGTCACACATTTATCCAGCCACAGCATCCCTGCTGCACTGCCCCACAGCCACTCAGCCTTTGCTCCCAGCCCTGCACTGCACAGGGATAAATCTCTGCTATGCTGTGGGTATCAGTACCCCCTTCACCAGCCTTTGAGTGGCAAATTCAAGTTCACGTCTGACCAAAACAGCATGGTTCTGGGCAGGTGTGATGCATGCAGGTGGGAAGGGAAAGCCTCGGAGAACTTGCTTCTGCCTTCACCTTGCCCTTCGCTGGTGCAAGTGGGACCTGCCGTGCCACCAACAGCAGTGGCACCCCTTGGAGGGCAGGTCCCTGTGCTGCTCCTGCGCTTGGCAGCCGCAGACATGCCGCTGGACAGATCACAGAGGCAGCAGGACAGACTGCCAAGGCGCCTGGCTCCTGTCCCACTGCCGCCTTGCTGAGCAGCAGCCTGCTCACGAGAGCAGCCTTGGCGTCCCTCACCCAGCCACTTCCCACTCGGAGAGACGATGGCACCTGTCCCTTCACCATTCAGAGATACCAGCTGCTGCCCCCAGCCAGGCCGGTGAAACTGCTCGTTAACAATAATGGGAGGCAGAGGTTCCGCAGTGCTTTGCTAGACAACAGAAATCCCACCTGCAGTGGCCTGTTGTCACTACCATAATGTAAAATGAGCCTCAACAGAAAAAATCCCATCTGTCAGGTTGGGAACATAATGCACGTTGGCAAAACTTCAGTATCTTTTGCTCCCCTCGCCCTGGGTCAGGAACGTGTTGCTGCCCCAGCGGTGCCTGTGCAGCTCTGTTCCACAGTGGCTTTGGCCGTGTGCTGGGGGTGCTTTTACAGCTCAAGCTCCACCATGGATATCAGTGCACACGGACACACACATGGAAGGATTTTCCCTCGTTGTGTGCAGCAAAGGGCGCTTGTCACACTGGACATGCATGAGCTCCGGCCGTGCTGTGTCCTGTCACATCCCAGTGCCCCACTCTGCTGTGGTGGGACACCCACACGGGACTGGAGGTAATGCAAAAGCTCCTATTTTCAGGGCAGAAAGCTGCGGATGGGAAGCTGACACACGACCAGGGGAAACCTGCTTGTGGGAGGGGCCCTCCCTAACTTCTGAGCAAATAATGGGCCAGTGAAAAAACCATTTGATACCAAACCAATTGATTTTTCTGTCGTATGTGTTCTCTATGACAGGTTGATGGAAATTTTTAAGCTTTTTTTTAAACTTTTAAAACTGAGAGTTACTATTTGGCCCCATTCCTCCCTCCCATCTGCAGCGCCCGGGCTGGTTGTCAAGGGCAGAACTTGAGGACCTCAGCTCTAGTACCATGGTCTCAGCACAGCCCCACGTGAGCAGCTTGGTTGGCAGCTGGGGTGGCAGCTTCCAAGAGTTGCCCCGTGGGGGACAGCTAGGCATGGGGGGATTGGCACAGGGGCTCACGGTGGGATTGGAGGCTCTCACTGCTGTGAGAACAGCTCCAGTTTCACTTGGGTGCTCTTAGGTTAAGCAGCTCCCAATTATATGTGGAACACACACATTCAGCTCCTAGTGTATGTTTGTGAGAGATATCCACACCTTCATGGAAGACAGACATCTGATCTTTGCAGCAATGTCAAGGGACAATTGCAGTGCTTCCAGTGGACCCATAAGGGTCTAATAAAACAACAGAGATAAGGTTTGTTTGGGGGGAAAAAAACTCTGAACCTGTTTTGTTTGTAGGTGAAAAAAAATGTCAGAGCACCCAAAGGTCATAGTTAGGAATTTATTCCCTCACTGCAGGCTTGTTTGCTGAACGATAAAGATCTTTGATGCAGGTGTACAAAGTGCCAGGGATCGGGAAGGTGGCACAGAGTAAACCCACGGCCAAGTGACGTGTTTGTGGCAGCCCTGGCAGCCCCAGGAATCACAAGAACTGTCACAGGTGGATCCTGCTCTTCCGAGGCAGAGCTGAGCTGAAGGAGGGTTTCCTGCCTTTGGGGTTAAGGATGCTGCCGTGTTAGAGCCAGCCTTGCCTGTGGCAGGGGATGGCAGAACATTTGTGCTGGTGTAACTATTGACCCGTGGGTCAGCAGAACCCTGAGTCAGCAGTGGCTGCGGACTGTCCTACAGACTGCAGTATCTCACCCTGGGTCATAACAGCTCTGTGTGGTGGCCCCGTCACCAAGGACCTGACCATCCTAAAGGTGTTTTCTAACCTCAATGATTCTATTGCAACTTGTTTCACAAACTAACCACTTACCTCTTACAACCGTCTTGCGAGAGGCCAGAACACATCAGGAACCCGGCCAGCAGACTGCCTTGGGTACTGGGAAACACAACTTGCCGCACAGGTCCTATTTAATCCCCTTGCTAGAGGAACCTGAGGCTCTCCCCTCTCCTCACATCCCTCCTTGGCTACACAGCAAAGATATGTGAGGATGCACCGAGCCACACACTGCCTGTGCACAGAACAGAACGACAGATGCTTCGTCTGGAACAAGGGGTGCCAGGACCGGCGGGACACCGGGCAAGGCACAGCCAACACCTGCCAGAGCAACAGGATGGCTTTGCAGATATCAGCTGCCCTTTTCTTTTTTTTTTTTTTATTTAAGGCCTCCAGCAATGGGTCTTTTAAGGAGTAGATTGAAAGAAAACAATGAAGCGGCTTTGCCAATGTTTGCAGAAAGTTCCTTTCATGCTGGGGCTGGAAAGTACAGCAGGCTGTGTGCGCTCTTCCCTGCCTCGCGGGCACCTCGGCTCTTCCTGCTGGGCTGGAAACAGTTTCTGAAAGCAGGAAGGCTTCAGGTTACTTCCACAATGATACGTTCCTGGTTTTGACCACTTTATAGAAATAAAATTCTGTTTGGAAACTGAAAAGAAAAAAAAAAAAGACATATAGTGTGGGGGTGGGCAGGATGGGGAAGAGGCCTTCTAGGAGGGTAAGGGAGCTCTCCACAGAAATGATATGATTGTTTCAAGTTGAACAAGGCTGGAGGTTTTAAATAAAATGTGGTATTTTGGGTAAATGTAATTGTTTCCTGGCAATTGAATTTAAACCCATTTTTCCTCCTATTTCAGTTCAGATATCTGAAGGTATCCACTAAGAGGCCAGGAGTCACTTTTGACTTTGTGTTTTTGTTATTTGCAGTCAATTAAGATTAGAGTTTTAAATATCAAGTACAAAATACAGACCTTTGAATGTATTGGGGAAAAAAAAACCCTGAGCAGCAAGGAACCAGCTTCTACAAAACAGAACCCACCAGCAGAAAACCCGTGCTCCTGTTCCTGAGCAGTTTTGGCCCGTTGTGGACTCTGGTGGGACAGGGGTGTGCAGCACACGAGGACATGTGGGAGATGTTGACCCCAGGGCAAAAAAAAGAGAGGTTTCTCCAGACTTTGGCCCCTGCTCTGTTCTTCCTTTTCACATAGCTAAGAGCTTACCTACGAACCAAACCTTCCCTTTCTTTGCTCATGAGAAAACAATCACCTGTTTGTTTATTGCTTTACCGTTCAAACAGATTCTGATAACACTGAATTCTTTTGTTGTGAGTGTGAGTGGTAAAAGGGAGTAAGTTACCATATGCACATTCCTGATTATATTTATAAATTCATATGGTTCAATGGCAGGGGTGTTTTTCTGAGTTAATGAATAAAGAGAGGTGGAAAAATAAGATCTTTTGACTTGAGTCAGAACTACCTGCAAATATTTTCTGAGGTATTTATTTCAAAAGTAATTATCTTAGAAAAAGTACATAATTACTTTCTTCAGAAACACAGTTTCATCATGTTCAGAAACATCAGGAAAAGAAAGGTATTTGATCAGCTCCACATACAGCCTTTTGCCGTATGATCTACACATGCTCTGAAAATTTGAAAACCACTTGAAAATAAACATGCCTTTTGGAAGTATCTCTGAGCTTGAACATAAGACCACAAACACAGGACCATGAAAATACACAGTAATTTGTTATCACTTTGTTGTTCACTTCTTCTCTTGTAATATTTTGAAACATTGGTTGCTGCTGAATTTTTTTTTCTATTGTTCCAGTCCCTCTCTTTGAAATATCTTAAGCACTTTGCTGAGTGTTTTACAACGAGAGAAACACCATTATCCAGGAGATTAAAAGCAGGAAGGAGAAAACAGTGGCAGAAATCAATCCCCCGCACACCACTGGCGGGGGCCCAGGGCCCCCAGCGGTCCTGGTGTGTGCTCACTGGAGCTCCCAGTGCTCCCAGTGCTCCCAGCCTGCCTTCCAAAAGAAACCAGCAAGCCTCGCTTAGAGTTGTGGGCAGATACAGTGTTTATGCCCTTATTCTTGGTTTATTATTAACTTAAAAGCCTTGTGTATGGTCCTGTTCATATAAGCAGCACATTTAGCGGCCCCCTCCAAGTCTGGCCTCAGATAAAATGGGGTTAAATCAGGCTGTTTTCCAAATGCCTCACTTTCAGTTTTACTTGTCTTCATTTTCTTCCCTGCTCGACCACTTCATCAGCCAACTGCTACTGCATTCTGCTCGGGCCTCCGGAGAATTAGCACTTCTGACTCCCAGCAGGTTGTCAGAAAGCCGGGAAGAAGTTATCTTACCCTCAAAAATCTGGCACCAGAAATAAGATGTTATTTCTCATTGTCTTTCTCGCTCTAACTTTTCCTCCCCAGCCTCCGGGCTCCCCTCTTCCCATCCTCCAGCTTCCTTTTCCTGCCCCTGCGCTTGGCAGGGATCCCCGCTCCATTCTGCTCTTTCAATAGCAGCAGCTCCACACAACTTCTCGCTCTCCGCCAGCCCCTGACAGCGGGAACGCTGGTGCTCCCGGGGGGAAGGCGCTGCCTCCTCCCAAAAATCCCGGCCCACGTCCCCGCCACGGCCTCACGGCCCGCCCGGCACGGCCTGTCACTGCGGGGGGCGCGTCCTCTGTCCCGTGCCGCCCTGGCTCCCGCAGGGCCGCGCAGGGGCCGCGTCCCCCGGGGCACCGAGCCTGCCCCGGCGCTTCTGCTCCGCGGGGCCGGCCCATCGCGGGGATGA
>VWZF01002002.1:352776-421425 GCA_013396755.1 Sclerurus mexicanus
GGGCCGGTGCGGCACCTGCTGCCGTGCCCGGGGCCGGAGGGAGGGCAGGGGTGGCTTCACCTGCGGGCCGGGCCGGGCCGGGCAGGGATGGAGGGAGGGATGGAGGGAGCTCGGCGAGTTGTGCTGTCGCAGTTCCAGCCCTGGGCTCCCCGCCGCGCTCCCTCCCGGCCACCCCGCAGCCCCTGTCCTCGGGGAAGGGCCCCCGGGCCCAGCGGCCCTGCCCGCAGCCCCCGCCCGGCCAGCGCCCGCTGCAGGGCGTGTCCGAGCGCCCCGCTCGGCGCTGTCCCCTCGCTCCCGCCTGCTCGGCATGGCTCACAATTCTGCTCCACGCCCGGAGAAAGCGAGGCGAGGCAGCAGCCAGCCTGCTCTTGGAGGCCAGGTCGTGCTCCAAGCCATGCTCTGCCCTAGCATGTTGGAGCTCTGCGCTGCAGGCACTTAGGGTGAGCCAGCGCGAGCGTGTAAGGAAGCTCAACTCCCGCATCGCTGTCGAAATTAGAAGTTTCTAAATTTCCCGTTTGGTGCTTTGTTGGCTGAAGTTCCCGGACACGGCAACTCAAAAGTCCGTCTCGGTGAGCTGGAAATTCCAACAGCGTGAAATATGCAGTTTGTCACTGATAAATATGACGCGTTTCCCAATCTCACAGGGAGGGTTCGCCTTGTTGTGGGGCACATAGTGTGGTTCCTGCATCGGTGTTCCCTTCTTCCCCTTGCTCCAGTGATCAGTTCCTTGAAGGAGCTTCTATTCTTGGTGGGATGTCAGGACTTTGCCTTCGCTCTGTTTACTCAGATGGGTTTTTTGTTAAGTGAATGATTGTCCAGTTTTACAAGATTTCAAGGAGTGTTGTGCATTCCAGGAATAATCCTTGTGTGTACTGTACACAAATGTAACCTGCTGCCAGCTGGGGGTTTGGAACTCGCTTTGGGGTTCTGTTTCAGTGATGTGGTTGAGAAGGGCTAGTAACACAGTTGTTTCAAGGTGTTTTTTTAACCTTCATCAAAGTCAATAGAAGCTTAAATTAGGAATGCTTCCCTGGCATCTTCATTTTGTTACAGAGAGTGAAGACAAGTGAGAAATCTAATATAGGGTTATAAAAATTCCTGTGTGCCCTTGGTTAGTGATTCAAGAGTGACAGCAGTGACTAAATGGGTGCCTCATTTAGCCATATGTACTGAGCTGTTGGAGAACCATTACCTGCTCACCACTGTTAAAGGAGAATATTCAAACACACACTGATAACTCCTATCACATGACATATTTATTGTGCACATAGAAATGCACCTGAATACACGTGGCCCTGACGAGCTTCGCATCTGAGTCATCTTCCAGTGGTGCTACTGAGAAAACAACCTGTATTGGACACTCCCCCTGAAAATCCTCAGTTTTGAGGAGTTTATTGGCCCACACTAGAACAACTATGTGACACCACACTTGCCCATCATCTGGGGGACACTGTGCCTGTATGAGCTGAAATCCTGCTCTGACATACAGGAAAGAAGTTTCTCTTCCAAGTAATTGCCACTGGTTGTGAAAAACAACTGATGGGGGATTTCTGATCAGCTCAAGTCACAAGATACCTGCTCCCTGCAGTAGTGAACTGGGATTTTCACACTGAGCATTGAACTTTATCAGTGTATTTTAAGTTTAAACGTTTGTAAGCCTGGCCTTTTACAAGTCATCTTTAAAACTGCTGCGGCTGAGAGTGAATTTCCTACAGTGCTCTGTGTGCTGTGCTTACACATGTTGTGTGTTGCCCAGTGAAAAGCACAGATATTAGGTAACACACCTGTAAAACTGCACGTTTGAGGAATTTGGAGGCAGATGTGTGTGTGTTAGGGCTCGCTCTGAACCCAGTTTCTTGTCAGTGGTACTGTACCTTTGTAATACCTGATGGGTTTATTCAGGGTGCAGCAACTGGTAGCCAAAGATAGAACACGGAGGTTTTTAAACCTTCCCTAAATCTTTCATTCTAGCTTAATTTAGTGGAAATAAACATGAGCAGGGATACCATCTAGCTTCGGGGCATGGGCTCATCCATTGTTTTCGTGGCAGCAGTTGGTGTCAGGTTTGTAGTCCTGCTGTCTGAGGTTGGTTTCATAGGCTGTGAAGAAAGCAGACCTGGCTTTGGGCACACAGGGGAGATCCACAGCAGGGAAAGGGAGGCAGGGGGGGAAGGTGGGACCTCAGCTGGCCTTGGGCTGTGAAATCAAAAGCTGGGCTGGTGGCTTTCCAGCTCTTGTTTAATGCATGACACCAGTCCTGCAGATGGGCTGTAAGAGGGGCTGTCAGACTTAGCCAGCAGGAAGTCACTGGCACCTGGTGGCATCTCACTCTTCTGTAAAGCTGCCTGGAGTGATGCTCAGATGCCTGGAATCTTCACTGAAGCGTGTCAGAGCACTTTTACCTCATACCTTTCCAGACTTCAGGGCAGGCCTGAGAAATCCGTGGGTATCCGAGCATTTTGGAAAATCATCTAAGATTACAGAATCTGAAGAATTTTGTGATTTAACTGTTACCGTACCTGTGGCATGGTGTAACAGGAAAGAATCAAGGTGCCCTGCTTACAAGAATTTCAGATTAAAAAGCTGAAGGCAGTTCTGCTGAAGAGGTGGAAGAAAAAAACCAAAACCCTACTGTGTTTTCCCTTGTGTAAAAGGAAGCTCTCATAGCTGACATTTTTTGTAGATTTGTTTGAAATTAGGTAATTCAGGAATTGAATAGAGGTAATGGGAGATCAAACCTAACTGAGCTAGGGGAAAAAATTCTCATTCCTAGGTCTAAACCCAAGCATGATCTTTCAGGCATGCACCAGTACATGCCTATTGGTAAACCATGCCAGAGAGTTGTCCCAATTGCTTTCTTAATACAGAGGGTACATCTGCTCTGGAAGCTGCTGTGCTGCTGGCCAGGCAGAAAAGCACCAAACGCTGCCTGGTCTTAAGTATCAGTATGAGCAACACTGAAACAACAGAGCACCCTGGGTGAGATTCTTGCTTTCATGGAACGTGAGAATTAGGTGTAGGAATCTGGGATCCACTGGTGTGCTGTCCTTGAGCTCTTTACACCAGTTTTTGGGAACCTCAGCTCTCTGTCAAGCTGTCTTGGAAGTTTTTTCAACTTCTCTTTGGCTTTCAACCCAGAAATTTCAGGATCGCACGGAGGATTTGGATATGCCTGATAACAAGCCCCACTCTTGAATATTTGTGTTCTTGTACTCTTCCTACAGGCTTGATGGTGTAAGCAGTTTTTTCTAGGTTATTTTAGATGGGGCTGGCTGAACTTCTCATTTTACCTCAATCACTGGACTCTTGCTGAGGGTGAAAGCTAGTGAAACAGGAGAACTTCTAGCTTAAGTTTGGTGAAGCTACTAAACAGCAGCAGATGTTTTCAGTTTTGGAAGGCAGCAGTGCCTCAGTTGATGGCCCTTCATTTCTTGAGGGCTCTTTTTGCTGTAAAGGGTTGGATATGTTCATTAAATGAAAGGCCACATTCTCTGCAATTGTTCCCTAAATTTACTTCACATGGAGATTTTTCCAGGCTGAACCTCCAAAGCAGAGCTTTCGTGAAGAGATTTGCCAAGGCTGAGGGATAATATCTACCAATCTGTCTGGTGTCATATGTAGAAGACCTTGTGTATTCAGAATAGTCAGGGGCACCTATTTATTCAAGAAGATTCAGGTTTGCTGAGCCTGAAGACTTTAGTGGAGAAAAGCCAGGCACGTCATATTGAGAGCACCATCATCTAGCCATGCCCTTCTAGGCTTCCTGTGAAATGCTGCAGAGTATTTTGTCTCCTCTGCATCTTTAAGCTTTTCACCCCCAGTCTGCTCTGCACGCTTGGTCTCCAAACTTCCTGTATTAAAGATTTAGAAATGTGAGCATCATGCTAAAATTTATAATACCTACTCCTTGGATTATTTGCTTAACTGCAGAATAACTATAATCACTGGAATAAAGCTAAATATAGCTAACTTAAATGTGAGAGTTCTCCAAAGTAAAAGGGCCGGAAGAAGGGAGGGCAGTAAAAGGCAGCAGGGATAAAAGGAACCCTGCTCTTATGTAGATGAAAATCAGTAAGAAAAAGGAGAAGAGAGAAAAATTCTCCCAAGATGGAGCATTTCTCTTCCCTAGGTTTTTCTTTCATCGCTGGCAGCAGCAGAGGTCATGCAGCCGAAGGCTCCTAGTTTGATGCCTGCTGTTGCCTTTCTTTACTGATAGCTAGCTAAGCACCCTGTCAAATATATATATGTGAATCTGCTGCTTTCTCATGTTTGAATTCCCCAAAATAGCTGATTACTTTATAAAGAACAGGCAGCTCAGTGTGTGCCCATAGAAACTGCTGATGACCGTTTTCCAGGAGTACAGAAGTGAGTGACTAAAATGCAGTCTTCCAAGTCATCTAAGTGCCATCTCTGGGAACAGGTGTCCTAATGGGTAGGACTTGTGCTGCTCTTACCCTTTTTCCATAGTAATTGGTTTATGTAAGTGCTAATATATAGGGAGACAAGGACAGCGAGTAAGATTATTGTGACACTTGAAATTGTTTTAATGTATTAATATCAAGATGAGCTAACACAGGATGCACATGTAACTGGGAAAAGTGGATTGGAGCTTGCATCCACGTCTTCCAAGATGAGTTAACACAGGATGCACCTGTGACCAGAAAAAGTGAATTGGAGATAAAATCCATCACACTGCTTCAGTTAGGAAAAATCAGACTTTATTTTGGTTGTTTTTTTCCCCCAGACTGCCCAGACAAGCCTGGTTTAGAATGTCTTGATCACTTTGAAGACTGCAGAGTCTGCCTTCAGAGTCAGTCTGCTCACTTGTGTAAGCTCACTTCAGGCTGGGGAGGGAGGCTGGAAACAGCAGGTGTAATGCTTTTTAACAAGGACATCACTGCTAAAGGTGTGGTATGCACACATGTGTAGTGACAGGATGTTGGCACTGACTTTAGAAGTACTGGAAGCATTATTTTCATCTTACCTCCCTTTGGAACGTGAAAAAAATGAAAAATATGAAGCTTTGTTCAGCTCAGCAGTTTTTAATGCATCTTGGGGAATTCTGAGTCTTAAAAGATCAGAACTGCTTTTGAAGAAATCTCAGTAAATCATATTGTTTAGAAATATGTACGCTGAGCTTCAGCTGCTGCTCTGGCAAGGTCATCTTGGTCACAAGATCAGTCCTTTAATTTTCCCTCAAAGACTTGACAGCTCGTGAAGTCAGTGACACTGCCACTGACTGGAAACTTGTTTGGCAATAGAATCAACAATTTCATCCCTATGTAGGTCATGTATTTTCATATCAAAGTAGTTATCTTGATCTCCATCCAGTGGAAGGGCAAGAAATTGGCTAGTAAATTCCAGAAGATGTGGGTATGACAGGTGAGAGGTGGCTGCTGTGTTGGTCACCTGGGGCGAGTGCTCAGTGTTGTTACTGATGGGGCACCTTAAGCTGCTGCTGCCAGGATAGAATTCTGTATCAGTGCAGGTCTGGCTGAAAAATGTTATTTTGCTGTCTGGATTAATTTTATAGAAACAGTTGATCTAGGGTGTATGTGCTTGTGCAGAAACTTGTGGTGGCCCAGCCGGGGTAGAGCCTGCAGGCTGGGAGCTGTGGGAGTGGGGCTGTCTCTGGTGGCAACCCAGGAATGCTGCGGAGGGTGCACTTGTGAAACTGTCCCCAGGCGCTTGACCTGGTCAGGCTCTCTGCCAGCCCAGCCCAGGAGGTGTTCCCAGAGCTGGAGGTGCTTTGCTTTGCTCCATAATTTCTGACCGACTTTTACAGGGAGAATGGATTTTCACTTGCTGGAGCCCAGGTGAAACCAGCGGTGAGGTGGAGCACCTCCTAAAGGTGTTTGTCACAGAGCATCTTCATAGCCATTCACAGTTATTGGAAGCTGAGTTTGCAGCAAACTCTTCTGTGTCCAAATCTGATTTAAATTCCTCTAGCTTGTGCCAGAAAATTTGCTGGAAGACGTGGGAAGACTTGTCCAAAGGAGTTTAATGAAATAACTTACACATAAAGAAGCGATGTTTAGTGGGTGGCTCAGGGTGGTCCTGTCACTGACCCACCACTCCACCTTTTTGGATAGGCTCTAATCTCCGTTGCTGGAGGAATGTATTAGTAAATGATTGATTCCCATTCTGTGCTCCTGAAGGTGACTGCACGCTGCCAAGGCCAGCCTTGCCCTCTGCTCAGCGTGCCGAGCACCATCACCACCCCACAGTGCCTTCCTGAGCACGTTCCTGAGACTGATCCCACTGTCTGCCAGGACTGAAGTGTTCTGGGCTTCACCTGACACTCCGTTGTGTCCAAGTATGGGAGAACTTCAAGCCTTTCTCAAAGAGAGGGGGAGACCATGCAGCTGGCCTGGAAAAGCCTTGCTGGTCTCCCTGTGCAGGCGCTGGCTGCCTGGACCTGGTGGCCCTGAGTGCTGCACCAGCAGGGGAAGTGTTTCCTGAAATAATAAATTAATAAAGAGGAGAGGCAGCAGCTTGGCAGAGTCAGGTGCAGGTATGTAGACTAGTGCTACTCCATACACATATGACAGCTATGCAGATTGACCACTTCCTTGGGGAGAAATGCTTTTTATGCTGGCTGGTTGCCATTCATGAGACCTTTTTAGTGAGGTTACGTGCTTTGCTTGTGGTAATGAAGACTTAGCTTAAACTGCTCAAATAAAACCCAGAGTTCTTGTTCACAGAGCCTAAGGTTACTGCTCCCCCCTCCCTTTTAAGCTACATGCATAGATAATTGGCTGAACAAACAGTGGGCAAAACTGCTCCCAGTAGAATAATAACTGCTTTTCACTGCCACTCATTCAATGAAGTGACATCTGGAAGACTCTCCAGATAGTCACAGGAGGTTTGGTGTGTAACAGGGAGATGCAAAGAAGCCAAATCCTACAGCTGTCAGTGTTCACTGTTTTTTTCATACTCTTGGAAGGGTTCTCCTGGCTTGGTTTGTTCTCAGTTTATGCTGATACTTATGGCTTCCACCCCAACCACGATGTTCTGCAACATAAGTACCCAACACTTTTAAAAAGCAGATGAATTGCTTTTTGAGTCCCATAGAGGTGCTGTGGGGATTAATTAGTTCTGACAAAGTGTTTTCTGGCTGAGATGTCAAACTGATGTTTCAGGACTAATGGTATTGTTCAGTGAAACTGTTTAGTTCTCCTCAAATACCTAATCACTATTTTAGAAGAATGTTCTCCATGGAGGAAAGCTTTATTGATTTAAAGCAGGCAATAAACAGTATTGATTTGCAAGAGGCAGTCATTCATATCAGCTCTATGCAGAGTTGAGATGTAAGGTGGCCACACAGCTATTTTGAACTAAAATGTAAGTGAAACTATTGCTTAACTGACCCTGCAACAGCTTGCAAATTTCTCATATGTGACTTTGAACTGCCTTAATAGCCTTGTACTCAGAGCAAGGGCAGTCCCCTTCTGAGGAGAGGGCTCTCTGCTGTTTCATCCCTCACAACCCTACCACAGGGAGGATGGCCTGCAGAGGAACAGCAGTGGGTAAAACAATCTTCTGGATCCTTCGAGCACCACAGGAAAATGTAGGTAGTCCCAGAAGTGCTCTGTAAAGCTTTACTGTGGGTAACCTGGTGTTAATTTTGCTTGTGCCAAGCACACCTTGTGATGTCACATGCCAACTGAGCCTCTGCAACTGCTAGAAGACTTGCTGGTGGCCCAGCTGTGCAGGCTGTCCCCTTGCCCATACAGTCTCCAGGCAGTGAGGTGCATGAATCCTGTGGGACATCCTTTGAGGGGCTCAAACAGGTTGTCTTGGCAGCAGCAATCTGTTTCACCACAACACCTAAACCTGAGTGAACGGGAGGAGCCATCTCCTGACATCTTCATCCTGGACACTTGAAGGTCTCATAGTTGGACTGTTGGAAAGATTGAGTATGTTTTTGAGCTGCTTATCCAAATTATCTCAAAGGGGATTTGGGTGGGGATGATAATGGAAGGTATTTGCCTGTCACATGTGATGCAGCTCTGCATATTATCCAGCCCATTTCCTGTGAAGTATCTCAGCTTGGTGGCCTGCCTTGGGTGGTGCTGGTCAGTCAGCTTGGTTCAGAGAAGGTTGTGGTAACCCCTTTGGGAGATGATCAGACTCATTTGGTAGAATTGGCTTGCTCTCAGCTGCTGAAATGCAAGGCAGGAGGGGTGTAGAAGGGTGTGGGTGGGAGTGGGGAGGCAGCAGCACCCCAGGAACGGGGCACCTGCTGTCCTGGGCTGGCAGGGGGAAAGGTGGGTGGGTGAGGGTGCACTCCTCATGTCCTGCATTGCTGTAGTGGAGCTGAGCGTTCTGTGGCTTTAAAGCTGCTCACCCTGTGCTGCTTCCCTTGAGGGGAGACCTTCAGCCTGTCTGCTGCTGCTCCATAGGGCTCCTGTAGTTCCCTGGGGGTCTGCAAAGGTTTCTGAGGCAGTGTGTGTGCTGTGCTCCTGCACCTGATGTCACTGATCCAGGAGATGTGATAGATGTACTGCAGCAGTGCCCCAGGGTAAGGTCCATGCCCAGTTGGTGATGCTGCTCTTGTCTCTAACAGCTCTTAGATTGGTGCAGTGCTCTTCAGATGTGCTTCTGATGGTCAGAACGGTGGCACTTCCTCACCATCTGACGTGACTTTGTTTCAGTCTTGTAGTTGCTCCTTATGACTTTTGCTGTTTTGATGGGAAGAGAAGGCTCAGCTAGCTGGAGACCTTCCCTCTTCCTTCTTTGCAAGGTCTCTGCTGCCACAGCAGCTTCTGTGTTCTTTACAGGACTTTTCCAGATGCTCCCTATGACTGGTGGAGTGATGCTAATGATGCAGAATTATTGTTTACTATTGCTCTGAATTAATTCTTATATAGAAGGGATGAAAACTTTTCTCAAGGGGGAACTTAGTGTGAAAAAGAACTATTTTTTAGAAAAAATAGTAAGGCTTATCTAAATTAGGATGACCTGTACTGTATCTAGTGTTCCAGATGAGCTTTTCATATCTAATTGTGGTTTATAAAAAAATGAATATTGTTAACATGGATAGCATTTGGTATTGCAGAATTTTGGCGTAGCTAAACTTGAAATTAAGTCAGCACTTTGAACAGACTTTTTTGTTGGAGTGTGTACGTGGTGATGCTCAGGTGTATTTGATATGGTGTGTGTTAACCCTGCAGAGAATAAGGAGGTTAAACTCTTCTGTTCAGTATTACCAGCATTTCTCAACATCTGGTCTCTCTCTGCCTCAGTTGTCAGTTAACCCACTTGTTTGGATTTTTCTGGAATTCCTTGAAGTCATCTGCACATCTAACTAATCTAAATAGCTTGTCAGCCAGCAAGGCAGTAAGCCAGGCTTGCTGTTTATCTTGTCTTATGTGACTAGTAAGGATTTCATACCACAAGGTTTAATCGTCAGAGTTGCACAAGTTATTGCCTTGATGGGGCACTGTTTAATTCTTACATGGATGCATATACAGAAGGCTTTAAGCTGTTTTACAGCTAGTTCTCAAAAAGTAAGTTTTCCAATATTTGAGACATGGACAGATTTATGTGGCAAAGAGATCTCTGCAGTCCTCAGTGAGTGTTATTGTCTCATTTTCGTGTGTATGTGCAGGAAAGTGAAATGCCATGGCTGCTGCTGTGTCCCACGGCTTTCTGTGGCACCAAGGTTTTGGAAGGTATCTTAGACTTCTGAACTTTTTTATTTTTTGCTTTTTTTTAAATTTGAATGTGGAAGCTTCCAGATTTTAACTTAAATCCAGTCTGTCCAATATCAATGTGGTATCTTTTCAGTTGAGTTGGTCTGCAGTTCGGAATGAAAGTAGATACATTGGCATATGTCATCTGTTAACATAGACTACTGTGTGGCAGGCACGGTGAGTTTCTCATACAACTGGCTTACTAGTAACTTGGTTTTGAAGGTATCTGCCATCATCTGTGTGCTGCTAATGCAAGCATAGCCTGAGTGTGAATACTTTCTTAAAGCACATGTTTGCTTGCCCAATCTGTTATGCTCCTTACACTGCTCCTCACCTCCTCTTTAAGATTTCTTTTTAGGAGAAGAATGTGTGGATGGAAGGGGAGGGGTATGTGGCAAGGAGGCTGGCTTGGTCATTTGCAAAAGGGTTGCATGACTGAAAATCTCACTTTGCAAAGACAAATTTGCAACTGAACTGGTCATACAGAGTCCTCCATTCAGGCTTGTTTTCACACATCCTTTGTAAATGCCACCCTTATCCCTAAAGCAAATGTTCTGTTGAATTTTGTCATCTTTATTCTCTATCTGTCCTGTAGTCTGTGGCTAATGCCCCATAGTGCTTCCTGTTTAATTTTCTATCTGCTTCCCAGACACAGGCTCTTGCAGTTTTGGATGACAGTTCTGACCAGTTGTCTTGCACCGCCTGGGCTTTGAGTCAGGGGCTGGGGTGGTTCTTCCTTTCTGCTGGGAAAAGATCCCTCTGTCAATGGAGGAATACGTGACTGCAGCTGAACGTGCCACAGTTCACAGCGTGGTTTGGACCTGTGACCAGGCA
Organism: Sclerurus mexicanus; assembly: GCA_013396755.1. NCBI lineage: Eukaryota > Metazoa > Chordata > Aves > Passeriformes > Furnariidae > Sclerurus > Sclerurus mexicanus. The sequence goes on from VWZF01002002.1 coordinate 363,309, forward strand.
GTGACTATTTGGGGATGGGAGGATCTGCTCTTGATGCCCCATCACGTTGCCATGGCTGCTGCGAGAGCCCCAGTCAGCAGGATGGGCGCTGGGGCTTAAAGCTGCTCCCATGTCCTGAGCAGAGCCAAGTGACACCAGGTCCTTGAAAGAAGGTGGCACCTGGTCCGGTTTACTCCTCCGTGCTAGGGCTTTGCTGTGTAGTAACAAAAATGTGGTAATTCACACCCATAATCCTTCTGCTTGCAAATCTGCTTGTGACAGTTCTGAGCGAGTGTGACATGTTGGGAAGTGTTCCTTCGCAGTCAGATTTAGTACAGAATAGACTTGCAGTGAAATAACCTGAGTTAAATCACTTTAACAATGCCCTCTAAAGGCGTTACTGTTTGAATTACTTCCCTGGGGTAGCTGGGCAGATGTGTGGCAATGCCTCTGTGAATGGTGGTAGTGCCTCTCGCCTTTCTTACTGTTGAAGACAGGCTGAAATGCTGCTTTGGTCCAACTGCTTCATGACCAGCCGAGATGCCTGTTAAAGGTGTAGGGAATAAATGAGTTATGTCAGTATTAGGGATTTTACAACAACAGTTTTATTATTTATGTGGCATCCTCCATCTTTATAGAGGGTTTACTTCCCCATAACTAGTGTCTTTGCAGTCGAAGGCAAGCTGTTGGCCTGCCATTTCATGCTTTTGTGTTCCCAGCTCTGATGCACTTCTTTTTCCAGTGATTGTTGCTTCAACTTTGTCACTCACAATCTGTGTAACGCTGTTGCTTAGTTCTCTTATGGCCATGCTTATAGGGTCCTTCAAGCCTTTCATAAAGTAAGCATTTCATTTTGCCTGTCGGGAGAAGGAGGTTTATGAAGTTTAAAGTAATAGAAAAAAAAAGGCAAGAAATACGCTGTAGGTAATAGATTCCAAAAATGCAAATTTGTTTAAGCAACCCCTTAAAAAGAAGGGAGGGAAGAAGGAATTGAAGATTAAAACCTGTGTTTATATACATGTAGAAGCTGGAGGCAAAGCAATCCATTCATAAATATACAATAGGATTTATGTCATGGTGAGAAGTGGTACATGCATATTCATGTGTAATTTGCAAATCCTTTAGCGATTAAATACTTTACTCCAAACTCAAGAACTAAATAACCTTCTTGTTGAAATGAGATGTCCAAAGGCTCTAATGCTCCTCCAGTGGAGGGGAAAGGCTGGGTGGTGTAATAGATCTGATACTTTAATTTTCACTCTATTAAAAGATTTCTGGTGTGCTTTGGGCATTATTTTACTAGTATAATCAGTAAGTCTTGAACAAAACACGAAGCAGAGAATTACAAGAAATATTGTAAAGCCTATCATGCTAAGAAAAGCAAGTAGGCAGAGAAACTTGTTAGGATGTTTTTTCTCAACTGATTTTAATGTCAAATACTTTTGTCTAAAGTTTTATATCCCATACATAGAGAAGGAAGCAGATAAGTAACAGCTTGGGGTGCCGCTGGCTGAAAAAAGTGGGCTTTGTGCAAGTGAAATGAATTGCCTTTAAAAGTTGTAGCCTCGGTTCTTCATGTAACAGTAAAAGATGAATATGCATACACTGCTGCCAACGCTTTTGGTTTTCAAAAGCGTTAAAATATTACAGGCAAAGTATCTACTTTCTAACATCATGAATGGGGGGGAAAAGTACTGCAATGGAATAACTGTTTCCTGCAGCTTGGGTTGATCCAGCCTGGTGAGCGCTCAGTGACAGCGTTCCTGGGCAGGGTGGGGTGATGCAACTGGTTTATCTTGCCCTTCAGTCGTCTCCCTAAATGTTACTCTGCAAATGGGACAGCACCTACCAGGCATCCTACTGAAAAAACAGAGCTCAGCCTATGCCTCTAATACCACTGTGATAAGATAAGGTTGGGACCTACAGTGTGATTGTGTTTTGTGCTCTGTGCCTGCCTCATCTTCCTCGGGGTCCTTTTGCAGCTGGAATTCGCAGTCCTGTGTCCCTTCTAGATCCACCAGCTGCTTTGCTTGCACAGCAGACTGGTGGCCCACTTAGCTCTGGACCTGTGTGATGGCTGGTGCTTGTGTATTGCTCTGGGAAATTACTAAAGAACCAAAGTTCATCCCAGTTCCTGAAGCTGGAACTGAGCCTGTTCAGTTCCATCCACATGAATTTGCTGTTTATCCTTTGGGAAAGCTGTGGTTTGTTCTTGTATCTGGACCATCGCAGTGTTGTTTACTGCACCCTCTCCTGCTGTTCCTGATGGCTCATTTTGGAATTGCTCCTTTATGAACTCTTTCTCCTTTGTGCATAGTTTTGCGTTGGGAGAATATAAAGTACAGCCATGCTGGATGGGAAAAGCCAGCAGAGTCCTTGTGTTCTTTCTTCCCCACTGAGGTTAGTCTCAGTTGTGCTGTCTGATTTAGCTTTCCTGCTCCGGTTTTGTAACAGCTCGCTTGTGGGAGGCTTTGATTGAGCTCAACAAGACAGAGCTGTGCACTCAATTCACTGAAGACTATATGCGTATTTTGCTGGCTGGCACAGGTGTAACAAGTTGCCCTTTTAGTCCTGTTTGCTTGTTTTTCTCATTCAGTCACAGGTGGTTTGTGCTCCTTGGTGATCAGAGAAGAGCCCTGGCTTCCCTGTTGCTGTCCTAATGTTGTGATCAGGGAGGCACACAGCAGAGGTGATGTCCCCAGTGCTTGGGGCTCTGCTGTACAAAGCTGTGCTTCAGTTGGCTTGAAATGATGTTTCCAGGTAGCTGAGAAGTTGTTGCTTTTACAGTGAGCACTGAGAGTTCGTATCATCTGCCACGTTCAGAGCATCCGTGAGTCTGAGCTGGTGGCTGGTCACAGGAGGGTGTGTGGATACAGCACTGGGTACTTGAAGAATATGAATTGATGTAGTTTTATTGAAAGGACAGAATTGAGGGAAACAAACACAGTTTTCCTTCAACTGAACCCTGAGTTGGCGATTTCTTGGCTTTATATGGTGGCCACTTCACCCATGGAGCAGTTCCTGTGCACACAGGGGAATGGCTGGTGTGTGTGGAGTGATGTTCCTGATTACTGTGAGAGGCTGTATGAGCTGGTTTTATGCTAGCGTTTTCTATTACATATTAGTGAGGAAAACTAGAAGAGAGGAAATTTATTAACAAATCTCATGTTTTAAATGAGCGCTGCTCAGGTGGAAGCTCGATGAGAAGTGAATTTGATTCCCCCCTGGTTTAGTAACCATAAGTCATTGCCTGTGGATCCATCTCAGAAGACTGCAGTGAACCACTGCTTACAGTATTGTAACCACTTGTATTTGTGCTGGTGGAAAAAAGGTAAAAACCTTTGCCCTAGGGCTTGGTTCTGGCTGTGGGCACAAGCCCCACTGGCAGAGCTGGAGCAGACTGAGGAGGTTGCCATTCCTGGAGCCCAGGTGCCCATCTGACTCCTCACCAAGCTTGCTGGCATGCAGGAAGCTGCTCCCTCTTTCTTGGGCACAGTTTCTGCTGCTGCAGTGAGTTGGAATGGCCCAAGGAATGTCTGGCACACCAGTGACCTGCTGGGGTGGGAGTGACCTTCCTGCCAGCATGGCTCTCCTGGAAGTCATGGCTCAGTCCTGAGCTGCTGTCAGAGCAGTTGTGCTGTGCTTGCCTGGCACCACGGGTGGTGAGTGTGGGTTCAGCCAGGCAGCTGTGTCACTTGTAGTTTGTCTTTCAAAGGAGACAGCTTAAATATCAGATTGATGCTTTCTCAGTGCTGCGCTGTGGGCTGTAATTCCATCTGCTGCGACACAGTGAAGGTGACACCTGAAAAGGTATGTGCTGCTTTCTGGATATCCTCCCTGTATCTTCTGCATACATAACTGGAGGTACCATTTTACCTGCATTCTGGCCTTGCTTAGCGTGTGGTTGCTCAGGAGCGTAGCAGAGCACTCAATATTTTTCTCTGAAACGCTGTTAGAATTTCAATGTCATATTTCATTCATTCCAAGTGCTGCAGTCTCTGCAACATCACTGCCCTTTGTCTTCTCCGGTCTGGAACAGTAGGAGCATGTTTATGCCATTGATTTGGCAATTATTAGAAGGACATTGAATAAAGGTCATTATTCGTGGAAAGAAGTATTCAAAGACCTCTGCCTATAAGGTCTGTGTTTTTAATAGTTCTGCAGATTCATCACTGATTTTGGAACTTGATAGCATGTTGGTTCCCTGGATCAGTCTGTAGATTAGATTAAAGTTACTAGACAAGGGCAGCAGGGGTATTTTATTTGCCAGAGAATTTCAGCTTGGTCTTTGCAGGCGAACTGAACTGTGGGTAATAATTTATTTAGCTGTGCTGATGGAAGTAAGTTCTGCATTGATGGTGTAGATCAGCATTTGGGTAGAAATGAATAAAAAGGATAACAAAGTGAAACTACCTGCTAAAAAAAAATTACTGCATGGGAGTTGCATTTCATTCAGGTGCTGGTGGTGAAGCAACAACACTAAGTTAAGCAGCAAATTTTAAACCTGTAAGCTCTCATGGTGGCTTGCTTAAGACCAAGTGTATGGTACTGTAAGGCACAACGTCAGATCAATTAAACACAGCTTTGACTTAAGGATGAAAATGGATAGCTGAGATATTTTAGGAAATTGCCTTGAGCAGCAGTGGTGGCTGTATTCTAGCAGCTTCAGTGAGTTATAAACAAGCTACAGCTGGGGCCAAATCAGGCAGGTGGTAATTTGCACAGTGGCTGGCATAGGTTGGTGGCAGAGCAGCACACATGGTGTGTGCAGGCTGTTCTCCTTGGTGTGTACTCTGAGCTGCCTTACAGGGGAGGTGTCTGTACCCACACAGGTCTGGTCCCAGTAACACTTTCCCCCTCCCCAGATGCTTCAGTTTTACCTCAAGTGTCTTGCTGCAAATGCTAGTTTTGAGGAGACTGACTCATTCTTATCCTTTGGCATATATAAAGGCTACAAAACCTGAAGAGTATGGAGAAAAGGTGTTACTGAGGGATCTTGGTATGAAATACTACTTTACACAGCCTGAAAGAAAAAAACCAAACCAGCTTTTTCCTCTTTTTGGTTGAATGAAAGAAGGGAAAACATGACTGAGAGTTGTCTTTCTAACAATGTCAGCTATAAAGGATTTGGATTGTGCATAGAGAAGACTGGCATTGAAGTAGTTTGATTTTCAGAACCTTGCTTTCTAACTTTCTAGAAAAGGTACCGGTGACCCGGGGCATTCCAGGTCCCACAGGAAAATCTCAGGAGTGAAATGGCCTTAAAGCATCTGCAGATCCTGCAACTTGTTTGCTGGGTTCCTCTACAAAGAGGGTTTACTTTGTGAGTGGAGTGTAGATGTAGCTCACCATCTTTCCCTGGCTACAACCCCTGCGTTGAAAACTGAGGGAGAGAAAATACCTTGTTACAGATGAAAGGGAGCTGGGGCTTGATATGGCACAAAGAAAGATGTGATTTCCTACTATGGTAGATTTGTGTGGTCTCTACTACAGTTTAAGATCTTATTTTGAGCAACTTATATTTTCCAAGATAAAGCTGAAACTCTTACAGAGCTGCTGCCTTCTGCTGCTTCTGTTGATTTGCAGGGAAGAGAAATGTGTGAAAATGTAGGTGGTGTGGCTTCACTTGTTACAAAGCCCTGAAATAATATTCTGTGCCTTATACACCAAATGTTTAAAATCTTTTCTCTTTTGGAGTTTGTGTTAAATAATAGATAAAATGGCAATGCATAGAAGGTAAAAATGGACCATCCAGTGTCAAGTACATCCTTGTGAAAGTATAGCATAAGTTATACATATGTGCTTGCTTAGGATAGGGCTTTCCATAGTTTGTAGCCATGCTATGGGGATGAATGAAGCCAGTTGAGGGAGGTTAGAACTCACCTGCATCTTATGTTGGATATTTACAGATCTGCGAAGCTGTAGTGAAATCCTCAGCAGAAGAAATTCTTTTTAAAGTCAGAAATGTCAGAAACACCATAGAATCCATGAAAAACACACCTATTGCTCTCAGTTTTTACATAAAAAGCACTCAAATGATTTGGCCCCGTGCAGCACGGGAGGGAGCCCTGGTCTGAGCCATCACCTGGGGTGCTCTGGGGAGAGCTGTAGCCTTACAGTCGACCTGCCTGACATCAGTGCCAGCAAAACCGGGCACTGGTAAATGAAGACAGAAGGACTGTAAGGAAGAGACAGTCTCTCTGGTGTGCCACAGCATTCTCTGTCTGGCAGACACCTAGGACAGGGCTCTCCATCTGGCGTGGGCTCAGCCCTCGAGGAGTGGCTGCTGCCATAGGAACAGAGGTCCCTGCCAGTGCCCTCCTGCCGGAATTAAATCCGGGACAGCCACGTTAGGGCAGGCACTGCTGCTGGCTCCGATGTCGAGCTCTTTGTCTTCACAACCCATCACCTGCGCTGCTGCTGCGGCCTCTCTGACATCGCTCTTACAGCTTCCGAACGTGGCTTAAACATTACGCCGTGCTCTGCTTCCAGATGCTCAGCGTGGCAAAAAAGAGGGAGCGAGGATTTTAACCATCTTTGGGGAGGCAGTGTGTGCAACTGCGGGTCACACCAGCCAGTCAGAGCCTCTTAGGGCTCAGCTTTGTATTCAGATGCGCTGGCCTGCGAGCTGCAGACATTCCAGATACTTGTGTTCATTTTGGCTGTATCCAGGCACGCACTCACAAAGAGCAAGATGCGTGCAGTGAAGTATAAATCCCGTCCTCTAATGACTCAAAGCGCTGTTGTGTGCGCATACATGCTTAACAGATTGTATAATTAGCTGGCTTTGTAAAGCTGGCAGCATGTATGATTCCCCAGCAGCTAGCTAGAAATCTTACGTGGCGTGGGGAGCGTATGCGGGTCCTTAAGCTTGTTGCATCCACGCAGCGGAGACTGCTGGGCGTGAGAGAGGGGGCTGCATCCCCTGGGCTGGCAGCAGCTCTTCCCCCTCGGCTGCTGCTGCTGGTGCTGGGCTGGCTGGTGGCTCTGGGGTGTGGGGACAGGGCAGTCCCCAAGGGCAGTCCCTTGGTTTTTTTCCCACGCTGTGTCCTTGGGTGCAGGCTCATGGATCCTGCAGCCGTGTGCCTTACCCCCGGAGCCTGTCCCTTGGCCCGTGGGTTTGGTTCGGCGTTGGCCCCGCCTGGAATCCGGTTTTATTTGCAATCCGTCGCTCAGAAATGCCAGTGCCGGAGGTCGCAGAGCCGCGGTGACCCTGCGGGGCTGCGCCCGCCCGGGAGGGAGCTGTTCCCGGCGGGAATGCCGCAGGTGTGCGGGGACGGGCGGGCTGGGAGCACGCACCGCGGCCGGGGCTGCGCGCTCGGGGTTTCACCGCAGCCGGGCAGGAGCGAGCATGACCTTGAAAATCCTTACCGAGATGCAAAGGCGCAGTCAGCGAGCACACTGCTGGGCGGCCGCGCTGGCGCAGGGCGGCGGAGCCCCGCGGTGTGTGCGACCCCGAGGGACCGGCCTCGGGACCCGGTGGGGCTTGTGCATCACTGAGTACCAACCTAGAGGCAGCAGCAGGGCAGAGTCCGCCAGCTGGAGAAGACGGGCCACTGGAGAGGACCGGTTTTAATTATGATTCCATGGCAGATGAAGCTCATCTACGCGTTCGGTGCCAGACAGCTCATCACAACCAGCAAGGGGGGCTGTGCTTTCCCCCAGTGCCGCTCCTGGTCCTGACACTCCCCAGCCCCTGGCACTGCTGAGTCCCGCTAACCCAGCCGGGACTTGGCTGGGCAGGACAGGCTGGGTGCTGTTCTGCTGTGTTAGGGGACACAAGGAGTTTGTGGGAGGGCTTGGAGGGTGCTGGACTGGGAAGAGGAGCAAGGAAAAGCTGTGTGGGGTCTGAGGTGGGAGAGATGCTTTTTGTGGGACCAAAAGACACACTAGCCTGGCTCGGTTGCTGATGTGTTGGTGCTGTGGGTCCAACACAGTCGTCTCTCCCTTCCTCCCCTGTGCTGGCACCTGTACCTATACAGTCACGTGCTAATTCAGGTCAAGGAACTGCATCTCCTAGAAAAGGATCCTTTTCTAAAATGCTTTCTGTATGCTTTTAATCCTGCAGCACCTTGAAGGAAAGTGACACTGCGCACATCAAGCAACACTTGCAGTGCAAAAAATAAATCAACACGACTATGAATATATGCTCTAAAATGAAAAACTGCATTCCTGAAGAAATCTAAGTATTGTTACAGCTTGACTGTGGTACTTTTGTTGCTGAGGCTGCGCTGCAGCTTTGGGAGCAGATACTCAAAGCTCATTGGTTTGTGGTGGGTTTTTTTGTTGGTTTTTTTCCCTTGCGACAAGAATAGAATAAAACCCCATCTTTCTTTGTGGCTCTGTGAACTTACCTTGGTGTGCTGTGTGCTTTTTGTTGGAGGAATTCAGGCATTTGCAGTGCCTTTTAGAGAAGTCCTTTCTAAATGCTTAGATTAGAGCATTTGGGTAAAAACCTTTTCTCACTTAGCAAATTCAGATCCTTTTCAGTTTTAGTGGATCTAGGTGTGTGCCAGGAATTTGGATGTGTGCTGATGATCTTGGGACATTGGTTTTTAGGTACTGTGGAATGGAGTGGCTTCTGCTCAGGGAGGTGGAATGTGCCCCTGCTGACCTTCCTGCCATAACTTCAGCTTTTGTTTGCCATGATACTTGATTAAGACAAAACTAGCATCTCTGGCTTTTTTCTTTGAAGTTATCCAGCTTGTAAAGCTGGGATGAAATGCAGCCTGTTTGCTGGGATTCACCTCCTTCGCTTTCTAACATGGAGTGATTAGTATGGCAGTACTGAAAGTGGTGTCTCTGCTGTCCTACAAGGCAGGAGCTTGAATGAGGTACATACCTACTACACATATGTGGGAGAAGTGGGAATGCAGAGATCCCAAAAAGACATGAACACCAGCATATATTGGAAGGAGGTTCCTGTGCTCTTGGTCATACACCGAAATAAAATAGTAGCTAAATATTAATAATAAGGCTATGCAAGGTGTGTCTCTGACACATGCCTAGAGCATGAAGTGTGAGCAGCAGTGATGAAGTGGTATGTATGCTGAGTCCTTGCTTAGTGGAAAGAAATGCCGTGTGTTTTGAACTGAGGAGTAACTAAAAAGCTTTTGATGTACCTCTGTAAAAGTCTACTGGACATTTAAAAAAATATGATAACACTGCATTAGGCAGAAACTTGATTAATTGCCTCAGGCCACAACATAGAGCAGAACCTTAAGAGCAAAAAAAATGCCAGTTACCCCATGGTGAACATGACACTCTGACACATGTACATGCTCATGTTTAAAAATGACTCCTTGCTTTTGAGGCAACCAGTGATAATTGGTGATCAGGATATAACTTATTGGTTGTACCTTCTGCTGAGCCCTTCTGCTTCCATCCTCCGTGAACAATTTGGTATCGATTCCATCCATGAGCTTGTGTTCATAGATCCTTGGGTCGTGCTCCCTGCAATAAAATCTGAGTTGTAAACAGCCTTGAGAAATAAATTTTTCGTAAGGATTTCTTGCTTGAATTCTGAAAAGTGACACATGGCTTCTGGGATTTGCTCGTAGTTGCAGGGGGTGCTACGAGCACCCAGTTTCAAGACCTTGTGGTGCTGATATGTTTGGCTTTCCTGTGGTGAAATATGTGTTAGTCCTGAACCTGAGGAAGACTTTCGTAGTGATGACACAGTTCCAGAGTCTTGAAAGGAGAGAGTACCAAAACCAGAGTCCTTCTCTGTTTGATCTGAGCTGTGGTCCCTGGCCTGTGCCTCTCTACAGATTGGACTATTTCTGTTCTTCCTGAGCTGAGTTCTGGGCATGCAAATCCTCAGCTGGCTGCTTGTGCCACTTCAGAGCTGGCAGAAGGACTGCAAGTGGGCTCTAAACCACACGAGACAGGTGGGGAAGGGGAATGTAAAGAGCAAGAGGCATTATAACTTCCATGTTAACAGAAATTTGATCTGTTGGCAAAACATACTGATAGTGGATCATTAAAAATAAATGATGTTTATAAGAGTAAATCAATCAAACTCACTTGGTGATGCACATCTCACTTTTGCTGTCCTCAGATGCGTGAACAACCTTCAATAGTTGTTGATTTGTATCGACTCCCTTGCAATGTGTGAAGTACTGGGCTATGTTTAGTGCTTTGTACAGTTCTGCCTATAAATGCAGTTTGGCTTTTTTTTAATATTTTTTTTTTTTTTTTTTGCTTAACTGCATGGTAAATCAAGGCTTTGTCACTTTGGATGAAAAAGATACTAAACCTATTAATTTTATACTCTTACCTTCTAACTCTTCGCATGTCCTAAAGCTTTACTCTCATGAGGTTTTTCTAGACATCTGTTCTTGTTCTGACATTTCTGTTTATTTTTACACAGTATGGCTTTTCAGGAACTGAGAAGGCATTGCATCAACACTTACAGCAGCAGTACTAGATAGTAAAGCTGATTTTGTGAATTCCAAGTGCTTATGTGCTTCAGCAGTCACTGCATGCAGGAGCTGAGGGCTGTGCAACCTGGGCTTTCTTCTCTTTGGATCAGAAATGAGTTACCATACCTTCCTCTCCAAAGACTGCCTTCAGTCTCACAAAAGCTGAGTCTGTTGAAATAATTTTGGTCTGCCCCTCTTGAAGAATATAGCATGGATTACAGTTGGCAGGGCAGTGCTTATGCTGAAGTATGTATTCTGTACCTGGAATTCACAATTGCTTTGCAACTAAAAGGGTACTTGTTCTTCTGTGTTGTCCACTTCCCCAAGATATCCTGACCAGGCATCTCCTCTGATTCTTGCAGGCAGTCAGAAATTTTCCTGTTTGTACCTGGTACTGCTGAGTTTACAGTGGCATTGAAGGGGCCCACGAACTCCTGTGAGTGCACTGAGGCCTCCTCGGCGTTCACATATCCTGGTAGTTTCCTCTGTGTATCTGGATTCAGCTCCATCTGGACAAGATTTCCAAGTTGCCAGACTGATGTCAGATCAGAGAGCCACGAAGTAGCGTTGTCAGAACTGATCTAGGCACTGCATAAAAGCCGAGTGGCTGCAACTGGTCTATGTTAGGGCAAGAGCAAAAAGAGCTGTGGTGATGCCCTGCTGCTTGCCTAGACTATGTTCTGCAGGGGATGCAGACCAGAGAGCCTGCTGATGTTGCTGTTTGCCATTGGGACCATCGAATAGCTGTATCACTCAGTAAGAATGTTTATAATGCAGTAACAGCAAGCAGGCAGTCCTGCTGAAGCTGCTGTATGGAGCTAGCAATTAGCCCAGTGCTAGCGGGAGGTGAACAGGGAGCAGCATACAAACCATGTGCATGTGAAACCAGCCTCTTGTGCTTCCCTTGCCCCTTTACGAACAGGCTTTCATAATAGCAATGCTTGCTTTCTACATTGGGTAGATAAGGTCCCTAGATGCGTCCAGTGATGCCAAACGTAGAGTTGTCTTTCTTCCCACTCCAAATGCCATGTAAATAAAGGGAACAGGAGCTGGCAGTGTTGCGGGAGGTATTCATTGTCACACTGCTTTTTCACAGTAGAGATAGAACACGTTGGTGAGAAATGCATTCCTTCTCAAAGAATTAAGGTTTGCAATCACCGTGGTTGAAGTGAAAATTCAGTGCTCCATGAAGTCCCGTTGTGGAGTGAATCCCAAATCCATCCCCCTTCACAGAGATCCGGACTGTCAGCCCAGTGCTCACTGCTGCACTGCCCATCTTTGCGTGCTGCTGTCCATGGATAACGTGTTCCCGAATGCTGAGGTGCAGCAATTGTTTAATTCTTACCCCCTTGCTGACATCTCAAATATTTATCCTTTCCTGACAGTGGGTATTGGTTCCCTGCTTTAGGATCTGTGTCGTGGGGGGAGTCTGTCCTAAACACCTCCTTATCTTGAGGCATCTTGCCAATGTAAACTGCTGCCACCCACACTATAGGCAGCCTTTCAGGGAAACAGGAATGCAGGCTGTAAGAATGGAGACAAGCCTGCCAGTTCATAATCTCCAAAATATGCCAAGGAACTAGTCTGACTACTCTGGATGTTTGGTAGACAATTTATCCCCTTCCTGTGAAGTGACCAGTCCCCTTCTTCCAGAACAGTTGAACTTCCAAGTGAAGAGGGAGCTGACTTTTTTCTTAGTGGATCTGCTCAGGCTGTGCAGGTGGCAAGGCTGCTTATCCTACAAGAACTGAAGGCATACTTAAACAACTCCAGCTATTTAAAACTAAAGACACTTTAATTACTTGCATGGTTAAACTCCAACTTTTGCATGCTTTTAGTTCAGTCATGTTGCACTGTTCTCATCGAGTTGTACCTTACTCTTTTATATCTTTCTGCTTAATCAGTTCAGGAAAGCATGCAGGATATACAGGCTGGCAGGCAAGTTAATGTTGTGAGAAGCCTCAGCTCCCATTTCCTGACTTTTTAACCTTGAACTATCCCAGGAATTTTTGCATTTGAGTGATTAAGAAGGTATGACTGACCTCCTGCCTCTCTCCTGCTTGCAGAACCAGTTTGTTAATCTCTGGGAATGATCTAAAATTCGTAAGTGGATTTTGATGGTCTTCTCCTTGCAAATAACTTCGTAGTTCTTTGCTGCCAGGGGTAAATGATCTATACTGAAAAGAAATACATGGACAAACAGACTGTCACTGTGTTGCAGAGCAGAGCTTGTAAACATGCAAGCCTTTTCAGAAGTGGATAGAACAAGCAAGCAGTTAACTGTTTGACTGATACGTGCTAGGTGTGCTCAATGTGGCTGGTGGAGTCATAAATCAGGTATTATGTACAAAATTATGCTTCCATGAATCTGTTTGACTAATAGAAATGTATTGCTATTAAAGGTATAAATGCATTTGTGTTTGGAATGCTTGAAATACAGACTTGTTGCCTGACTTTCGGGTGTCTTTGTTGTCTCCTGATCTCTTCTGTGGAGAATCTACTTATGACTAATTTCTGTAGAAACAGAATAATTTAGGTGTTACCTGCTTAAGTGAAACAGTGTAAATTAGTAAATTACACATGGCTCAAAATCACCTTAAGGTACAGAGTTTATTCTCATGGCTTGGCCAAAGAGCAGTAGAGGACATCACTGAGTTCCTGTGTCAATAAAAACATTTAAAATTATGCCAGCTTGGAAAATAAGCTCTGAAGATAGATGTTGGGCTTGCTTATCCTAGAGGTGACCCAGTGCATGGAGCATTGAGGGGCAGGAGAAGATACAAGGAGAAAGAGATCTTCAGGAGACTGAGAAGATGATCAATAACCATGGCAACAAAGGGAACCACTTCTCAAAAGCAAACAGCTCTGCAGTTGCTTGAGGAGGTGTGTTGTTTATTTTAAGGCATTTCTATTGGTAAGGTTTATGTTGTTAGTTTAAGCAAATTTGTTTAGTTTACAGTAACAGCTTCAAATACAGTGTTTTTCTCAGACTTGACCCCGTTTGTACTGGAAGGGATGTTCCCAGTTATCCTTTATAGCATCAAGACCAGGACCACACACTGACAATCATTGAAATTACATGAGTTTGAGATTACTAGAAGTTTAGGGTGACTGTGCCTTGGTGTGAGTCTTGGAATCATGTCTGGCTTCCAAAACTTTGTCATATTTGATCTCTCACCAGTCTCCTTTGGAGTACAGTTAAGAAGCTTTTCAAATTTGTGATCACTTCTTAAAGGCTTCTGCTTGTCACCTGGGAAGCACATTCCCATTCATGGTTCCTGTCTGCTCATGGTGGTCCTGAGTTACTCCTTTCTGCTCCCCTCAGTGTGTAGGTCTCCCCTTTTAACTCCACTGCAGTTGGTGAGGTTTTTGTGGAGTTGAAGGTGCCATGTGGCCCAGAGCTGCCTGTTGTGTCACTGCTCGTAGGGGTGAGCTGTTCTCATCACCTTTTCCCTCAGCTGCAGTTGGAATGGGAATCCAAGGGAGTGTTTCATCATGCCCAGGTGTGTGGTGACGGGGCAAAGAAAGCTTTGCCAACAAGATCATAAAACAGGCGCCCTTCACTGCCACGCCTCCAGCCTCCGAAGGCAATGCTCCCTGCAATGAGAGAAGATGCTCCCAGGGAAAGTAGTTACTATAGTGACGAATAGCCCTGGTGTGTTTGAGGGCTGGATCACCAAGTTGAGTAATAAATGTGTAGGAGTCTATTTTTAAAAGCTTTTGTGAGGAGGAGATTGCTGTAGTCCTAGAAAATTTGTCTGCAAAGCAATAGATTTTTCTATGCTGAAGTTTAAAAATAACCATCGTCTGTCTTGAGAATGGGATGACCTCATTAAAAACAAAGAAGCTTGTATGTCATCGTGTTGATTCTCCTGGCAGTGATTCTCGCAGCAGCCTTCTGAGTTACAGTAGGAGCTCTGCCCATTAACAGGTTCCTCAGAACTCAGACCCACGGGGATCCTGTGTACAGCTGCCCCGGTGTCACAGCTGGAATCAGGTGCTTTTAGCTCATTCCCTATTCTGGTCTGTGCAGCACGTCCTGGCACATAATGAGCAGAGAGTTATATTCAAATAAGAAATGAAGAAATGCTGTGTAGGAAAAAAAAAAAAGAAGTAGGAGCCATTGAAAATAAAACCTGACTCCAAGCTTCTCCCACAAAATGCTGGGTTTAAAGACTGTTTGGTTTTGTAAGAGAAATGGTGTGAGAGGAAGTGTCAGCCACAAGTCATAATTTTGTTACCTGGCTTGACTTCTTGCCCACGAAGCCTGTGTGGCTCTTGCTGTGTACCTGTGAATGCAGCAGAGAAGGGCAGAGCTGAACAGAGCTGGTCAGCTGGTTTTTAGGGTTTGGTGACTGATGCTCTAGCTCTAAGAGGAGCTGCCGTGAGGGTCCTGGATGATCGAGGTGCCACCTTTGTGCCTTACGCGGGGAGCTGCTGCTGTGGGTACAGCAAGCTGCAGGAAATCCCCTGGTGTGTCACTTCACCCGTAGGGAGTCATGAAGGATTTCACATAAGGCTGAACTGATTAAAATAAGGCTCTCCGGTTTAAATGGCTTTACTTTGCTATGGGGTCTGAGGAGCCCTGCAGGCACAGGGATTAAGTGGGTTTGTGTGGGGTGCAGAGGCTAGGCATGCACTGTTGGTTTGTGAATGTTCTCATCTCGCTGACCCAAGGGCAGTGTTTGCTGGATGCACATCTACATGCATGCACATGGGTACTGACCTACCCATTAATACTGAAATCCACTAATTACAAAAATAACTTCTGTTGTGAGAAGTTCAGAATTGGTTTCTGTTACGCCTGTAGAATTAACTCCAGCTTTGTAAGTGGCACAGGTCACCCATCTCCCGCTCCTGTCGGGAGTCTCTGTGCAGACATGTTTAACAAACCTTCTGTCAGTCAAAAACTGGTTATACAAGGATTATTTGCCTTCAGTTTCCTGTGTAATGAGGTTTTTGATTGACAACAGCGGAGTTAAAGAATATAGAAAGGCTTTCTGAATCTGAGATGAGCAAGTTTCCATTTAATACTGTTTGCACATGATAACATTGACTTCCAGTTTTATCTGTGATAGAAACTGAAGGTGATAAAGAATAAGAAATATAGAAGCCCTTCTCATTTAAAAATGGTGTGACGTAGAAAATACAGGTAGGAAACTAACTTTCTATTTCCTGCTGTGGCAGTGGGATTTGAACATCATTTGCTGTACAAATAGTTGATCTATTGGGGGCAAACATTTTGCAAAGATGGAATTGTCTCAGTATGTTCACCATGGTTGGTGGGTGAGCAGTAGCTTTCCCCTCAGCTTGCCTCTGCCTGAAGACTCTCAGATGCTCCTCAGGTTAGGGAGTTGGGTGATGCTGTTATCTTTTACCTCTCTTTATCAGGATTAGTTTCTGAAATGGTGTCCTTGACCTGCTATGTGTGCTGGTTGCTGTGGGGACCTGGTTTCCAGGTGTCTTAATGAGCACTTGCACTTGTTCAAGTAAATTTGAATTTCTTGAATGCACTTAAATTAAAAAAAAACATCCTGAAAACTAAGAAAACATGATGTAAATGGATAAATCTAACTCGATGTTTCTTTTTCAAAATACTAAATATTCCTAATAATTACTTTGATTAAAATGTAGCTAACGGGGTAAGGGCAGTCCCAGGTATGACGAATGTGAGCTATAGGTGAGTTGATATGAGACGAACATAGGGGTTCCTTATGGGTGAGCTAGAAGGCCAGAGTTAGGCTATGCTTTACAAACACCTTCTCTAGCTCAGCCTGGTTTCTCTTGTAGAGCTCCACACCAAGTTCAGCCTGCAGCTTAGAAGCAGATAAAGCATTTGAAGAGCAGTTCTGGTCTAACTGATGCATTAGAGCAAAGTGAGTGTGGCTGGAAGATGCAGACAAGACTCCAGTCTCAAAGTGTCATCTCTTTTAACTAGACCAGTTTGGGTTTAATAAGAAGTGCTGTATCTACAGACTTTAAGTTTGCCCCTTTGGTTCCGTCTTTGTGTGTGGAGATCAGAAGTCAAAGTTAGGGTTTTCTGAACTTTTGGGTGCATTACTTTTGCCTGAAAGCTGGATGAATGAATCTGGAGGTTTCCCTAACAGAGGAGGGCACAAACCATTTTGTAGGTTTCCTTCCTTAGTTATAAGCACAGTGGTACAAGGGGTCCGTTTTTGTGGATTGCTGCTTTGAGTCTGCCTACAGAGAGGAACTATTATGCGATAACATGGTTTGACTGAGTTGATGAGATATTTTTTTTTTCCAAGGCAGCTCAGAAAGCTTTGTGAATTGTAAAGAAGATGTTTCAAAGGAATAGTCCTGCAGATGTGTCCTAGCTTTAACTTCCCACATGCAGGAACAGTCCTGTTTTATGCAGCAATAATACACTAACTAAATCATGTCTTGCTGTGAGAAAGAAACTTCTCCTTTTGCTCATTTAATCCATCATGTTACACTGTGAGTGTGCTTAAGGAGACACTTCATTTTTTGGACCCTTTCTGGAAAATTGGTTTATTTCAGTCTTCCTAACAACCCCTAAATTCATATCTTAAAACAAGGAAATAATCTCCTTTTTCTTTTTATGCTGTATTCAAAGTCTGGCTACACAAGACATTGCATGTCTTTCATCTGCAATTGTAGCATTGCTGCTTTGAGTTGTTCCAGTTTTTCCCACAATGGAAAGGGGCTTAGAAAAGTAAGCAATGTGGTTATGAAGGTGCAGTTATTTGGGGAAATAGCTGTTTTGTCTATAACAAATGGAATTACTAACTTATAAAACTAATTGCTCTTCTGTTTGCTAGTTGAATGACAGATTTCTCCTTTAATGAATATTTACTCCTCTGTGCAAACAGCATAGTTGGAAGCTTGTGGTCAGCCAAGGAGGATGGCCCTAGTCCGTGCTGGATGATGGGTTCTCCTTGAGATACGCTGAAAATATGAGTCTCCAAAGTGAGATAATTGTCTGTTTCTGAGCCCTAGTAACTGGCATGTCTCCAGCTGGCTTGTGTCATTGCTGGAGCGGACTGATCCTGCCTTGATTTTTCTCCCCTCTTTCCGAAACTCCAGCTGAAAGAACTGGTTGGATGTAGTTCATGCATTGCATTTCGTATGGAAAATAGGAATAAGCATCCTTCAGTTGCTTCGTCCTGGCTTCCCATTGAGTCTGACAGTTCCTGAGCGCATTTAGAAGGAATTTGGCTGCTTTTAACGAAGTAGGACTGGACAAAAGCTGAACAGAAGCTTTATAAATTTGGTATTAAACCTTGGCACTACAGTGCCATTCCCTGATGAAAGTATTCCCAAGACCTGGGGCTGATAGTGTTTTGGGCTTGTGTTTTCTTGTTTCTTTGTTTGTTTGTTTTTAACAAAAAATGGATTTTGATATTAGTGTTAGTGATTAGTGTTAGTGCAGTGATTCTTGATTAGAATTCTGCTGCAGAAACTCCACTCAGTGTGTAATTCTAATTAAGATACTGAGGTATGTTTTACATCTCTAGCACACCCTCAACTAATGCACTTTAAATATGGGTTTAATTACTGCTCCATGCTGAGGGATGCTTGGGTCACTGGATGGGAGCTGGTCTGCAGTGTCAGAGACTGTACATCCAGGATGAAATCGCACCTCTTCTTGCAAATCTCTCTCTAGAAGTATCGAAACAGCAATCACGTTATCAATCCACAGCAATATTTTCAGTGTTACTAATCAAATGATGCAGAGGGTAGGACCCCTGGACTTCTGTGGCCTAGCTGGCACACTACCCCTTCTGACTTTATTTATAAATCCTAACTTGTCTTCCTTTCCTTTTTTCCAAGCAACATCTAACAAGTGTTAAATCGAAGCTTTATCATGGACTACAGGTGAAATTTTTTCACTGAATTTTCTTATAGAACATTGTGCAATGGAAGAACAGTGTCATGCTTATCAGAACAATCAAATAATTACTACAACCAAGTCCTCAGCACTTATACTGAATTGTCATCCTGCTGGGTTTCCTGATGTGTGTGAAGTTGAGACCAGCCCATAGACAGCTTTTAGAAATGGACTTGATTCTTAAGTCTCAAGAAAACAAGCGAAGACCAGTTATTGTGGTTGTCTTCTGTATTTTGTGCGTGCGTGACCATCCTGAAGACACTGAGGTTTTGCTGGGCTGGTAGGAGAAGGCACCCTCGGGAGCACCCCTGGGTGTGGGTGCCAGGAGAGCAGTGAGACCCCGGGGTGGGCTGCAGTGTGTCCCTTGGGCAGGGGTCTGCAGCACGTGCTGTGCCCAGGGGCTCGCCTGGGGACCGTGCCCTGTGTGGCATAGTGGGATGGCAACAGGAGGGGATTGTCCCGCTCTGCTCTGCACTGGTGTGGCCCCACCTTGAGTAGTGTGTGCAGTTTTGGGCACCACAGCGTGAAAAAAAGGCATGAAGCCATTAGAGAGTGTCCAAAGGAGGCCATGAGGATGGGGAAGGGTCTGGAGGGGAAGCCGTGTGAGCAGTGGCTGAGAGCACTTGGCTTGCTCAGCCCGGAGAAGAGGAGACTGCAGCTAGACCTCACTGGGGTCTTCAACAATCCTCCTGGAGGGGAAGTGGAGGGACACTTCACTCTCATAACCAGTGACAGGACTCGAGGAAGTGGCATGGAGTTGAGCTGGGAGAGGTTTAAGTGGGATATCAGGAAAAAGTTTTTCCCCCAGGGGGTGGTCTGGCACTGAACAGGCTCCCCAGGGCAGTGGTCACAGCACCAAGCCTGACAGAGTTTACCAAGTGTTTGGACAACGCTGTCAGGGACAAGGTGGGATTGTTGGGGTGTGCTGTGCAGGAGAGGAGTTGGACACCATGATCCTGATGGATCCTTTCCAACTCTGCATGTTCTGTGTTCTGTGATCCCAGCATTCCAGGGGTGGGAGCAGGTCTTCCAGAGTGAGCATTTAGCACTTCCACATGAACCACTAATGCTGAAGTCAAGCAGATGCCATTTGCAGAGAGGGTGAAAGTGCTAACCCTAGTGTTTATCTTAAAATTGCCAGCACGTTTGCTACTGCACCTTCATCTGTGTTATCTCCAGAGAGTGGCTTGTATCTGACCTTGCTCTGCATTTTCACCCTTGTGCATCTTTGATTTGATCGAGTACTGGGTACTCAAGCTGAGGAAACAGCTTGATCACGGGGAATAACATGGGATAAGGGATAGCAATCACAGGTATTGAGATTCTGTTTTATTTTCAGTTAACCTCTATTTTCTATACAAACATGCATTTGGTGCACAGTCTAGATTAACATCTGTAAAAATAAACCCTTCAGTGAAACTTTTTTGAGAAAGTTTCACAGATCTGTGTTGTGAAGCTGAGAGTTCTTTTGCACTGCAGAGCTTTAAATTGAATTTTTCTGAGGAAATAGTGATGCAAACGCTGCTTCTTGTGGCAAAAGCAGTGTGTTGAAATGGAGATGCAGCAGCAGGCAGGTAGAAGACAAAGTGGCTTACGTGGCTTTTACAGAAATGTTCCCACCTTGTTCTTACCACATACCAGATATATGGGTTGTATTTGGGAAGAATTATATTGAACTGCTTCTGGTTGGAGGCTTTTTCCCTACAATTCCCCTTAACACTGATGAGTGACTGTAAGGTGTTAATACGGAGTTATCAGTTGGTTGCTCAGCGTCTCCTGATGAAGTATGCTCAGAATTTAGTAAAACTCTCTGTCAAGCTGTCAGCCCTGCTGAATTACCTTTGGATAGGAAAACCTGTTCAGTCTTTTCCAGTGGGTTGGAGACTTGCTCTCTTACCCCCTTACCTCCCCGTGACGTGCTGCTCATGTGTGGTTTGGTGCAGCTCCATGGCTGCTTTTTAACCCAGTTGCTCTCAGCATGTGCCTGCTGAGAGGGGCTCTGGTCATCTACAGTGTGTCCTGTGCTTTGGGCTCAAAGGGCTGCCCAGGTAAGTCAGAGTAAGTCAGACCCTGAGTCCCAATACAAAGTCATGGTCCCCCTTCCAGATCTGCCACATGCCTTGGGGTTGTGTGGTGGGTCCGTGGGCCTGTGGCATATTGGGCCGTGGAGATGAGACACCTGCAGGAGGAATTCTTCCTGGCTTGTGCCTCCCTGCAGTGCTGCGTTTGGTTAGTCGTTCTGTTGGTGCAGGCTGAAGCTCATTAACTCGGAGTCAAAGGGAGGAAAGGGGCATGGTTTCAGTGATTAAAATCTGTGGGGTCACTGGAGGAGTGGGTACTCTAAGCTTTGTGCTGAGCCATACAAGCCTTCAGACTGTCGCTGGATGTGGTCTCTGGTAGAAAACTCATCAGAGCAGCGCTGTGGAAATACTTCCTCATTTGGATGGAGCGGGTTACACATTTTTGTGATACTGAGAAACTAATCTAGTTTGTCATTAATGAAACAGAACATATTGCAATGCAAATGAGAGGAGTTGCATGACAAGTGGTCCCACAGTCCTCAACACTTGCTATTGATTGTTCAGTCTTAATTATTCATGCTATGCAAATTGAATTTCTCATCTTGCTCCTTCTTGTCTACATATTTTTGGTACAGGACTTGCCTGCAAACAGTCTTGTTCTTTCACTTGAGAGACAGGGATTGTTTCTGGCAAAGTTCTTAATGTTCCTTTGTGGAGCAAGTCCTGGCTGAGCGGGGCAAGGCTCCGGAGCTCTATCAGAATGAATTCATTTTGCTGTAACTGCAGATGAAGGAAGGGGAGAGTTGGTGAAGTATTATTTGATAAGAACAACAGCTTTCACATAGTTTTCAACTTTCTTTAGTTTTGATACTGAAGCCCTCGTGGCACTTGTTTTCTCGTTTGGAATAGAGATGTGTGAGTGTTCTTTTATCCATGCTAAATATTATTTTGCATTCCAGGTATACTAAGCCACTGACCTTTGCAGACTGCATTAGTGACGAGTTGCCCTTAGGATGGGAAGAAGCTTATGACCCTCAGGTTGGAGTCTATTACATAGACCACAACACCAGTAAGTGACATGTTATTGTATTTTTGCAGAGTGATTGTTTTGTGCCTGTGTTAAAATATACTGAACACAAAACCACAGCGTTGCTAACAGGGTGTTTTAGAGTGGATGAGATCTGCAGCTCGTGGAAGCAAATCCTGTCCTTCTCCATTGTACAGGGTACTTCCCTCTCTCCACAGGAATTTGAGACCTTTCAGCTTGCAGTATTCAAATTGGCAGTCACATTCAAGCTGATACTAGGGACACACCTCTGTAAGATTTGGTTCTCCGGAGGAGTCCAGCTAGGTAGCAGTGATCTGGAGTTTGTTCTTAGCCTGGAATTTGTCCCTGTGGCAAGACCATCAGAAACAGTGCAAAGGTCTTGTGTTGATTCCCCTGGCAGGGATCAAGTGAATGACAGCACGAGGTCCCTTTGCTGCAGGAACCTGCACTGCCTTTGCTGGGCAGGAAACTCTCAGCTAAGCTTGGGTTGTCCTGAGATGTGTGTAAGTTTAGGATTGTGGTGGCTTTATTCTGTGTCCTCAAACTGTGCTCTTTGTTAGAATGCTTGATAGACCAAAAGAGGTAATTTTATAAGCTCATTTGAATTATAAGAAAATACAGCATTTGATCTATCATTACAGATATTGTTAGGATAAGAGTATTGGGTTGTGCTAGAACAAATCCTCTGAAAAAGTAATAAACAAAGTAAATCAGTGCCTTTGATTCTCTTTACAGAACAGCTCAAATTGCAGCCCAGAATTTCACAGCAGAACCTGCCCAGGCTCTTTTGGGGGAGCTTGTAACTCATATAAAGAGAAAAACTTTTAAAAGACAGAAGTGCCTTGAAGTTGTGGGGGGTTTTAAGTCTACTTCTATAGGACTTCACCTGAGAACTTCAGCTTCTTGGGTTTTTTTCCTCAAGTTACAAGATCTTAAAAGTAAAAATGTGGAAGTCTGGTGGGTTTTGGTTTGTTGTTGTGCTTGGTTTTTGGTGTTGGTTGTTTTTTTTTCCCTTTCCTTGGATATCTTCATCTTCACACCCATTTTCAGAAATGCCACAATTTCACCTGGACTGTGTCTGCACCTTCCAGGCTTTAGCAACTTGTCTTGGGTATTAAAAATGCAGAACGAAAAGCCTCTTCCCAAAAAGCACTAACTGACCTCTGCAATACAAAGATCAAAAGTTTCAGGATGTGAAGGTGACACAAATATTTTTATTTAGAGCTTATGTCATCCTAAAATCACAGGACTTTAAATGGCTTAATCCTGAGTATTCTTCTGTGAAGTGTGAGACATTGTTTATTTCTTTTTAGGGGAAAGGATAGTGGGAAAGAAAGTGTAGGCAAGCCTACAGGATCACACAAAGGGGATCTGCAGGGGAGAGCGCTGGAAAACCTTACTTGAGAAGGTGCTAAATTGCAAGGCACCAATTGGGATCTCCTATAGATCTGTAAGACCATGCCTTGTGTCCTTTTCACAGTCCAGGTTTGGGAAAATAGCCTTGACCTGAAGCTTTCTGTGGCACACGGAAGCCTGTTGGGCTTCCAGAGTGTTTCATTTAGGACAAACCCCAACAGTGTCAAGTTTGTCGTTGAACTCAGTGCTCCTGAGGGTCTTTTGCAACCTAAATGATTCTGTGCAGTTGGGACAGACCAAACATGATTTTCTTTGTGCATTTGAGTTGGCCCCAGGGTGAGTGTGCAGAGGTCTGGTTGCAGGTCTGAGCCCTGTGTGGTCCAGGGCTGTTACCCCTGGTCTGTGCCACTCACAAGCAGCACAGGATTCAGGGCATGCAGAGAAGCCTTCAAACTCTGCTGACACCTGCTTAATAAAATAACAGCTGCTTTTAAAAATTTGCAGTTCTATGGGATGTCAGGCTACAAGATTTGAACAAGAATTTCAACTAAAAGGTGAAAAAGAAGAGAAACAAACTCGTGACCCTATTTCTTATGCCAGCTGTAATCCAAATCATGATAAAGCAAAATGTATCCACTTACCTTAACCTGATCAAGCAGCTCATCATTGTGGTTTATGTTGAAGTATCTTCTGGAGCATGTCCAAAACCTTCTTCCTCTCCAAGGTCTCCTGCAGATTCCCTGGCAGGAACTGTCAGAGGGTGTGAAGGGGATGGAGCCGTGTTGGTTCTTGCTGCATAAGTGCTTGAGACTAATTATCAGAAACAAGCCCAAGGACAGACTTAAATTAAATCTAAAGCCAGGAGCCATTAAAAGAAGTGAGATGGAGAACAATTCGAACCACCTCTCTGAGGGAAAATAAATACAATTAAATTGAATTGAGTACCCAGAATATTCCTAATACAGTATTAATGCATAGGCCTGAGTGTGTCTCTCTGGGAGGACTTCATTGGAATTTGATTTGCACACAAAGAAATGATGCTGATGCAAGCATAGCAAGGCTACATTCCTCCAACATGAACCACCCACTTTTATTTACAAGCTCAACATTAAATTAAAAATTCACAAGACAACAAATGATGTAATAGCCTGCATTTCTATAGTCCGTTCATCTCACTTTTGAATGTGTTTTACATTTCTCAGTAGCTGGGACCCATCAAGAGCCCTTGGCCAGCATTTTCATTGATCAGTATTACGTGTTTGAAAACCAAAGCTCAAAGCTGCAATCAAGGGGATACAGTTAGTGCTGTGATTACTGGAAAGCTTGAGGTGAATATTTAGAAAAAATACGGAAACAAAGCATTTCAATACCTAAATGCATTGTGCACTCTCTCCATGAGCTGGCTGCTGAGCATTCCCTCTGTGAGATGCTCTGTGGGCTTGGGGCAGTGGCAGTGCTTCCCCACCTCACAGGGGTGTTCAGGATTGTATGGTTTTATAGTCTTCCTCCTGGTTGCTTATAATGGAGGGATTTCCCTGCAGCAGCTTCCACCACCCTTCCTGGGATTAGGGAAGAACGGGCTGCTAGTCTAAGGGAAAACTGAAAATAGCCAAGCTTAAAGACATGTCTTAGGTAGACTTATGACCCAGTGTCCTGAATTAGACTTCAAGAGTTGTGGGTATTTTGCCAAGATACTTATTACGCTTGAAATTAAAGAGTCCTGAGTCACGGTTCCTGATGCTTATTCATGGAGTCTGGTCCGGGAAAGCTTTGTGTCTGGGAATGTGGAGGGGCAGCTCCCTGGGGAACTCACAGCACCCTTTCCCCTTCTGATTCAACTGTGAAGTAAAGGGAGTTACTCCATCTGAGTGTGGGTAGTGGTTATGTGGAAAATGGGATTCTGGGGACAAGAACAGGGGCAGGATTTCTGAGCCTGACAGGTGCTGTGTCCTCCTGACTTTTCTTTTGCTCCCTCTAAGAGAGGTTGTGCTGTCTGTGAGGGCACCAACACCTACAGGTGGCACAAGCAGCTTCTTTTTTCTCAAGTTATTTGGGGCAGTTTTTCAAGTCCAGGCTTAGCTTTGTATCACATCAGCTGAAATGTTGCTTCTGCTGGCAGGACCTGTAAAGGACTTTGTTGAAATGCTTCTACAAACTCTACTGTGTCTTTTTAATCACCTTTTGCACCTTCTCCAAGTTTTGCTATGTAATTTGAAGTGCCATGTGTTCTTTTGGGTCTTGAGATACTGTTAAAATGAGTTATTGCTGGAGTAGCCTGTTAATTTTCTCCTCAGCATGATCATGGACAGCTTGTGAAAATGGTTGAGTGTCCATCCCTTGGGTAACATCCTTTATTTCTAGTTCAGCTCCTAGGATTGTTGTCAGACTGTTCTCTTCCCCACATCCTGTGTATTGCAGTGTTAGTATTATGCCTGACTCACTTAAGAGCTGCTCATACCTTCCACCCTGGCAGCTTTTACTAAATATTTAAAGAGGCTCTTAAGATATGCAGATTAGATTCTCACTGATAGTTTCAAGCAGGTCCTTTTTATTAATTATTCATTATGTGGTAACTAGGCGTCCTTATTCAAGCATGTCAGTTTAGACAGTTCAGAGCACTTGGTCAACTGAATATTGGAACCTGTTCCAAACAAGAACATGTAATAGCCTTGAAATAGAAAATGAAAAATGTTTTGGACGCTTCCTCACAAAACAGAGACAAACACTGACAATAAATTCACCTCATTAGTATTAGGGCTAGCTGTATATCTGTGACCTTATGCCATTTTCATGATTAGAAACCTGGAAAGAAATGCATTGGTTGTATTGGGGTAACAGAGATGGAAGTGGTGTAACTGCTCATGGCTGCATTGCCTGTGTTGCCTTAAACCCCACCTCTGTCTTCTTCAGTGAGTTACTGCTGTGCCTGCTTTTGCTGAAAGAAGTGTTTGCTCCCCTTCTGAGATGCTGTTCATATAATGTCACATAAGAAGCTTTCACCATTGCATCGTATGATTTAATGAGTCTTTATTTTTACTTACCTGTGGAATCTGAGTCAGAAGGTTTTCTTTCCCCTCTTTAATAAAAGCCACTTGGCAGCCAAGGAGGACAGGCAGAGTCGTAATTGCTTTCATGTTGTCAGATGCAGTATAATGCAGTCACGTGGCAATGATATTTTCTGAAGGGTTTCTTTATCAGAGAAATGGTAGAAGTATTTTATTAGTAATATTATAAAGCAGTTGCAATAAAGATAAGTCTAACAGTCAATGTCAGTATCTTAGATCTGTGTGTGCGTGTTCTTGAGGGGATGTTGTTAAGAGCCAGCACCAGGGTGGCTTTAGCAGCAGAGGAGTTGGGGAGTTGTATGACAGTTGTTCGACACAGTAATTCAACAGAGCTCATTGGAATCCATTGTGGATCAACGGTCACCTCCCAAGAAAAAACAAAAATGTCTTTATTCCACTTTTTTATTACAGGTATGGGGCAAGGCACTGTTTTAAAATGCTCTCATACATAGTGGAGCTTGTTCGGGCAGCAGAACAAACCTGTATTCTGTTGATCTTGCTTTCTCCTGTTCTCTAAGAAACCACACAGATAGAAGACCCTCGAGTGCAATGGCGGCGGGAGCAGGAGCACATGCTCAAAGACTACCTAGTCCTGGCCCAGGAGGCGATTGCTGCACAGAAGGAGATCTATCAAGTGAAACAGCAGAGGCTTGAATTGGCCCAGCAAGAGTATCGGCAGCTGCACGATGTTTGGGAGCACAAACTCGGCTCTCAGACCAGCTGTGAGTAGTTGGTGAACTCTTAACCAGTGACTTCCTCCGTCATGAACCCACTAGGACAGCAAAAAATGCACGAAGCTGGTCCTTTGGTAGAGCACTGGGGTGTGTTATGCCATGCCAGTCTCCACATTTGCTCAGTTTATCTCAGTAGCTGCCCAGCTTGGTAGAGGCTGATTGGTTTGGAACACTGTTGTGGCTGGCTCAGTCACTGGAGTCTGTGCACGTTTTCAGCACTGGCTTTAAGAAATGTGAAAAAATGTGGTGATTGGCTCAGGGTGAAAAAGTGAAGTTATGTCGTATTTTCCTTGATTGCCCTGTTTGCAGTATGGAAACAAGGCAAGAAGGCCCATCTTGAACAGCGTTCCCAGGCCCTTTCATAGTTTAGCGTGCCAGTTGAGTGGCTGTCTTGGAGAGCTGAGGGTGTGTATTTTATGCCATGTAAAAGCCAACATTGGTGGATTGCATCTCGTGTGTGTGAAGAACATTGTTTTGTGCTCCATCTTCTCTGTCACACAGAAAGCATCAATACCTGTCGGTGCGGAAACATCTATTGAATGCCATGTTTCCTCCTCACTGTTACTAGTTAGGAGCTGGAAAGTGGCCAGAGGAGGATTTATTGCCTGCAAGTATTCCTGAAGTATTTTTGTAATCCTCATAATTGCAGACTCTGTGTTCTTGCTAGCCCCAGCAGTGGATGACTGCTCCCTGCTTCACTCTTGGGCATTACATCTTATGGTGGACAATTCCACTGGCTAATCCTGTGCCTGATGTTAAAAGATTTTGAGTAGTTTTCTGTCAGCTGAAGGATTCTTAATGGACAAGGGTCCCGTCCATCATCTCTGAAGTACAGTTTTTGGTCTTTACTTAAGAGCACTCCACCTGAGTAGTGATAGAGCAGAGCAGTACACTAAGAACATGAGTTACATGGGTGTGATGTGATCTGTCTTGAAAAATAGAACCTCACAGAAAGAACTAGAAATGCTTTCCCATGTTTTATGGCGCATAAACAGATGGCTGCAAGGATCAAAATACCTCCCTTGCCTACAGCTACCTCTAACAACATTGCATACTGGGGAGCTGAGGCAGAAGGGGTTTAAGCACTGTTGAGAAGAGTTCTGCTCCTAATGGGACATTGATTTAATCTAGGGTGACACACTGTATGGTTAGTCATGTCCTCAAGGCTGTCACATTTTTCAGTTTCTTCTCATTCCTTGCTTTTCTTTGTTTCTAAACGTTCAGCAGATTGTTTTGCTCAGTGAGAAAGTCTGAAAAAAAAAGAAACTAAGTAAACCTTCATGCGATGCCTGTCCCTTCAGTTCTGTTGAATGTCTTTGGAAATGCAGGAAGCCACACTGTTGAATGGAGTGAACGTGTTTGGGAGTTTGAGTTAAGTGTGTTAACCTGGAACAAATCCAGACTCTGGAGACGCAGGATGTGCTCTGGCCTCTTCAGTATACACTTTTAGTGGAGTGCACTGTTGTGACTGCACTGTTGCCTTTCCCCCCTGTGAGGGCTGAGGTCTGGAAACTGGGCGAAAGGCCCACACCAGCAGTATGTGGAGACCTGGGTGTGCAGGAGCGATGGGAGGTCTTGGTTTGTGCTGGGGAGGAAGGTGAAGCTGCTGAACTGGGTGCTGTATTTGTTCTAGTGCTCTCTGGCTCATCATCAAGTTCCAAGTATGACCCGGAGATCCTCAAAGCGGAGATTGCTACTACAAAATCCAGGGTGAGTAGTACAAAGGGACCTTTGCTTGCCCGGAGTAATCATCAGGTATTTCCAAACCTCATGGCAAACACTCAAAGGACATGCCAAAGCAGTTGGAAGAGCTAATGTTGCTGTTTTTCATCTAGGAGAAAATTTTCAAACGTTGCAATCTTAGGAGTTTGAACACTTTCCCCCCCGCCTTAGACTTTAGACTTCCTTGGCAGCTGGCAGTACACCCTGCTGCACAGATACGCTGTGGGGTATGTGCTGGCTCCTCGGTGTGCCCCAGCACTGGAGAGCTGGGAGTTCTCTCCAGAGACTGGCAGCTGTTTTGTCCTGGGCTTAGTGCGGGTTGTCAGCAGTGCCTGTGTGCGCTCTCATGCAGAGCTCAGTTTGGGAAGAAGAAAGGACTAAAGTAAAGTAGGTCAGTGTGGCCTCTGTGGAGGAATATAAAACAGCAAGCTGTAGGGTCAGTGGATTTACAATATGTATTATCATCCTGCTGTGTTACTCGTGCAGTGGGGCCTTTTAGTTTGGTATCTTGGAAGGTGGCTTTTGTGGAGTGTAACTGCTGTCTTGACACTGAACAGATTTTTTTTTTAGTGGCTGGGAAGGTTTTAAACATTTTTGAGTAAAATTGACGTGTGTTTCATTGTTGTCTCTCTTGAATTTTTCTCGACTTCTCTGCTTATGAGGTTGGAACTTCCCTTGAGCCCCAATTCCCTATATATAGCATGTATAATAGCGTGTACTGCATAAAGCCCTAGCCAGCGATAAAGTCCTGATGAGGATGCATTTAGGGCTGTTTGCTGCTCTTGAGAGGAACTGATTATCTGGAAAATTTGTTTAGAGTACTGTCTAAACTGAAAAAGTTCTGAATTAAATGGGTAGTGCTGTACCTAAATACTCACATAAAATCTCATTCTAAAAATGTGACACCTTGCTGCAGGTTAATAAACTCAAGAGAGAAGTAGCTCACATGAAGCAAGAGCTCCAATACAAAGAGCATGGATTTCAAACACTGAAGAAGTAAGTGTGTTCTCAAGATCTTATTTTCAGTGCAGAACATTTCTGGCTTGTAATGCATCCCCCACTACATTTATAAATAGCTGCCTAAATAACGTAAGCTGAAATGTGTTGCTGCTGATATCTTTAGGCATATGAAGCTGAAAGCAGTACACAACCATGGGGGTGGTTGTCTCAAATCAGTGACTGTGTGTGATTGATCACCTCAGAACTGACTTCATGGCAAAGAGGTTTTGAACCAGGCTCTTGTCAGTTAACTGGTATTCTGTTTTTCTCAGTATGGATCAATACAGATGACACAGCACAGCCCATTGTCTTAATTATAAGAGCCATTGATTTAGGGCACTGAGGAAAAACTTGAGGTGGAGTGGAAGGGGAGGAAAAGTTTCAGGTACTTACCTTTGTATGATTAGACATCTGGCATCTTTTAAATAAATATTTATTATAAATGTCAACTGTGGTAGAATTCCTTTGAGGAAAGAGAAGGACGAGGTGCCTTGTAATTAGCTTGTGCAAGCAAATACATTTGCGCCTGGTTTTTGAAATGATGACTGAAAATCAGGTAATTCTCAGAGATGGCTAAGCTGTTCCTCTCTAGCATAGAAACAGGGCAGCTGGCAGCAGTCTGTCCAAACTTACCCTTTGGGGGTTTTGTGTGCACCTTTGTCATCCCTAAGGAGTCAAAGAGATGATGATATGGCTAAAATTAGAATTCTGAAGCTTAGGGCACTGCTGAGTGGGGTAACTTGGGCAGTGATGAATGGGGTTCTTTGTTCCTTCTGTTGTCCTTGTTATACTTTGGAGTGTGTTTTTCTTAAAAATTCTTGTCAAGATGCATGCATCTGGAGTGATTCAATTAACTGGACTTTATACAGTGTTAACTTATTGGGTTGTTTAAATTTCTATACAGAATTGACATGAAAATGTCTGATACTCAAGGTGGCTACAAACTTGATGAGGCGCAAGCCATTTTAAGTGAAATGAAAGCTCTCAAGAAGGCCATCACATCAGGGGAGAAGGAAAAACAAGACCTCATTCAGGTATTGAAACAAGATGACTTTAGAGTTTTTTCTGTCCCCATTATTATAAGATTGAATTTCTGAGACGTAATTTCAGTATTTTGTCATTCAGATTTTTTTATTAACATAAACTAGTTCTATGTTGTGGTTGGACTGCAGCCTTTTAGTTCTTCAGCTCCTGGAAATAAGAAGTATAAAATATAACAACTTATGGTAATAAGCACTTGCGTAGAGATGAGTGTTCATCTCAGGGTTTATTGTTTGAGAATGAGCCCTGTGGCCTTTTTGGTCTGCCATCCCCAGCCAAGAGCCTGTCTGTCCAGGCAGGATGGGGTGCTGATGCCTGTGAGCTGCTCCAGGCTGTGGGAGATGCAACCCAGCTTGGCCTGACCTCATGTTTGTGGAGTCTCAGGCAACTTGGCCAGGTCTTAATCACGTGGTCAGGCTGAAATTATGGAGCTGCTGAGGTGCTTTGAGCAGAAGCAAGTTCACCTCATGACCTTTTCTGGTTTTAGAGCTTAGCCAGGTTAAAAGACAGCTTTGTGAACGACAGAGGATCCCAGTCAGACCTGTGGACCAGCAGCGTGTCTGTGGAAAGCTCCAGCCCTTTGTTACCCCGGCAGTACCTGGATGTCAGCTCCCAGACAGATGTTTCAGGAAATGTGAGTAATGCAGGAGAAACCCTGTGCATGTGGAGACATTCCCCTTAGCATGAGTTTCCAGGCGTGGGCAGGTTTCTCTGAAATCGTACCTTCTCCTGGTTTAAACTTCAGTGGGACCTTCATTTTTTTGCGCCAAGCTAATGCACCTCTAAGGGCAACCTGGTGTTTCCCCACACTGTCTCCATCAGAACAACCCAGGTGGGAATAAAAGGGAAGGAAGTTTTATTTTGGCAGGAGATGTGGCTTCTTGTGATACAAATATTCCCTTAGCTCTTTATAGCAATGATATACTATGAAATAAGAAACTACAGCCACATACGGGCCAAGCTCTAATGAGGACTCTTCCCTTAAGAGTGTGTTTGGCTTTTCTTATGTTACAACTGAGAACAGTGGCATACGTGCAGATATTTTGATGCCATCAAACATGCAGAGCTCATAAACCCTCAGTCCACGTGTGTGACAAGATCATGACTGTCAGTGCTGTGAGTACATCTTATTTCTCACAGGACAACACAGAGCCTCTCCTGTGAACCTTTACTTAAACATTTGCAGCCACTTTCAGTCAGGGCCACACATGTCACTAAAGATCTGCAGGCTTGGGCATGATGGGATGTCCCTTGTCTTTAAGACTTTACAGCGAAAGCAAGATGTCATCCAAACCAAAATGCAATGCATCACTTAAGGGTGCAAACAGCATTTAAGGGGAAAGATCACAAAGCTGTTTGTGTGGAAATAGAAGCCCAAGATAGATGTGGTAGATTTACTTTTTTTTCCTAATAAACTAGGCCAAAAAGAGCCTGTGAATCTTGTGGGGTTTTAAGTATTTGAAGAAATCATGAAAAAATATAATGAAAGGCAGTATGTTCCTATTCTGTGATCGGTTTAACTAGGCAATGAGTTTGACAAGAGCAAGTGTCACTTGTAACCTCATGGGTTTCAATAGGAAATACCACAGGAGGAGTGGTTGCTAAGTTGCTGATGTTATATTTTGTGTCTCAGTTTATTACCAGCAGCAATAACCAGTTGGCTGAGAAAGTGAGATTACGCCTGCAGTATGAAGAAGCAAAGAGAAGGTAATGCTTTGGACTGCTGTACCTTTTGGCTGTCACACAGCTTATTCTGAGAATATTTCACTAGAAAAGGTGCCACCAGGTTGGAACCCAGCATTGCTGCTAAATAAATATGGTCATTTTTGAGCCAGGGGGACAACAGGCTTTTTGGGCCAGTATTATCTTTCAAGAAACAATTAACCATCCTAAAAATTGCTAAGGTGTGACTAATACGTGAAGAATTCCATCTGGCCACACCTATGGGGACATGAGTAGTTTTGCTACCTGTTGCCAGTGCTTCCCCGTTCCTAATAAGGAGACTGCACTGCAAGGTATCTCCTTACCTTACTCAAAATGAAATGGAATGTTTGCATGGCTCTAAGTCTGATAAGGGGAAATGTGTATTGTGTTAACACCTAACATATCAAAAGATGGTCAGTGGTTGCAATTCCAGAGCTTATCTCCTAAGAACACAAGTTTTCACCCTTGCCCTTTGATCTGAGATGAATGGAGAATAGATTAAAAAAAAAAAAAATCTATCTACTTAACAGGTAGAATTTAAGCACACGGTTTCCAGGATTAACTTTTTTTTACTAGATAATAGCTAACACAACTGTGTAGTTAAATGAAAAACCACTAAGCATTTATTATTTAGACTTTGGCTAGCTATTTCAGTGATGGTGAGTTCTTCACTTGTAGCTGCTCTAGAGGGACTTTGCAATTCCAGAATAACAAAAGTTCAGATGCATGGTACAATCTATACTGGGATATATGTGAAGAGAAGGATTTTTCTCCAGTCTCTGGTTAGAAGTAAGAGCTCTAAGGCTGAGATTACTCATAATGTTCTCCTTTTCATATATTGGCATGGCCAATAGGCCATATTTCTCAATAGCATAAGATTTGATCTGTGGCAGTTGTCAAAGATTCTGTGTGTCCAGCGGCTTTTGGCACCAGTTCACATTTTTCTTCTTAGGTGGAACAGTTTCATCACAGCTGTTTATTTTGCCAGTCCAAGATTTGCCAAACTACCTTGACATTCAAATCATTCAGTGACTTTTTAAAGCGACGTTAAACATATTATTCCTTCAGATGCAGTGGCTAATTTTTCAGTGTTAAAATTGCTTTTTACTTTTAAACTTTGTTGAAGACTGCAACTTAATTCACACTGACTTTACATCTTCAGATTAAAGAGGAGTACTCTTAGTTTAGTCTGTATCTTTTCCAAGGAGGGGCAAACCTAAGAACATAATCAATAGGCTCTTTAAAAGCAGGCAGACCTTTATAAAGGCAGTGCAATAGTTCATTTGAAGTAATGATGAAGGGTATACAACACATCTTGCAGTTAAAGAATATTTGATACCCATTCCCCATGTCTGTCTTAAATTATCCATAGATTTTTCTCAGAGTTTAAAAAACATTACTGTGAGGAAAGATGAATCTGAATGGATATGAATAATTGATGCTAAAATGAAAAGAACTCCAGCTCTCAGAGCACTGGGGGTTTGGCACAGTGTTTAGCAGGAGCTGCAGAAACAAATACCTTGACTGGTTTAAAGCTGGAACAATACTGTGGATATAATGACTCACAAGGAACCTTCTGTTCCTGTGAAAATTCTTCCTTGTGATGTTAGAAGTGTTTCCTGTCCCCACAGCAGCATTAAAATGTTCCAAAACCACAAAGAAGAGTAAGTGCTTTGCCCACACACGTACTACAAAGGAACCAAATGGTGGAAATACATGTGTCCTATTAGCTCTGCATTTTCTGGAAAGGTAAAACCTAAGGCTTGAAATTAAGATGATCCTGTATTGTTTAGTTTAGAACTACTGGATTTGTAAGGGGCTGATGCTTTTGAAAGCAGACTGTGGCAGACACTGTTTACACACTGTTGTAGACCAGACTAAAGGCACAGATGTGGGTGAGTAACTTGCAGAACTTCACTACCCCAGAGTTGTCAGGGCACAGTTCTGCCTGTTCCCTTACCCACCACTAAGTCCTTTCCTGTCACGAGAGCCCTAAAACAGATCATGTAAAACCTGCAAAAAAGGACACAGGGCAGCTGCAGTGACGAACCTTTAGCTTAATTGGATTGGAAACTGATAATGGGTATCATGTCAAAGGAGATGTCATTGCTACACCTCAGCAAGGAGATAGTTGCTGCAGAATAAATGTAGCTAAATTATGCTGCAGTTTCAGACATGTACAGGAACTCAGTTGTGTAGCACTTGCACTCTGCACTGTTTCAGTTCCTTCAACAGTTAAACTTTCAGCTTGGATTTTGTGTGACTGGGATTTTAGAAGTATGTTGTCTAAGCTCCTAAGATGAAATATTTTAAAGTCACATTGAGTAGCATTGCAACAGTGGGTATTTGACTGGTCAGTTTTTAGACCACACCTCCCACTTAGTTTGTTTTTTCTGAAGAAGAGAGGCTGCTCTGATATAGGGTTGCTAATTACTGGTTGTAGATACACATCTTAATGTCTGCTCAGTGGAGATACATATGCTCTGAACAATCTCCAAAGAGAACTAAAAATTTTATGTGTTATGCCTGTGTTGCATAATAATAGAAAGTATTAACTTTGCCTAGTAAAAAAGAAAAAATACTTGATATGACAATGAAAAAATCATCTAACTGCCTTTTCTAGGTAAAGAGAAAACAGTGAAATAAAACGTGACCTTCCTGTTCGGTGTTTGTTCAGTCTTGCACGCTGGTGGCCACTCAGAAAGATGGTGTGACCTGAGGGCAGCAGAGCAAGCCCAGCCTGGCTCAGCAGTGATGCAGTTGAGACTCAGGCAGTGAATTCTGAGTCAGCCAAGTGCCAGACTATCTGCAAGGTGTTCCTTTTGTAATGGTGCTGCTTTATTGGAAAAAGAGAATACATAAATCTCCTTTTAACTGAGACGGGGAAAAAGAATGATCATTTACCAAAGGTAAAACTTGAGGTTGGTTTAACAAAGCTGTTTGGACTTGGAAATGCAGAGAGAACAAATTCCCGTGGAAAAGCCATATCCATGCAAATGTATGCCAAAAGTGATCAGATTAATGCCAGCCAATCCTCTTAGACTCATATCCCTTCAAAATGCACAGAGGAATTCTTGGATTATGAATTAATGCCTCTGTTAATTCTTCATTGGAGCACAGTATTGCACTTAATCAGGCACTTGAAAACAAAACAGCTCTTAAGACGACCTAAAAATAGTTGAGCTGAATATCTATCAATTATGGAACTTTAATTAGAGTAAGCAACCTGCTGTGGGAAATGGGTTTATAGAAAGTGAGGCTTCTCTTCAGAAAGGTGATCTCTAGTCTGTCTCCTGTGATGGGGGAGGCAGGTCAGCATGTGTGAGCCTAATCCTTCACAGGCTCTCTCGGGGCTCGAGTTCCTCTTGGCCTCTGGAGCTTGGAAGACAAAGCTTTATTCTTCAAGGCCATTCAGGAGCTGTGTAGCTGCTGCTGCCCAGATCTGCATCTTACTGCTTACTCCACACACTTGGATTTTGCTGCCTGGCACTGAATTTGCTGTCTGCCTGCACGTGTGCTGCTTTGCTGGAGGCAGAGGCACTGTCCTGCTGTTCTGTAGCATAAACCAAATTCTAGAAAGAGATGAATCCAGATTAGTAACTGCAGCTATTTGTTGTGCCCAATTAAAGTCCAGTAATTCTGTCACCAGGTCACAAAGCCCTTTTCAAAGGGAGATGAATACTGGACATGCATTTTACATGTACAGCATTTAATTTCCATTTCTTATGTGTTGACTAATCCGGAGTGAGAGATTAACCTGAGTTAATCACGTGAAGGGGCACATATGCCTTGACTCTCTGGGCTTCAGTCAGGTGAATTATTTTTGCTAATATCTTGCCTTGCATTGCAAAATACCTTTTCTTGTTGTTTGTCTTCTAAGCTTTTCTAATTTTTCCACCACAACCCATTCTGCCCTTCCCATTCCCTGCTTGCCACTTGATTTTTTGGCTTGTGTGAGTTCTAGAAATGCAAGTCCTTGGTAATTGTTACTCAGCTTTATCTGTACTGTGGTTTCTCACCAAACTACCATGATAACCCTGTCAAGTCACAAAGAGCTGTAGGTCAGTGAAGGCAAAGGAGGCAGCTTCCTTTGGGAAGACTGACATTACTGCCCTTGGTTCTGTGTCCTCGCTGGTTTTCTGTTTCCCCCTATATGTTGCATTGCAAAGCTGGCCATTTGTGGAGCCAACTGAGCAATTCACTTATTTAGGAAATTGGGAATGGGCAAGTAGTTGGAGTGAGCAGCCTCCTCATCTGCCACAAGCTGTGCTCTCCTCTGCTGTCAGTCAAAGCTCTTGCTAAATTCTAGGTCTGTATTGCTGTTGCTTTTAGTCACCATCTTCATGCCTGAGCTCATTGCTGTGGTGCTGAAGGACTGGTGATGCAGATTTTCAACTGAAATGTAGAATGATACATCTAGTGAAAACATGCAAATAAGCAGCTCTGGATTTAGGTAGGGTTTTATTGCCTCTCTGACTCCTCACATCTTCAGGTGCAGAGTGCATCAGAAATACTGTAGCTCTTTAATGTGTCCAAACAGCTTATTACTGAGTCAACAGGTGGATTCTTCCAGTAACAGCATGGAGACATGGTTAACTTCCTTAATTGTAAGGATAAAAAAGAGTTCCTAAACTTTTGAGTAACCACTGATCTTTATCTGAATCATATATAGGGAGTATACGGTTCTTTTCCATAAAGCTGATTAAAGATCAGATATTTAGCACATGATACTCTCCACACAAACTGCTGTGAGGTCATTGGCCGTAAGACATATGAAGCACTTTTCTGAGATCCAGAGTTTTTGTTATATTATTCCCTGACTGGTGGACAGTAGAGATTAGCTGGAGACTTAGTTTTCCATGGGGAACAAACTTGAGGTCAAATCCCATTCTGCATGTCCACATCCCAAAGGTGCTGTCACTTTGAGAGTGTTTTGGTAAGGGGGGGGGGGACATGAGAGTGGCTGTCCCTGAGCCGGTGGAAGATGTGGGTGGTTGTGGTGCACCTCTGTGTGTCTGGAGCAGATCAGGCGCTCAGGGAATAACTTCCTTTGGGGTTTTTTTTTCTCCAGAATAGCAAACCTGAAAATCCAACTGGCTAAGCTTGACAGTGAGGCCTGGCCTGGCGTGCTGGACTCCGAGCGGGATCGTCTGATACTGATTAACGAGAAGGAGGAGCTCTTGAAAGAAATGCGATTTATCAGCCCCCGAAAATGGACTCGAGGAGAGGTGGAGAGGCTGGAGACAGAGAGAAGGCGCCTGGAGGAAGACCTTCAGGCTGCCAGAGACACTCAGAGCAAAGCTCTGACTGAGAGGTAGGTTAGTGGGCACAGGGCAGAATGTGCCTTGTTGGGCAGGAGGTAACCGGGAGCAAGCAGCAACATCCCCGGGCTGACCGCTCATAGCGGCGTGCCCTGGGATTCCCAGGAGGCTTCTGAAATCATCCCCCAAACAACCCACCTGCAAGTCTCACTCCCCTAGCGGGGAAAGGTTGTTGTTCCTACAATGGAACCTTTGTCGGAGATGCTCAGAATACCCCAGTTAGTGCAGCATAACGTTTCTGTATGCAGCCAGCACCTCACAGCAGCTTCTCCGCTCGCTGTACAGTCTGCAGCTTGGTAAATGTCAGCAGATGGAATTTTAAATTTTTAAAATTTGTTGTTTGTTCTTAGCATCCTTGTATGTGATTCCTGTAGGATCTGGTATTTGACGGGGCTGCGGGACTTGCATGGAATATCCTGTGAATCTAAACTAGCTGAAAAAAACGCCAGCTCTCTTCCCTAATTTTACTTGTGTTGCAGGGGGAGATCTCATGGGAATGTACAGTGAGGATGAATACTGCATTAGGCATTGCCTACAGGTGTTTTATAATCTGGATTTATTAATGTGGGTGGCTACAGCAATGTTTCTGGTAGCCGCAGTCTCTTTGAATATACATGGAATAGGCACACTGAATTCACTCTCTCTGTGGCTCTATGTTTTCATTTTTTCTACGTGGTCAGTGTCCAGGTGACACCAATTTTCTGCATAGTCTTTGCATTGTTTTATCATGCTGGAAAAAATGTAGACATCTCAGCTGCAAGACTTAGCAGCCTGAGATATCCGTGGTTTGACAAATGTTTCTGATCTGGCCATCAGATGAAAACATTCATTTGGGGTTTTTAGGAATATGGTCATGTTCTAGTGTGCCAAAGAAATAGCATGTTTCTGGGAAAGGATTTTTTGTCCAGAGACCTGTTGAGTTAGGGTGTGAGCACCCAAGTGAATGTGTTTGTCTCAAACCAATTCAGGTGTGAAATAAAGCTGAGATGTTGCTAAAGTCAATAATTCATGTAGAGCTGTAATGAGATGATGAGTAACTAAATCATGTAACCCTTAGTCATAGACCTTAGTGAAAGGAAATGAAGGCATTTATACTTTTATTATCACAGTAACTATAGGAATGCAATAGTGTATAGTGAGTAAAATCTGCCTGGCTCTTTTGAGGCCTGATCCTAGAAACATTAACTTTTATGGTACTGGCTGTAATTATTTTCCCCTGTTGTGACTGTTTTCAGGATTGAGTTCCACATTTTAAGGATTTTTGAACTTGGTCAATATTTGCACATCTTGATCAAATTCTGTCCTCTGTTATACTGTGTATTCTTATTAACTCTTGAAGGATTTCACAGGAAAAAAAAAAAGGAGATTTTATCTTTACTCTGCATTTTGAACAGTAAATGCTGCTTTAGCTTATCTTTTTCTTCTGTCTTCTCTTAGACTGAAGTTGAGTAGCAAAAGAAATCAGCTTGTCCGGGAGCTGGAAGAAACAACACGATTAGTTGCAATGTTGCACACCCAGCTGAAAAGGTAGGTGACCTTTTCCAGAAGCTGTAGGTGCTTTAACTGCCTTTCTCTGCTAACAATTTCATCTCCCAGCTGAGAGGGCTAAAAGGCCTCTCAGTTATAGTAGTGACCTAAGACCCCTGTGTAGTCAGTGGAAAGAGAAGCCACAAGGATCATACATCAGTTTAGAGGGATGCTTTTCAGTGGACTTTCAATGGAACTGCCTCTGGCTGACAACAGGAGTTTGCACAGTCCCTTCTATTTCAGACATGTAACATTTAGGTGACTAAGGATAGCTGAGATTTTTTTCACTGAAGTTTGAATTCCTTAAGTATCATATTAATAAAGTATGTTAAAGACAGCTTAACACACACAGCAAGTGAAGTGAATCTTAGTAATGCAACTACACATTAATGTGTGAATGTCATGACATGACAATATTTCTCTAAATAATTTCCAAGTGTTGCTTGCAATGCAGACAATATATTGAGATACCCCTGAATCTGTTGTGGTTCAGAAGATTTCTGCAGTCATAATGTGGTCTGATAGTTCAGGCTGTATTTTTGGAAAAGCACAGAATTACTGTTTCCGGACAAATTGGAGGCAGTAAGGTCCAACCATCATTTTGCTAAAACTGTATTTTTATTGTTCTGATTAACAAGAAAGTTTGGTGTGGTTTTTGTTTGGTTGAGGTTTTTCCTATCAGTGTGTACTGAATTTACTCTGTTTGTAGCTTCTGCTCCACTTGGATTCTGTTTCATTTTGTGAAGATGACACCGAAAAGACTGGAAAGAAATCATAGTGCAAGACTGACATGTAAATAAGCCACCATGGAGAATAGCTATCTGTGAGGCTTTTATGCAGTGGAAATGCATCATATTTTCTTTTCACCTAGCTGATTAGGGATCTTCTGAGGTGACCAAGAAGCATGTGAAACTAATTTCTTTCTAACCATGTGCCCAGTGTTCTTGGCATGCTCCTTCAGAAGAATAAGTGTTTGTTATTAACCCCATAATGCAAAATGTCTGGCATTCAAAGCTATGCACAAAAGGAAGTTGAGCACAGTTTTTTTGATAGGGAAAAGATTAATTAAAACCCCCTTCTTTTTCACAGTGAAATACACTTAAAAGCTGTAAATTTATTAGACCTTGACAGATCTATATATATTGCCAGTATGCAAAAACATCTCTCATGTTTCAGTTGTATTTCACCCAGAAGCTTTTTTGAACAAATGTGATGCAGTGCACATCTGTCTTAAAAATGCGGGAGACATTTTGTGCCAAAATTGTGCTAAATACAGCATACTTGCCTTTTTCTCATAAGGTCATGGACAGAATTAGACAAATGTAGCTTCTAGCTTTTACCCCATAAATAAGAATTTATTAGGCTTGTTAACATCTCGCTGTTTTTCAGTGGGGCAACTTAAGTCACTTACACATATGCAGAAATTTTTCAGTAGCTAATCCCTGTCTGAAGTGAGGGTCAGTAATGAGCAAGGTCTTTATTATCCAGAGCAGGAGTGTTGGTTTAAATAGAATTTCTAGAAATGGTACATGTTGTAGTCACTACTTGGAGTATTTGTCATGTTTGCTGAGCAGAAAACTGTGCTTTGTTGTCTGTGCTTTCTCATCTGAATAGATTTCTGTTCAGCACCTGCTTAAAATTAATTTTGCTGTCAGTTATGTTCTGGACCTAGAACTCTAGGGATGAATAATGCGTGTGAACTGATTTCACAGCCCAGCCCCAACTCTTCCCTGGCTCTCTTGGCCCTGTATTCCATGTAACAGTCCTTCCTGTAGGTAAATCCTGCCAGTTTTCTGGGAGCTGCTGGCTGTTGTGATCTCTGAGGGCCAGTTCCAGGCAGCTGTGATATTGCCTTTTGGCTGTGGGTCCAAAATTGAGGCAAATGGAAGAGAATTTCCATATGGTCAGACAGTTCATTGCAATAACTTCATTTTCTTGCATGGGCCTTGCTGTTTTTTGTGCTTTGGAGATTAACAGGAACCATACGTGTTTCCCAGACAGATGTGGGAGGCGGGCAGTGTCACTAATTTTAATTGATTCAAAACTGTTCATTAGAGTTGTTCTGGCTAAGCAAGGACTCTCATGAGTTTGATATGCTGAGCAGAAAAATGTGTATGAATGACACTGTTTTTACTGAGAAGTGATCCAGTGTTCCTGCTGCGTAGGCTGTGGTTCTGGATTGCTGTGGGGACTAATGCATATGGCCTGAGCTAACAAAGCAAAACCATGTGGGCTTAGAGATTTGGGGGCATTCCAGAGTTTTCAGGAGAAATTACAGTGTAATGGTTTTCTGACTTGTTTCCCTCAGTCTCTCCACCAGCATGCTTTCCCTCTCCTCGAGCAGCAGCCCTGGCTCTCTTGCATCTAGCAGAGGATCTCTTGCCACCTCCAGCCAAGATTCATCCACCTCAGCCAGTTTCACTGATCTCTATTACGAGCACCTGGAGCAGTTGGAGCAGTTGGACTCGGAATATCAAAACAAGCTTGACTTGCTCCTGGAAGGAGCCACTGGGTTTAGACCATCAGGCTGCATCACCACTATTCATGAAAATGAAGTAGCAAAAACTCAAAAAGCAGATACCACGAGCCGCATACAGGCTCTGAGATCCTTGTCTGGTACTCCAAAATCCATGACATCGCTGTCTCCGAGGTCATCTCTCTCTTCTCCGTCTCCACCTTGCTCTCCACTGGTGATAGACCCACTCCTAACTGGTGATGCCTTTTCAAGCCATATGGATTTTGATGATGCAGAGATAAGTACAAATCTCTCAGAACTCACCCTGAACGCTGGGAGTGGCAACTGTAGACTGGAAGAGCCTAGAGCAGGAGATAAACATCTAGGTCAAGGTATGGTAAAAGATCTGCATGCATTTATTTTTAATGTAGTTCATAAACCGTTGAGAAGCAAGTGTTTCAGAAGCTGTCTGTCATCTTGATAGCTTTATGTTGAAAAGTATTTTCAGCTGTGAGTTCTGTCTTGTTTGGGAGGAAGGGTTGGTATTTTAATTTGCACATGAAAAACGCTGCTGATCTGATGAATCTTTCACAAGACTGTATTTAAGTGCGGTTTTATTGTCCTTACAGGCATGTGTACACAACTCACAGGGATTTCATGTGCAAATATAGATGCCTGTGGTGGGATTCCTGGTTTAATTTGACACTACACTGTTCAGAATGTCATCTAGTGTTTTGGGTCTGGGAGACACATAATGCCATATTGACGCAAACTTTTTGACTGAGCTTTTGAGGAGGGCTGGGAAAGCCATTTAGCTTAATAGTTAACAAATTATAATAATAATCCTTCTCTACCACCCCGGAATGCATAAGATCTTGCTGTGGTTCCCAGTAAATCAGTGGCAATGAATTTATTAATTTCAGCTGAGCAGACATGTCAAGGCTGTGCTTGAATTCTGATGTTTTGAGGCAAACGGTCTCTTAGCAACAAAAACGTGTTTAGATTGCGAGCTTGATAAAATAAGACATTTAGAGATAGTGGATATTCTCATATATGCATATGGCTTGGTGGTGGGTGGGAAGGGTTCATCGTTTTTGAGGATGATGTGGATGGAAAGCAGGAGGCACGGTCAGGGCACAGTGCTACAGCTTGTCTGAAGCCCTTGAGACTGTGGCTGGGTAAAATCCAACGAGTGAAGGGACTGGATTTGTAGCTGCAGTGAGGAAGAGCTTTAAAGACAATATAAACTTGCAAGCTATAATCTTATGAACCAGCAGTGCAGTTTGTTTCTGTTTTTGTAGGATTATAGAACAGCCTGTGTGAATAAAGGAACTAGTGCCATGTTATCACTGCCTTCTGCATTAAGAAGGCTGATGCTATTTAAAACACAATAAAAGACATGAGTGCAAATCTTCCCCTTTGAGCTGCCATTTTCCTACAAGCAAGAGGTATTATGCATTTGAGTAGGAAACACTAATTATTCTTATTAGAACTGGGCACTGATTAGTTTTAACCTTTTTAGCTCTTCAAGATTTGCCAAGGCTGTTAAAGTGAAAGCTCAGGTGTTAAGCAGATTAAGTGATTACTGCTGTTAGCCAGTCAGCAGACAAAATAATCACCATAAGTAGTTTATTTCAGGGCAATAACGAGATGAGATTTTATTCCTCAGGCATTTTGGAGGGGGGGGGGGGGGGGNGGGTGGTTCAGTGTAACACTCAAAGCATGGTGGCTGGGTCTGGGGTGGTCAGTCCTGGGCAAAGCACGCTCACGTGTTCTGTAAGTAGAGCTCAGTAGTATATATTGGAGGGATTTGCTTTGTCCTGCTGGTAGAACAGACTTCTGCTACCTCTGAGACTGAAATAAGGTTTCCTTTCTCACCTGAGGAGTGATTTAGGTGACACTAAGAGCAAAACCTGCAATCTGGCAGAGTCTGGCATCCTCTGATTAAATAGTGCCGATGTGAGCAAAGTGCCTGATGTGGCTCTTTAAAGCCTTGTCATGGCGTGTCCAGGAGAGCCCATGGAAGGAAAAATGTCAGAAAGAGAAAAGCAGACTTTAAATTTTTCATATGAGTGGGAAAAAAAGGTGAAAAAACACAGGTAGTGTTATCTGCCTGCTTGGAAGTGTGGAAGAGAGTTGAGTCAGTTCTGAACTCTTCCATAAACTTTCTTATTAGTGTGATACCTCTCCAGAGACTTAAGACTAAAAACTGCAAATCCAAATTTTGCATTAGTTAGCTGCATGAAGGAGCTTAAGACTTGCAGGGCTGAGCTTCCAA
The DNA here is from genome assembly GCA_013396755.1 of Sclerurus mexicanus. Classification (NCBI taxonomy): domain Eukaryota; kingdom Metazoa; phylum Chordata; class Aves; order Passeriformes; family Furnariidae; genus Sclerurus; species Sclerurus mexicanus. The sequence goes on from VWZF01002002.1 coordinate 406,856, forward strand.
GTCCTCTACAGAAAACAACAAGGAAAAGGATGGCTGCATGATGAATCCTTTTCAGGAAACTATTCATCTTTATTCAGGTTTACACTTTACCACTCCACTGTACAGAGACTCCCATCATTGCTGGGGTCTGTGCACCCCCTGTATTCACCCCCTTGGCCCTGAGGTGCTTGGAGGAAATGGTCAAAAATGAGGCTTTCTGGGCTGAAAGGACTAAATGGCAGTGGTAACTGAAGGAGAAAAGGAGGTTAAGTGTGTGGAGGCCTTTCCCAGTAAGGAAACCACATGCAAAGGGATTCCCAGAGCAGCATTTCTGAGAGGGGTGTGTAGAACTCAAACAACCTGATCTAGAAAGCCAGCCAGTGGGGGAGAAGTTATGTTTGTATTAAAACCACAGCCTAGGAGGTACAGAACAGCACTGAGGAAAGAAGCAGCACAGTTTTGCCACTGCCCATGCACCTCCAGCACAGCCTATGATCCAGAGCACAGCAGGGGCCAGGCCCTACACAGGGCTGGAGGGAGGATGGATGAAGCTGTGGATCCACTCGTTTCAGTTAATGACTGACACGTTGTGTTACAGATGCTAACTTCTAGTCTTGTGGATTGGCCTCTGGGGAAAAAGGTCTGGATGTTTTATTTCTGTAATGGTTCTATGAGAATACCAAGATGAAAAATGCCATTTGGTGGCAAAATCCATGGGTAAATGGGCCGAAATGGCAGAGGTGTCTCAATGGATTGGTGTTACCTGTAGCACCCTCTACTGTTGGCTATAGAACAAGTCCTTATGGTATTCCATAACCCTGTGTAGAGCTTGCACGCTTTTTCCACTAGTTTATTCAAAGCTGGTTTTAATTCTTTAAGTGGCTTTGTGAGATTGTGGAATAAAAAGCAAACCAAAAAAACAAAAAACCCAACAGCACAAACCCCCCCAAAAAAACGCCAAACTCAAACCCCAAAAAACCAAACGAAAACCAAACTTCTTCTGTAATAAAGAAAACATGTGATGGAAACCTTATACTGGTTTGGTGGCAAGTGCTTTTGTCAGTCTACAGGAAAGAGGGACCACTGCTGAAAAACGAAAGCCCCTTGGAGAGGAGTGCATTGCACTGGTGCTGGGGGGTCACAGCTGCTCCCAGGTGGCACATGGCACTCCTCGCTCTCGGAGCAGGTCTCCCACAGCCCTGACAGCGAGTGGGATCTGAGAGCTGGGTATGGCCCAGCACCCGTTAGCCATGCTGGCAGATTGAGCTCTCCACGCTCTTGGCCAAAGCGTCTCCCTGCAGAAATGTTCAAGTGAAAACGTGCAGGATTTACAGAAGTTTCCAGGGCATATCTTTCCCTGTTTTGTAGCACAAGAAATTTGCGTGAGATGACACTGCCGTGCAGAACTCCCTGCTTTCGCCTTCTGTGGTTTCTCTTCCCCATCTCCTTTTCCCTGCATTCCTGAATGTGGCTGCTGTTTTAAATCCTATAATCTCGCTTTCTCTCCATGTCCAGTTAGTTAACCTGGTCTTTGTGCACCTACCTTCTGTCCTGCGTACACTAACCTTTCAGGTTTAGGGGTAGTCAGGTAGTGGCTTTTTGTTGTTCCCCCTCCTTGGAACTAAACTTGGTATAAGCTCTCCAGGCAGGATATGCCCCCCCACACAACCCCTTCTTGGTCAGCAGTGTTTGCCCAGCCACTGCTCTGTGTGACTGGACTGGAAGGTCTGCTACCTACTTAAGGGTGACTTGCCAGTAGGAGCTGTTTTATTGGTTCAGATTTATAAGTTCACTGAAATTTAGAAGTTTTGCTTTTTCTGCATGTTGCCAATTATGTCATGGGTACCCACCTGCCTTTCCAGGGCTTTGGAAGCCTCTCCTCGTGTTGCCTGTGAGGACTCATGCCCACGGAGGTGCCAGGGCAGCTGTAACACACTCAGCACAACCTGTGTGTCACCTCAGCCTGTGGGGACACTGCTGCAGGACCCAAGGGGTATAGTGGCTGTGTGATGAAGCCCTGCTCTCACCTCCACCACACAGGCTGTTCCTCACGTTTTCCTGGGGCTTTCCCTTCTCCAGGGCAGTCGGACACATTCCCAGCACACTCACTCCACGGTGGCTTTTGAGCTCAGCCCACCCTACCCGTGTCGTCTGTCTTCAGAAATGTGCCTGTTGCTTAACAATACTTGAAGGGGGGGGGAAATGATGCAATTCAAAGGGAGGATAAGAAAAAAAGCTGCTGCTTATCCAGAGAGTTAATTTTCATTAACGCCTGCTTTTGGTTTTCCTCTGTGCTTTCCTGATAGGTCTAAATACAGCTGGAGGGACGGCACTGAAGGTGGCGTGTGTGTCAGCTGCAGTGTCTGACGAATCTGTTGCTGGAGATAGCGGGGTATACGAGGCATCTGTACAAAGGTAGACATGAGACCTCTCTCTAGGACGAAGCCAATGCACAAAGTCAGCTGGAATACTGCTGGTTATGACCTTTTTTTTGTAATTCAGTGGCTAAAGTTTTCAATCTCTGATTCCTTAATACGTCTAGAAAAACATCTATGAGCAGGTTGGATTTGATTATCAAAACGACCCATGCTGCCCATAATAGCTGAAAGCAAGCTCAGGGAGAAGTGTTTGAACAGCTGGTCTGTTTGGGGAGGTGCTGGTAAGCTGTGACTGCTGCCTTGGCAGGGGTAGCAGAGCCATCTGCCAGGTGTAAAGTCCCTCTCCTCCCAGCCAGCCATTCTGCTGTCAGTGACAGCCCTCAGTCAGTGTGAGAGGATTTGGAATGTTTAAGGAAGACAGCAGAAGCACCTTGAAGTGCCTCGTGGATGTGTAAACGTGCTGCCATGCAGTTCCCAAGTGCTTGGAACCAGTGTGTGATTCCTGCGGGACTTGTCCCCCCTCAAGGACAGTACTTGTCACCAGAGATGGGAGTCACTGCTCTTGCTGGGTTTCAGGCTCTCCCACACTGCTTGCTAAAGCTCTTTGAGGGGCTTTGACAAAAAGTTCACTGGAAGGCACTGATCTTAGTGGTACCTGGTTTGGCTGCATCTAACATGGGTTTTTCTACTGCTTTTATTAGCATTGAGCTGAATTACAGGGTCATTAGTTGCAAGACACGACTGTAGAGATGAAAAATTGCTCATCTCATATTCCCCCCATTCATTCATTATCTTCATTAATTCCCTAGATAAATGAGTAATTTTTATGTTTACAGCACAATTCACTTTGACAAGGAAGTGCAATGCTTCTGTAAATTAGAGCTCGTGGGCTCAACCCAGGCAGTCAGGGTGTCTCAGGGCCCCTCTGTCCCCTCAGCGGGACAGGGAGCTCTGCGGACAGGAGAGAAGGGATAACATGTGACAATTACAAAAGGCATCCCAGGCACACTCACATGTCTCATGTTATTTAGTGTTGTTTGGGTTATTGACTTATCAACCCTTGTAGTGTCATTTTGATACCTGTTCTATATGGTAAGGGTGGGATGTGCTGTCTGTGTGCCCTCCGTAGCTGAAAAGTAGAGAAATTCAAGGGTGCTAAGTCGTAATATGGAAAATAATTAGGAGAAAAGAATGCTAATCCTGTTTTCATGTGCTGCAGCATAGCCTCTTGAGTCAATTAGACAATTAATTTAGTTTTGGGGACTTTCGGTGCATAAAACTGGGGAGAAGGAATTCATTGGGAGGAAAACGATGCAGAATAGCTGTTTTCAGCAAGAGCAGTCAGTGTACTCTGTCACTTTTAATGTGCTTAAGAAAGTTTGATTTCTTAAAGAAACAAAGGAATTACTTAAATCTAATAAAACTTGAGAATTTTTGCTGTCATGATTCAGGATAGGATTGCAGTTGTTAAGTCTTATTTCTCTTGCAGGCAGTCAGCCGTTTGTACTAAAATCAGTCAAGGGAACCCTCTAAAAATCCCCCACTGCCTTATTTTTGCAGTCTTTTGTGTGGCTTTTTTTTTTGGCAGTGAAGAGGGAAGACATATGACTTTCTGCTGATAAGCACTGTAATACATACCTCTAAGGCTGATTGCACTTGCTTCTTAAATGGGCTTTCTTTTAGCTGCTAGTTTTACAAAATCCATATACTCAACCCCTTGAATGGCAGGGAAAAGATCTTGTATCACCTAAATGCAAACACTTCAGTAAGAGGCAAATCAAGTCCTTAATTGTCTTTGATTCCTTTCAGACCATGTGTGTCAGAAGTGATGGTGTTTGACAGTGATGATACAGAAGCAGCTGGGACAGCTAAAGTGCAAATTGCAATGAGGTAAGTGCGACACATTTTTATTGGATTTCCCTGCCAGTGGAAAGAATGATACTTGGGATTTAAAAGATAGTGCTTTCTGTGCTGTTTTCTTATCCTGTTGATTCTGTATTAACTAACTAATGCCCCCTTTATAGGGTAATTGAGAGTTACACTCGACTCCAGGTGGTTCTTGGCCCAGTTACCCTCCTTCATGTCTGCTAGGAGTAAATGGCAGTCACAGTCACTGATCACACCTGAATGTACTGGATGTTCTAGACTGTTCCGTATTCTGGATGCACTGTTAGCAAAACTTCATGCAATATGCAACTGGTTTTGTTTTAATCTCTAGGCAAATCACAGTTCCATTACAGTGTTGTCTTGTTTGTAAATTTTCTGTGTCGTTTATGTTAATGAAACAAGTTGAATACTCATTCATGGAGTCCAAGGCAGATTTCTCTAATAATGATGCTTTTTTGTGTCTTTTCAATTTAGATATGATGACAAAAATAAGCAATTTGCAATACTGGTCATCCAGCTGAGTAATGTTGCAGCACTGCTGTTACAACAAGATCAAAAAGTGTAAGTGGGTGAAACAAACACACTTGATATATTTGTATTGGATTCCAGTGGGAATAAAACTGACATTGGCTTATGGGTTTTCACACTTAAATATTTACCCGTTCTGAAATATTTCTATACTCTGTTGTGTGTGCCAACACTTATGAACTCATAAACCTGTAAACTGAAATAAGGTACCTTTTTTTCCTCAGAAGGTCTGCATTTGCTAGGACAGACTTGCCTGGAATCAGCACTAGCTGGTGAGGTTCTGAACTGTGGCAGTGCCTAGAGCAACTACACTGAATGGAGAAGGGGTGTTCATTTTGCTGCATAACTCCTCCTTGGACACCTGCACAGGTGCAGGTGTGGGAAAACGCACCTTCTACCAGACTCGTTCTAGGCACAAGTTTTGTAAATTCAGCTGTGTGCTGAAAAAGCTGACAAAAATTCGATTCACTTGTGCCATTTCCACGTACGGAAGGGTATGACAAGCTGCACAGATGTAAAAAACCACGTAAAACATGATCCCATGATGTCTGATTGCAAGATTCAGAAGGATGAAGTCCGTGGCAACTCCTGCCACTTCACATCTCTGATGTCGCGACGCGATGTTCCTTTTTTCTCAGCTGACTGATACTGCAGGGAATGGGTGGGACAGTGTTGTGCACGGTGCTCAGGGTGACTCTCAGGCAGAGATGTGTGGAGCTGCACAGCTGCAGGGCAGTCCTGAGTGCAGCGCTCTTTCCACAGGAACATCCGTGTGGCTGTCCTGCCCTGCTCGGAAAGCACCAGCTGCTTGTTTCGCACCAGACCCGTGGAAGCTTCAGACAATCTTGTGTACAATGAAGTGTTTTGGGTTTCCATCTCTTACCCGGCTCTGCGCCAGAAGACTTTAAGAGTCGATGTTTGCACTGTAGATAAGTCTCACCTTGAGGAATGTTTGGTTAGTATCCAGCTCTATCTCAATAACTTTGTGTTTGTTCCCTTTTTTTTAATTAGACAAAATGTTACAACTCTGGAGGATGGCAATTGCTGTGAAAGCGTTCTTGATAATCCTTAGCTATATGGCCTCTCCCACATAGCATCCTTTGTAGTAACAGTTTTGATCAGGAAAAGAAATTACTAGATAAATGCACTACTGGTGACTTTGTCAGACCACTAGATATTTCTTCTCTTGTGATTTCATGTCAAACTCTACCTATTGTTCTTCCTTTTGAAAATGTTGATTGTAGTGTAATTGAGAACCAATTACTTTGGGTTTGAATGTATCTATCAGATTATTTGCTAAATGTAATGCAGTAAAAAATGACAAGGCAGATGAGGAGGAATGGAATCTACAAATCTAAAACATTGGGGGCTGGACAGTGATTTTGGTCAGCCCTGCAAATTTCTTGAAAGGGAGTTTTCCTCGCCTGTTCTTTGTCTTTTTCTTTGAAGCTCTGGCTGTAATTTATCCTGGCTGCAGTAGCATTGTTTATACTTCTGGATTCTTGTACGCTGCTGTAGAGAAACACTTGTTACTTGGAAGCCCTAGACAATGCTAAAAGTAGACATAAATAAAGCATTACTAGTGCTGTTGAAATGGGATAAACAGGCAATTTTTCTTTTCATCAAACTTGTCAAAGTCTAGTAGTCCTGGATTTTAACTCTCATTTCTTCTGACTGGTGTGATAATTGTTCATTTGAGTATTACACTAAAACTGTGGTTTTGCTCTCAATAGGGTGGAGCACAAATTAGCCTTGCTGAAATATGTAGATCCGGAGAGAAATCAACCCGCTGGTATAACCTCCTTAGTTATAAGTATCAGCAGAAGCAACACAGGAAAAATAAACAAGGACACAGTCACTCTGAAGCACCCTGCACTGAAAAAACAGTAAGAACAATTGCTTTAATCAAACAAATCTCTTCTAAACAGTACTAACAAGAGGGTTTGTGTGGCTGAAGGACTGTTAGACCAGAGGAAAAGGGAAGGCTGGTGTGTTTCTATTTACAACTTGAAAACCTTAAGTGCAGCAAAATAATAAACATGTGAGATACAGATATGCCCTTGCCCTGGGCTAAATACTCACTGAAACCTGCTCCTCACACAGATGAGGGATGTGGTGCGTGGTCTGGTGTAAGTGATGTGCAAGCTCTTGCCTTTCTGCCCACTAGGCAGTCCATCTTGCTGCAGTGAACCTGCTGGAGATACAGACTTACCTTTGCACGTGCATGGCATGGAACAGGCTCAGCCTAGAGCTGCTCACATGGCGTGTGCTGGGGAAGTGGGCCAGGTGTGCTCACACAGGCTGCTTGAATAACACAGGGCTCTCTCCTGCCACTGCAGGAAAGCAGGGGCTGTTCTGACCTGAAAGGCTGGGCACTGTGCAGTTTGTCAGTCACTTTTTCACAGGAAGCCTTTTGTTCCCCGCAGGACTCTGTCTCGGCACTCTTAGAGCAGACAGCTGTTGAACTGGAAGCTGTGGAGAAGAAACTGGAGGAAAGCAGAAGCACTTTAACTAGTGGAGAGAGCTGGTAGGTAGCATCCCACCATCTTAGTGTTGTGGGGTGATCAGAACATTTCAGTATTCCTGTGCAGAGAAAGAGCAGATGATGCTGAGCTGTGGGAGGCTTCTTCTGTCTCTGTTTTGGTGAAAAATCCTATTTCTTCTGTTCTGGAGGTTGTGCATGAAAAATGAGAACAAAGATGCTAAGTGCTGAAAATAGTTACTAGGACTATGCTAATTTTATTATTTGTTCAGAGTTCTATGGGTGTCCTGAAAACTCCACTGTGTGGTGCAAGGCTGTTGTTTATATGGTTCAGATTCAGATTTCATTAATGAGTGATAACATTTGAAATAAAAAGCAAGCCTGACCAATGGGGTTGGTGAAGAAGCCTGCTGTGAGTTCAAAGGAGCTGAAAAAGATGTTAATCATCATCAAATGCTTCATTTTTTTCCAGCGACACTTTTTAACTAAGATTAATGGCATCCTGAGAGCTCCCCTCAAGATGTACTCAACCTTAAGCTCAGCCCACATGGCTGAACCCTCAGCTTGCTTCTTTTGAAGCCAGATAAGGATGTTTTTGGTTGTAATGTTGCCTTCTGGTGCATTTTGACTCCAGTTTCAGTTGTTCCCTTCTAAGCCTGTGTTTCAGTCCAGCAGCTTACAAGGGGTAACTTCTGCTGCAGCACCAGTGTTGGCTACAACAGGCCAGTTCAGTAACAAAGGTGTTCCTAACAGGCAAGATGAAGAGGTTCCTGATCCAGAAGAACAGGACGAGATCAGTGAAAATGAAGCAGAGGAGGAGGAGGAAGAATTCTGTGCTGGAAAATCACTGTGGGAAACAGAAGAAAGTCTGAATTCCCAGCTGCATATGGAAATAGCAGAGAAGGTACAGTCAAGGGCCTTTGGAATGGAAATATGAGTAAATCTTCCCATTGCTCAGCTGACTGGGTTGCTGTTGAGCTGAGCAAGGCTACAGCAGTTACTTGAAAGTTCATCATTAATGATTAAATGTTGTATCTACAAAATCTTTATAAATAACTCTATGTGACCATTTTGTCCCACAGCTAGCATAGGGCTGTTTCATGCCTTCTTTTTGTTGCTCATGAACACTGTTTTCATTAGGGTGACAGTGGTTTTGACCTTGTTTAATTCTGAATGTAGCTGCAGTCAAACAAAGGGATGCTGTGCACGTGTTCTCTGTACATCAATTTGGATCTTTGCTGCAGATGCACAAGATAATGGTCTTTAAAATCATACCTCTGTTCTCTGTGAGATGGCTAGGTCACAGCAATGTCCTGGATCCACAGGCAAAGCTTGTTGGAACTAATTGTGTTGCACAGCAATCAATGGATGCGGAGCCCTTAGGGGGCGATGCAGTTCATGTAGCAGCCAGAGTTCTAGGAGCGAAGTGTCAGGACAGCCTGCATGGAAAGGGCTAAAGAATTTCTGGGTCTGAATGCAACACCCATGGGACTGAAAGCAGAGACAGAGCACAGGTGGCTGTCAGACAGCCCTGGGGGTGTATCATGGGGACAGTGGGAGGGTGGCATTTACACTGCAGCATGTGTCTTCCAGGTGGACAAAGAGACCAACACAGAGAGCCTTGCACAGTCCTCAACTGTGGTTCGGCCAAAAGACAAAAGAGCAGCAAATCCACCCCAAACTCAGTTTGTCAGAGGTAGCACCATCATCCGCTCCAAAACCTTCTCACCAGGACCACAGAGCCAGTATGTGTGTCGGGTAAGGAAAATGCAGTCCTGAGCTTATAAATCCTGCTTTTCTTTAATGCACGATAACAACGTTCACTTGGTCAGAATTTTTCACAGAAACCTGACAGTACTTTCTTCTCTACCCCTCTGACTTCAGAAGTTGCTCTGCCCTCACTTCCTAGAGAGTATCTTTCCCTGCAAGTAACAGTATTAAGCACAAATTTATAAGATATATATGTGCACATATGTTCATGGTACGTGCAGCATGTTAAGATGCCCAAACTGACCTGGAAGGGCTGCTGGTGATAAATAATCTACATATCAAACCCTTTCCTACTGCTTTAAGGCTGTTCTGTGCTAACTTGAAAGTTAGCTTTGTCCACCTGATTTTAGAGGAGGTGAATGTGAGACCTTGATAGAAATGGAAAAGTAAGTACCTGATAATGTCAGCAAAAAAAAAGTGGAAGCCTGAAAGTCGCCAGGGTGCTTAGTCTGAAAGTAACTGAACAGGTCACGTGTTGGGTCAGATGTCACTTCCTCTGCTTTGAAATGTTTGTTCACAATTATTTCCTGAATTGGGGGTCAGAATAAACTATAAATAACTTGTCTTTTAAGTGGAATTGGCAAAGAAGCAAGCATTGCTTTTTATCACGCATGACCTGTCCCAAGTGGGCACATTCTTAGTACAGCTGAGCCGGATTTGCTGTGTGAGTTCTCTTTGGTTCAGAAGCTTCCAGAAGAACAAACCTTACTTTGCAGCAGTGGCCTGTGCCTGGGTGGCACAGGCACTGTGTCCCAGCACATGCAGATCCCACACACCTGCTCCCTTCCTCCCCCAACCTGGACACAGAACATGAGAAGGGAATTAAACCCTACTTAGCTGAGCTCTTTGTAAGGTTCTAGAGACAATCACAAAATAAGGCAGGCTCTATGTGTGTAACATGACAACTCTTCAGCTGACAAACCAAGGGGGACAGCTTTGAGGTAAACCTGCCTCTCCTACCACTAGCTTAAAATCCATGTCGTTAGCCAAAAGAGAAAGCTCCAGTAAAATAGTCCCATGTCTTAGAGATGCTAGAAAAGAGTAATTTTTTATTATTATTACTACTACTACTTCTTAGAGCTTATTGTTCTAGGCTGTTTTGCCCAGGCTAATTACTTGCAGAGAAGAGCAGTAGTGGGATAGAGTCCCATATCATACCCTTAGTGTCTCTCTTTCCACACAGTTTATTCCCAAAAAGGGACAGAGTTCAAGGCTTGTGGCACGATCTGGCTGTGCCAAGTGCATGTTGTGCACTCAGACTGGGGTGCCAGCTGTCTGCTGTAGCCTGTCACAGGACTTCATAGTTCTGCTTACGGCCACTTACAGAAACCTCTGGGCTCACTGATAATGTGTGCATGCGCTGCCTGTATTTCTTTCATGAAAAATATGTGGTTTGCACATTCCTTTGCAGCTGAATCGCAGTGATAGTGACAGTTCAACTCTATCCAAAAAGCCCCCCTTCGTTCGAAATGCAATGGAGAGACGAAGTGTCAGAGTGAAACGGGTAAGAACATCACCACTTTTTTTTTAATCTGGCACAGACACTTGCAAAAACCAGAGAACTGTTTTAAGGGAAAAATTTGCAAACATAAATCAATTGCCACATGCTTTCATTCACAACCTTTTCTTTGTGTGTGAGAAGTCTCTCAAGGCTCTCAAGAAATCTTTGATAGAATATGACAGGAATGTTTAAGTTGGAATTCATTTAGAACAATGAATTTAGGAAGGTGGTTCCTGGTATTGTTCATCTTGTCAGAGCACAAGAAGTAACAGAAACAGTTTTGCTGTTCATATTTGTGAGATTCTTAAGTATTTATAATAAATCCGAGGAGCTGGGGAAGAGGGAGATGAGAATGTCTCAGATGCTCAGGTGACCCTGTTGCAGTGACTCCCTGGCATACAATGAACCCCTGTGCCCCTTGTGATGGCCATCACTAAAATTCCCCCAGGATACTCATACTGAGCTCGTAAGGACATGATTTTCTTGGGACAGCTTGTGTTTGAAACTAGCAGAAGGCAACATAATATGCCACTGGAAAAAACAATCACAGGTTTTTCCTGCAACACTGTGGATTCATCTGAAGATGAGACATTAAACTTAGGAGCAAGGTGTGCAAGCAAAACTTGTGATTTGGAGAAGCTGCCAAGGAAGAACTTCAGTGGAAACACAGAAATCAAAACACTTATCTCTAAGACTTCTTTGAGTTTTTTGCTTTCTGTCTTGAGACTGACTGGAAAACAGGATCAATAGAGATGATTCGTGCAAAGAGACGTGTTGGAAAAATGGGTCTCATGATGTATTTGGCACTTCCTGGGAGGAGTGGCTGGGACAGTTCTCCTCACTGTGTTCACACCCCCCTTCCCTTCCAGCCTTCAATCAAGTCCTTTGGTACAGAGCGTCTAATCCGCACCTCGCTGGACCTGGAGCTGGACCTGCAAGCTTCAAAAACCTGGCATGACCAGCTGGTTCAGGAGATCTCAGTGCTGAGGGAGCTGAAGGAACAGCTGGAGCAAGCTCAAAGCCAGGGTGAAAAAGAGTTGCCTCAGTGGGTGAAGGACGATGAGAGGTTTCGGCTGCTGCTGAGGCTGGTGGAAAAACGAGTGAGTAATAGCTGCCTTTGGATGTCATTCGCCTTGTTTGAGAAATGGGGTTTTGGAGACGGGGACTTGGGACAGTCAGTAAAGGAAGCCTCAGCACTAGTCACTCCTGTGTTCCACACACAGTTCCATCAAGCTGCCAGCCCTGACCCCTGGCATTTACCAGCACAGAGATTTCCTGCCCTAGCACAGGTACAAATATGAGCAGCGACAAGAGCCATCTGTTCTGCCAAGTGCAGCCTCCCGGCATGTGGTGGTTAGCACTTACCTTACTCTACCTCACACCCTCCCTTGTGCACAGGGCTCCTTCTCAGCTTCTGGGATTTACTGGGCACCTCTGCTGACAGCAGGCAGAGACTCGGGTGTGAGGGCATCAGGTGTAGGAGGGAGTTGGTGCAAGGTGCCTTTGGGCTGCAGCAGGAACATGGGGTGCCACGTTCTTGTGTGAGCTGATCTTTTGGCTTAAGAGGTATATTAAGAAAATACCAAGAGAGTGCTGACAGCACCCATAATTCTTACCAAAGGCTGGAAGAAGACCTTACAAGGAGCTCTCTCTATTACAGTGGTTAGCTGACAAGCTCCAGTTTAGCTTCTGTGGATCATGATTTCCAGAGTCAACAGTTTCCAAACCCTTCAGACCTCCAGCTGAAATACTGCTGTACTTGGAGATCAGTTAGGATAAAATAATGCCTCCTGAAAACAAGAACAGCACTCTTCCATTATTTGTTTAGGTGCAAAAAACAGAACACAAGTGTGAGCTCAAGGCTGATAAAATGATGAGAGCTGCTGCCAAGGATGTCCACAGGCTGCGAGGGCAGAGTCGGAAGGAACCTCTGGAAGTACAGTCATTCAGGTAATTACAGGTAAAGGGGAGGAAAAACTGACTGCTGCCGTGATTTTTCTGTGGGTAACTAAGATGCTGATGAGGAAGTCTAATCTTTGCAGAAGTAGTTAAATGTTAATAAGAACTTGTGTATTTTTGTATCAAAGTATGAGGTCTGAGAGTCAGGGAAACTCATTGCAGCACTGCACGTGATCAAAGCAACCAAATCATTCCCCACCTGGCAACAGATTCTTTGATACCGAAGCAGCCCTTTGCTTCCCTAAGTAGGAGACCTAGAAGGGAAAAAAACCTGAGCCTTTCTGAAATGGCTTTTGGTAAGGTCAGTGTTGCGAGTTTAACTGTAGCCTCATGTCTGATAAGTAAATGAAGAGGTGTGGGTTGTGGGAGGATGCACTGTTGCTCCTTGTGGGAACAGCTGGTGGGATAAACTCTCACGTGGATGACGGACATTTCTGGCGAGATCCCCATTGCATTAACCACTGATCATCCTTTTTTTAGAGAGAAAATGGCATTTTTCACACGGCCAAGGATCAACATCCCCACGCTCTCTGCGGACGATGTGTGATCACCATAAAGTGTTTGCTTTCCGGACAATTCTACAAAAGCCGTTTGGGTTTTGAAGTTATTTATGTGCTATTATGAAGGTACCAAGGCATTTGTATATTAGAGCTTTTGTCAGTATGTGGATGTTTTGAAGATTTTTAGGTTAAAGTTATATCATCACAGAAACCAGCATTAAAGTGACAAGATTGTATAGTTTGTATATTTAGGAATGTATTTTTGGGAAATAGAATTTTAAATAAGAACAAATGCAGCGTAAGGTGCTGTTATTCTTAAATAATGCTGTTTAGACTTTTTGTACAGCTCTACCTTTTAGAGGTTTTACTGCAATAAAATGAATTTGAAGGAACCTCACCCCTACCTTCTATGATGTTCTGCATCGGACTCTCAGTGATGTATTTTGTACCCCGTAGGGAATGCAGGGAGCCAGTTTGGACTCTCAAGTGCTGTGAACGAATTCTGTGTGAGCTGTGAAGCATTTGTGTTTCCTGCCAGGTCATAAAAGTAGGTGTGAAGTTCAGAATACTTGCACTTTTAACATTTGTACTGCAGCTCATGTCTGTAATGGGTCTGTAAGGTAACGTGGGGAGCCCATTGAAACCACTGCTGTGGGAGGAGGGCTGCAGGTTTAAAGTCCATTTTAAGGTTTTCCAATAAAGTGACCTTTCTGGACAAACCTGCCTTCTTGCTTTTTGTCTTGTGTGAATCTTCTCATCCCCTGGCACCTAACCTGAGGGGTTTTTTTCTGTCACTATCTGGACGCATATAGCATTTCCACATGTCTTGCTCTGTACATCCAGGAATTTTTGAGAGGTAGGGTATCCCTTGGAATCATTTTCTCCTAGGATTTTTCCTTCGTCCTACAGACAGGTTTTACTCAAGGTGTTGGAGGTGTACGTCCCTGGTTTGTTAGAGAATGCTATTTTGCACATAGCTGGGTGGGAGCCACTCCATGCATTGCCAGCCCCAGTCCCAGCCCCTTTTCCCAAACTTCTTGCCGTGTTCCTCCCTCCCAGGGAATGTTCCCCACACCATCCCCTGAGGACTTTGCTGCTGCGTCACACGAGATGCTATAATTGATGTATTCCATAGGATCAACACCCTGAGTGGGCAGGGACCCACAAGGACCATCCAGTGCCACCCCTGGCCCTGCACAGACACCCCAGCAATCCCACCCCGTCCCTGTCCCGTTGTCCAAACCCTCTGGAGCTCTGGCACCCTTGGTGCTGTGCCCACTGCCCGGGGGAGCCTGGTCAGTGCCCACCACCCTCTGGGGGAAGGGCCTTGTCCTGAGACCCCACCTGACCCTGCCCTGGCACAGCCCCAGCCCTTCCCTGCTCCTGTCACTTGTTTCTCCTCCCGCTGAACGAGGGGGCCGGGGTGCCCTTCCCAAACCTTCCCGGTTTTCCTTCCCCTTCTCTTTCTGCCCTCCTTTTCCCTTCCCTTTCCGCTCTCCCTTGGCCCAGGGCAGGATTCCCGGTGGGAGCGGTGCAGCCCGGCCGTACCGCGGGTCCTCCCCGCCGCCGGGGGGCGCTGTCGCGCT
>VWZF01002002.1:421543-460583 GCA_013396755.1 Sclerurus mexicanus
GGGAGAGAAGGGATAGCAGGGCGGGGGGACAGCAGGGAACGGCACGGGATAGCCGGGAATGGCCTGGGAGAGAAGGGACAGCAGGGCGGGGGGACAGCAGGGAATGGCACGGGATAGCCGGGAATGGCCCGGAACAGCCGCGGTGCTCCCGGGCTCGCAGGTGCCGGGCGAGCCCCCGGGGTGCCCCCGGTACGGCCCGGGCAGGGCAGGGCCGACACAGAGAGCAGCGTTCAAGCCCTTCCTCGCTCCTGACAAATTCCTGCAAAAAACGCGTCCTCTGGAGCCGGTGGGACATGGCACAGTGTGTCCTGTGCCCAGCAGGGGAGGGCCGTGTCCCGGCAGCCCAGGGATGCGCTCCCAGAGCACCTGCCCGGTGGAGAACAGCTGTGCTCGGGGCAGCCCTGGCCTTCTCCAGCGGGTTTGGGGCGGCCGGGAGGTGCTCAGGGGTGGGAAGACACGGTGACAACCCTTCCCAGGGAATTACGGAAAATAAATCAGACTGCCAGGTGTGTCCTAGGCAGTGGGCAGTATTGAGAGTCGAGTACGGAAACGGTGCAGGAAAGGTTTGGCTCCTGCAGTTTGACTTCATGGACTGCCCGGGGACCATGTAACTGAGAGGTTCTGGACATTGGGACTGTGGGGTTTTGCCCACCGTGCTCCTTTGTTCTTGAGCAACTTTCCAATGTGTTTTCTGCTTGCAAGCATAAGCACCGTCTTTAAGCACTGAGCTAATAAATCTGGCTGTTGAATCTCTGCAGCTCCTTTTTGCCTTTGATTTTCCATGTCTGCTTTGTTCCTGCTGGGGGAGGAAGGTCATCCCGGGTGTTCTGTCAAGGTGGTTCTCCCTTGCTGCAGTCTGGTCTTTAGTCCGCAGACAAATTCCGGTCACGGAAGCAAAGCAGGAGGGACAGTGCTCAGCTCTAGGTCCAGGAGGCTGGAGGAGGCCATGTGGAATCACTGAGCCTCCATCTCACTGTCACCTCAGTGCCAGTGCCAGCTGCAGCATGCCCAGGAGCCCATGGTGAGCCAGCCTGCAGGAGTCATTAGCTCTTCAGGAAACAACCCAACCAAGAGCAAGGAGTGTGTGCTGAGTTATTGCACTGAGCTGGTTGAGCAGGGCTTGGCAGAGTAGGAGTAGAGATAAAACTGAACAGAAGGCAAGGAGAGAGATGTTCTACTCCCTTTGCCATGCTCTTTTAGGCCATTTTCTCTCCTTTCTTTTTCCTTTTAAATGTGATGGAGAAAAGCCCTGTTATATTAAAGACCAGAGACAGAAGTCTATGAAGTTTCAGGTTAGTTCAGTGGGGTCTTTGGAAGACAGCCTTACGTGCTAATGGATAATGTAAGGATGATTTTGGTCGTATTGAAAAAGCTATAGTTTTTTTGTATTCACAGGTGAGGGGAAGATTTCTAGTACTCAGCTGACCAAAGAGCCCTTGGAGATGTCAGCATGGCCTCATGTAATTCCTGCAGCTTCTCATGAGGTGGTCATCAGGTATGACCCTTTACTGACAAGTTGTGATAGACAGTGCAGGTAGAATAAACCAGGGGGTGACACTTTACAGTCTGAACAGCAGCTTTTTCTTTCCTTTTCTCAGTCACACGTCTTGCAGATCAGAGATGTGTTGCCTTCCTCACTTGGATGGTACTATGAGAGAGGAGTTACAAGGATTATCTGTAGTTTTGCATAGTAGTTTGTTTTTCAGAAAGAATGTAGAATTTATGATTTCTGTAACATCTAGTGTTCAGAGATGATTTCCTAGAGGATTAGCTTTATCACAAGATGCAGCAATAAGAAGCATTTATGACATAAATATCTAAAGACCTTGTTCAAGGCAAGCTCAGCAACGTGATCGTGGGTTTGGGAGTCACAAAATCACAGCATATCTCAAGTTGGAAGAGACCCATGAGGGCCATCAGCTGATGGAATCCCAACCCCATCGATTCTGGGATCCAGTGTAAGCATTGATGAGTTCAGGCTTTTCTGCTGGGTCATTTTGAATGAAAACTTCATTTCGTCATCTGTATTAGCTGTTGATGAGCACAGAAGGGGAGACTGATGTGGCAGCAGCACTGGAGCAGGCACCTAGGACACCACAGTGAAACCCTTTTATTTCTCACTCAAGTAACGTAAGGACTGCTTCTGAAACTTTCTGATGAAGAGGAGCACTACACATGATAGGCAGTCTGGGGTGACACTTGGGCTTGGTCAAATCTGAAATGGGGCCAGCCCAAATGCCTCCAGGTATCTATGCTGGTTTGGTGCAGTCGTGGGAAAGAACTAGGTGAGACTTGCTGAGCTGTGGCATTGTTGTAGAGTTCTTTAGCTCCTGGCCAAATTAGGATACTAATTGTCACCCTGTATTTGGGTGGGAAAAGCTGTTTGAGACAGATGTCTGTACCAGGGGCCGGTGATTCCTGAGAATCCTAGTTCTTGGTTCTGGATGTGCACATGGATATACCTCTTTGCTCGTCCCTGCTTGTAGTCTAACAGTGTGGAAAGAACCTTCAGTAAGATACTGGTCCTCCTACCCGCGAGTAGGNAAATCTGGCTGTTGAATCTCTGCAGCTCCTTTTTGCCTTTGATTTTCCATGTCTGCTTTGTTCCTGCTGGGGGAGGAAGGTCATCCCGGGTGTTCTGTCAAGGTGGTTCTCCCTTGCTGCAGTCTGGTCTTTAGTCCGCAGACAAATTCCGGTCACGGAAGCAAAGCAGGAGGGACAGTGCTCAGCTCTAGGTCCAGGAGGCTGGAGGAGGCCATGTGGAATCACTGAGCCTCCATCTCACTGTCACCTCAGTGCCAGTGCCAGCTGCAGCATGCCCAGGAGCCCATGGTGAGCCAGCCTGCAGGAGTCATTAGCTCTTCAGGAAACAACCCAACCAAGAGCAAGGAGTGTGTGCTGAGTTATTGCACTGAGCTGGTTGAGCAGGGCTTGGCAGAGTAGGAGTAGAGATAAAACTGAACAGAAGGCAAGGAGAGAGATGTTCTACTCCCTTTGCCATGCTCTTTTAGGCCATTTTCTCTCCTTTCTTTTTCCTTTTAAATGTGATGGAGAAAAGCCCTGTTATATTAAAGACCAGAGACAGAAGTCTATGAAGTTTCAGGTTAGTTCAGTGGGGTCTTTGGAAGACAGCCTTACGTGCTAATGGATAATGTAAGGATGATTTTGGTCGTATTGAAAAAGCTATAGTTTTTTTGTATTCACAGGTGAGGGGAAGATTTCTAGTACTCAGCTGACCAAAGAGCCCTTGGAGATGTCAGCATGGCCTCATGTAATTCCTGCAGCTTCTCATGAGGTGGTCATCAGGTATGACCCTTTACTGACAAGTTGTGATAGACAGTGCAGGTAGAATAAACCAGGGGGTGACACTTTACAGTCTGAACAGCAGCTTTTTCTTTCCTTTTCTCAGTCACACGTCTTGCAGATCAGAGATGTGTTGCCTTCCTCACTTGGATGGTACTATGAGAGAGGAGTTACAAGGATTATCTGTAGTTTTGCATAGTAGTTTGTTTTTCAGAAAGAATGTAGAATTTATGATTTCTGTAACATCTAGTGTTCAGAGATGATTTCCTAGAGGATTAGCTTTATCACAAGATGCAGCAATAAGAAGCATTTATGACATAAATATCTAAAGACCTTGTTCAAGGCAAGCTCAGCAACGTGATCGTGGGTTTGGGAGTCACAAAATCACAGCATATCTCAAGTTGGAAGAGACCCATGAGGGCCATCAGCTGATGGAATCCCAACCCCATCGATTCTGGGATCCAGTGTAAGCATTGATGAGTTCAGGCTTTTCTGCTGGGTCATTTTGAATGAAAACTTCATTTCGTCATCTGTATTAGCTGTTGATGAGCACAGAAGGGGAGACTGATGTGGCAGCAGCACTGGAGCAGGCACCTAGGACACCACAGTGAAACCCTTTTATTTCTCACTCAAGTAACGTAAGGACTGCTTCTGAAACTTTCTGATGAAGAGGAGCACTACACATGATAGGCAGTCTGGGGTGACACTTGGGCTTGGTCAAATCTGAAATGGGGCCAGCCCAAATGCCTCCAGGTATCTATGCTGGTTTGGTGCAGTCGTGGGAAAGAACTAGGTGAGACTTGCTGAGCTGTGGCATTGTTGTAGAGTTCTTTAGCTCCTGGCCAAATTAGGATACTAATTGTCACCCTGTATTTGGGTGGGAAAAGCTGTTTGAGACAGATGTCTGTACCAGGGGCCGGTGATTCCTGAGAATCCTAGTTCTTGGTTCTGGATGTGCACATGGATATACCTCTTTGCTCGTCCCTGCTTGTAGTCTAACAGTGTGGAAAGAACCTTCAGTAAGATACTGGTCCTCCTACCCGCGAGTAGGTGATCCTGGGTGACCAGAGGTGTTTGTGATTATGGGGGAAAATCCACAGCAAATTCCTGTTCTGAAAAGCTTGCCAATGGTACTGAAACATCTCCGTGCTCAGAGCTTTGGAGGACTCCTTTAATGCAGGAGTATGTGTGAGCTGCTGCTTGTCTTGGATATGCAGTGATTTTAGTATCAAAAGCAGAATGTGGTTTTTGTGGTTCTGGACAATGTTTTCCCTTGATGCAGAACTCTCCTTGGGGTCTTGGTAGCCTGTCCTGAAGTTGGTGACTTTGCTAGAGTAAAGATAATGCTGTGTGGATACAGAATTTACCGATAATGTGACAATAAAAGTAGAAGCTATCTTTGTGCTTTTCTTTAAAGCACATTCTAGGGTTGTGGGGAATAAGAGATGTAAGTCACTGCTTTGATGTTCTTTTAAGTCAGTTTGTAGTAATAATGGTCACTGAAACTTGCAGTGACTCAGCTGTGAAAACACAATGAATTCTCTCTTATGTGCTGTTTTAAACTTGAAGTTCAGAAGATTTTTCAAATGGGTCTGCAAGTTATGTGAAATGCTACCAGGTCAGGCCGGGAAGAAAAGCTGAAAATAAACAAATCTATTTGCTGTTGGTGTGTGGGGGAAGGTTTGTGTATATACATGAGAGAGAAACAGTTGGGGCCTGTGCTTTGGGCACAGGAAAAGCTGAAACGGACTATTTGAAGTGAGTTACTTTTAAGATACAGCTCTTCAATGACTTTATCTGAAAGCCAAACCGGAGGATTTGAGAAAGTTTTGGGTTTGTTTTTTATCTCATAGTCCTGTTTTTTCACATCTGAACTGCAGGAAGCAGCATCCTGTTCTGTAGCAGAGGAGAGCTTGAGGCTGTGAAAGAATCGTGCCATAAGCTGAAGCACAACTGAAGAATGGGTACTGATTTTCAGCTTGGCCCACAAATAGGCCAATCTTAAGATTGTTTTCCCTCAGCTTAGATTTTTGAGCATCTGCAGTTGGTTACAGTAGCATTTCTGGGCGCTGTTTTTCAGGTGGACGTACAGGACCAGAAGATTCAATGGCCCACTTTTTTCCCTAATTAAATATTCCGTTTGTTTCAAGAGCAACAAAGTAAATGAGCCCTTTTTGTTAAGGTTTGGTGGCCTATTTGACTACAATAATAGCCTGAGCTGCATCCTGCTGTGGAAGTTCTGGCAGAGGAGAGCCTGGATGAGGGAGCTGAGCGGCTGGGAGCCAGGGTGAGCCATGCTTGCTGCCTCTCCCTCTGTAGGGGCACCGAGTCCCTTAACTCTCCAGGAGCCTCCAGGCTTCTGTGTGTGAGCCTGATTTGTGGCTCAGGGCACGAAGCATCTTATGGGGGAGGACAGGAGATGGACAACAGAGATGAAATTTCAGCTCTTTAGTTTCTGTAGGGAGTAGGGTGAGGAACATTGCTGCTTCTTGCAGCAGCTTCGAACCATTGGGCTGTTGAAGCATTTGCCTGTGAAGCCTGGAGGGACATGAGGAAGTTTGCTTTTTTTTGGAGTATAGAGGTCCACCTGAAACTCCTGATTGCTCCTGAACACCTTCTGTCAGTTTTAAGGGAGGAGGCACGCTGAAGGCAGGGAGGGAAAGGTGGCGTGGCCAGGTGGAGGTGAGTGCACACTGCAGAAATGCCCCTGTGGAGAAGCAGGCTGTGCTCCCTGGCATTCCTGTCTGCAGGTGGAGTTTGAGCTTCCTGGGGTTGTGTGAGTGGCTGTGGTTTCCTCCTGTGGAAGAGAAACTGTGGCCTGTGAGATGGTGAAACTGGCTGAAGGAGGCTTTAGGGAATTTTGAGATTTAAAAAGCTGGAGAAAGTGCTTATTTTGGGATGATCTTTTATTAGCGTGACCTGTTGTCTTTCTTGCACTTTCGTCCTGATATCAGTGAGATTATCTTCTCACTGCCTTTTTTAAAGGATGTTTTAGAATCCCTGTTCTTGATACAAATAGAAGCAAGCTTTACACAGTAATTGTTAGGAATAATTCAACTTAGTGCTGTTGCTGTTACCTTCATGAGGCAAAACAGCACTGTGTCAGACCTCATAGCTCATCACCTCCTGTCCCCACTCCAGGAATTACTGTGTGACAATTCAATTTGCTTTTCAGGAAAACGAGATCAAGTTGTTAACTGCAGAAATTGAGCGTCTGAAGAACTTTGGGTGCTTGGGAGTCTCCCCAAGTCTGGAAGGGCTGCGAGACGAAAACGCAAAGCTCAAGTATCGGTTGAATTTCCTTCAAAAGGTAAGGGAATAAAAAATTCTTGCAGTAGCATGTGGTTTTTATTCTCATGAGGACAAGCTAAATAAATGATGTTAGTTTGTTAAAGCTAGTATGTGTGACAGTGTGCTCACTCTGTGTTCTGACACCTTAATTGGGGGCAGATCAGATATTTTTTGGTTCCTTAAACAGAAACCTGCTTTTTGGAAAATGTCATTAGGTCAGTAAGCCCACACTGTCATGTCTTGGCCAGTCATGTACCAGGTGTCCCAGATGAGTTCTGTCCCAGGATCATTGACAAAGGTGTGAGAAGTAATGCAGCCCTGCATTCAGGGAAAGGCTTGTGCTGGGGAGTTCAACAGGAGAAGCAGCTCTCGAGTCACCTGATTTTCATGTTGTGTATGTCACTCCTGTGCCTAGAGGTGTCAGCCAGACCTGTCAGCTATGCTTTGCCAGGCAGCCAGAAAAGTGGGATGTAACAGTTCCTCAAATGTTGTGAATTTAGCCTTCTGGATTTTGTTGTATTTCTTTTTTTCAGAGTCTTCAGGAGGAAAGAAGTAAAGCAGCAAAAAGCATGATTAATATCAACAGCTGTCTTCAGGAGATCTTTGGAGCTGCTATTCAGGCTGCCTACCCAGAGTTAGAAAACCCCCCACTAGTGGTGACACCAAGTCAGCAGCCCAAATTTGGGGACTACCAGTGTAACAGTGCCATGGCCATATCACAGGTAAATGTAAACAATCCTAACAAAGAAGGAAACATGGGGATATTGCCTGTTGGAAGCTAAGTGACAGCACAGTGAGAGCTGCAATCCTGGACTTGTTCTGGGCTTGCTGCAGGTGTCAGGGCTGAGAACTGAGTGAGTATCTAATGGCATTTTGGGGGAAGCATTGGCCTTCACACAGGTGACCTAACCTCTGTTTAGATGACTGGTATGAGAGGGTTAACCTGTAACACAGAAAAATGTGGGATCTAAATCGAATCAAGATTTAACTGCTGCACTGATTTACTAATGATGTGCAATTATCTGCCAATTAGTGAGCTATATGTTTGGAACTAAAAACAGCAAAACAATAAATCACAATTCTGGGGAGTTAAAAAATGTTGAGAAACACCTGCATATCTCTGAATGCTCTTCTCTAGTGCTAGGAAAGTGTGATATCCACACACACATTAATACAGTTAGGTGCACATGCCCCTTTCTCAGAGGGCAGGTGACAAACAGGTGCCCCATCCCTGTGAACGTGGGTTCCCCTCACTGATCACACCTCCTGTTGCTGTGGGTGCTCATTGTCGCTGAGTTCCTAAATTTTCAGCTCTGTGACATTGTCTTTCCAACTGGTTGGAATGCACTATTCCACACGCTTTTTGTGCTCTTCTTCCTATCTTACTGGCTGTTGTGATCCAAGCATTTGCTAAGGGGGGGCTGTGTGGACATCCCTACATCTGTGGCTGGTGGCATCTGTATTTTATTTTAAATTACCAAAAGACAGGAAGCATGGGGATTTTGTTGCAATGTTCTGATGTTGGAGGTTTTCAGGTAGCTTTAAGAGTGGTTTCACTTTACAGAACACCTGTTCAGTGTGTGCAAAGGAAGGAGTGGGTCTTTTTAACCGGGCTGGTACCAGCAGTTATTTAGAAAATTATGGCATTGCTGCTTATTGGAGGATATTTGACCAAAGAGGACCCAAATAGATTAAGAGGTACAGTGTGCTGGGACTGTGCTCAAGTAAAACCAGGAAAATAGTGTGCTCTGGCTTTGGTGCTGAAACACCCTAACTTTAAATGCACTGATGCCTTTGAGCCACTAAACAGACTCTTTACAACCGCAGCTCTCTTATCTGACAATCTCAACAGAAACAACTTGCCTTTTTTATTCCACGTGTTCTATTGTCAATTCACCTTTATTAACCCATCAGCCTGGCAGTTTTGCCACGGAGCTTGCCCTGCCACGCGTGGAATTCTTCTCCCGCGGGTTGCCACGGGCAGCTGCCGTGCCTGTTGTCCCCGTGGCTCTGAGACGTGCCAGCCAGCAGGCGCCTGGCCCCGAGTGCCAGGGCGGACACAGCCCTCACAAATACGTGTGCCTTCCCCTGGTCTCGTTAGCATATTGTGGCTGGGCCCGGCACCCTGGGTGACTGCACTGCCACGGCATTCGGAGCGCTGCCGCTTCCCTGACCGCCGCGTTACCCCAATTAAGTCGCGGTTGGGATTCTCGAGCAGCCCTGACGTTGTTCGCGTAACTGGCTGGCTGAACGCTCCCCTCCGAGCCAGGGTTTCGAGTTCCAGGTTGTCGCCTGTACTGGTGAATAAGGGTTCCCAGTGCCGGGCTTGGCTATGGAGCGTGTTCCCCGGATCCTGGGCCGGA
Organism: Sclerurus mexicanus; assembly: GCA_013396755.1. NCBI lineage: Eukaryota > Metazoa > Chordata > Aves > Passeriformes > Furnariidae > Sclerurus > Sclerurus mexicanus. The sequence goes on from VWZF01002002.1 coordinate 430,501, forward strand.
GCTTGGCAACACCCACGCAGGAGGCACTGAGAGCGTGTCGGCACGGCGGAGCCAGGGCATGAGAGTGGCAGGGTACGTCCTGCCTGTCTGCCCGAGTTTTAGGGGCTTGGCTGTGGGGCAGGTCTCCCCGGGGCGTCCCCTGTGCAGAGTCGGGGTCACTGGGACTGCCAGAGGAGTGGGAAGTGCCCTGACTGGGGCAGCACTGGGACGTGCCAGGCAGCAGCCTCTCCCTGCAAGGCACTGATGTGGAAAGGGCCCTCACAAATGCCCGTTGTTTCCCTGGGAGCTCATTAGCATATTAATGCCTGGGGATTCTGCCAGGAGCTCGGCTTGCTCCTTGGAGTAAATGGAGTATGGTAACCATCTCTGCAATGGTTCAGATAACCCGCCTGTAATCTCGTGTAACATGCCCATAATCTGGTTTTGCATTTATCTTGCCTGTAGTTTACACTTTGAGTAGCATTAAAGGCTGCAGAGGTTTGCTTTTCATGCCCATTCTAAGCTTTTACCATTTTATAAGGATCCTCTTAGGACGGGCTGTACGACAGGTTGAACAGGAAGCTGAAAACTTCAGTAGAAATACATTCTGCAGCACACTGCCAGTTAGCAGATCCAAACTGCAGTAGTGCAAATTCTGAGCTGGCCAAGAGGTACTTCATCTTTGTGGCCTTGATGGGAGTGAGGTGGTAAGTTGTTTTCAAACACCTCACAGTAATATCACCTGCTCAGAAACAAATAGTTGTGATAATTTATACAGCGTGATTGTAGTGTTTTGTAAGGAATGGGTTGAACTAGCTCACAGAATCCTCCTAAATGGTGAGATTTGCAAAAAGCTGTGTGAGAAGATGCTTTGGGAATGGACAGGGAAATTGTGGAGTTGGACTAGATGATGTTTGAAGGTCCCTCCAAACCAAACCGCTCTGATGCAATCCTTGTATGTAAACTTGGGTGGTGTTACTTTGAGTTCCTCACAGGGGACCACTCATGTCTCGAGGCAAAAGGAGACCTACTTTCCCAGTGGTTTTTCTGATGGTCTTTTAAGAAAAGGGTGCTAGGGATTATCTTTGGTTGTTGGTGGTTTTGGATATTATTTATTTATTCACTTATTTATCTATTATTTATTTATTAAGCTCAAGACTAAGGCAGGACTTGAGACAGTTTGCTTGGGTTGCTTTTAATCATAAATCAACAGACTTGCTCTGAAGCCACAATCAGTGTCTGCTGAAGGCGCAGTGTGAAGGACTATGCCAGATATGTTGATTTTTAAAGGGTTTGTCCCTTACACTAAGCTTAAAGCAATACAAACGTGCCAAACCACTCAACAGGTTTTGAAAAATAGCCTGGGTTTTTTTTTTTCTGACACAGAGACTGCCCTGAGTAGAACAGAGTGAATGTGTTGGGTCAGGCTTCTGTGGAGAACTGATCTGAAATTCCTTGGAGATGTTTTTCTTTGTGTGTGTCTCTGCATTATGGAGCTAATGGATCATAGTGCCACAGGATCTGTGTTTCTGTTCCACTCAGTAGAATATTTTGGAGGATTGAATTTTACTTGATCTTCTTCTTGTTTCAGATACTGCTCAAAACCAAGGAACAGAAGGTTAGCCCACGAGAAATTGCTGAGAAAATAGCAAAAAATATTCCTGCCAATGAATGCATTGAGAAGGTTGAAATTGCTGGTCCTGGTAAGATTAGTTTCATTTTACACACATTTTTAGTATGTTTTAAAGCAGAAAGGGCAGTTTTATACTGGATGGGTGAACAGGGAAGCTGAGCTGAGTTCAACTTCAGTTTTAAGTTTGAATTTAAAATTGCAGGGTGAATTAGCTTCTTCTGTCTTGGTGAGCTTTGTAGCCCTCAGACTTGTGCAGCAGCAGAAAATCTACCTCTGTTTGCCAAGTGCGATCCTGTCCCCATTAATGAGCAATTTTTCCACTGATGCTTGAAGACCAGCTTTTCCCCTTTGAATACTGGTCATGGGTATCAGGCCACAGTCATGAATTCAGAGCAAAATTTGATATGCCCTTCTTGCTGTTCCTTACATAGTGAGGTCACCTTGTCCTCTCAGCACTGAGAGGCTGGAGTAGCATGGGGGTTGTTGCTGCATCTGTTTTGTCCCTGTGACCAAGAAGAAATACAAAGCTCATATTCCTTAGGGCTGCAGCATAAACACAAAAATCCCATGGCACAGCCCCTCCAGGGTTTGGGCAGAAGCCTGTTGATTGGCTCTGTGAAACAGAAGTAAAACAGTGTCATCCCACAATAATCCATTATCCCAGCTGAAACTGTATGTTTTAGGATATTAATTTAAAAAAGGAGACAAAGCAGGATTTGGGTTTGCATTCTGGAAACCAAATTATTTATTTTCTCATAAAGAATTGCTTTTATAAATTCGCCTTCGAGTGACAGTGTATGAAAATGAGTTATGTCAGTGGTGTAGCTTGAGCATCTGACTCCTGCAGGAAGGGCTATAGTGGTGTGAATCAGACTCTTCTAATCTGGGAACAGAAATTGTCTTCTAGTGACAGCTTTGTTGTCCTGTGGCTGAAAACGGTTTTGTTCTGCCAAGCTGACTTCACGTGCTGTTGTGCTTAATGGGAGGAAACAGAAATCCAAGGGGAAAGGGATCAAAAAGTTGTTTGAGGCACTTCTGCAGCCCCAGCACTCATTGTTCGTTTTCTCCTCCAAAGGTTTTATCAATGTCCACTTGAGAAAGGATTTTGTGTCGAAGCAGCTGAGCAGTTTATTGATGAATGGAGTTCAACCACCAGCTATTGGCAAAAGGAAAAAGGTACAGCAGTAAGCACATAGGAGCCTGCTGCAGGTGAAACGTGCTGCACTGCAGATGGCTTTGAAATTCACCCCTGAAATGATGTGCTGAGCAGATGTCCATGCCAGCAGGTTGTTACAGCAGAGTGGGTGGGGTGTGGCATAGGGACGGGGGGCCATGGGCTGGGCTTTGGGTGTACATGGTGTGGTCTCTGGGGGGTGAGGGATGGAGCTCCCTGGAGACAGGTGGTGTGCCCAGGTCAGCCTGGGAGTGATCCCTGCCCCTGGGCTGGGCTGCAGCATAGCCTCAGGCTGGAAGCCTGCTCTGATGTCCCCCCTGGGCCTTCTGTGCTGCTGTGTGCTGCAAAGGGTGCGAGGTGAGCCTTGTTCCCTCTGCTCCCCCACCCAACAAAGCCCAGATTAAACACATGATGGGTAGTAATGGCCACTGCCTTTTGTTCATTTGTTCCTCTGGTGCTGTGTCTAAGGTGGTGGTGGATTTTTCATCCCCTAACATTGCAAAGGAGATGCATGTTGGCCACCTGAGGTCTACCATCATCGGAGAGAGCATGTGCCGACTGTTCGAATTCGCAGGTTATGACGTTCTGAGGTGAGAGGTGATTTTTGGGTATGGGGGGGCTTGTTTGGCTAAGCTTGCGCAGTATCCGTCTCTGTGCTTTGGCCTGTGTTGGTCTTTGTTTTATAAGCACATAGCAAATAACCCTTTATGTGTGGTAAGATACTAAGCTGAGCAGGTGTAAAGAATCGAGGTGGGCAGCAGCTTCCTTGCAGTGAAACTGGGGGAACTTGGCTGGTTTGAATTTCTGGTATTATGTGTTTCTTCTTTTAAAATATGTATTTTTTAAATGTGTGGATCTTAAAGTATATGTTTAAGAAATCATTATTGTGCTCTTCAATTGCTTCAAGGTTAAACCATTTAGGAGATTGGGGCACCCAGTTTGGAATGCTCATTGCTCATCTCCAAGACAAATTTCCAGATTACTTAACTGTTTCTCCTCCCATTGGGGATCTCCAAGCTTTTTACAAGGTATTTGTAGCAAATAAGTGTGATATTTGTGTCAACATCTCAAAAGCAGATTGAGGAACTTTACAGACTGCAGAGTATTTTGGAGAAACAAGAGAATTGAATCACTTTATTAGATTATTGCAGTAACCTGCCACGGGATAATGAATTGTGATATCTGGTATTGAGTTGTCTGTGCAGGGCGTGATCAGAAGGCTTTGTAAGCTTGCAGCCTCTCTGTCTTTTGAGATGAGCATGCTTGGAGGGGCTGGTATGAGTGGCAGCCTGTTTCAGGGGACAAAGCAGTGGTGTCTCACGTGTGTTTCACTGCAGGAATCCAAGCGGAGGTTTGACACAGAGGAGGAGTTTAAGAAACGTGCCTACCAATGTGTGGTGCTGCTGCAGAGCAAAAACCCCGACTTCATTAAGGCCTGGGAGCTCATCTGTGACGTGTCGCGCAAAGGTGACTTTGCCAGGTCCAGAAACGTGTCTCAGCAGTAGAACAGTGGGGCTTTCCTCACCTTTCTGTTTGAGCACATGCTTCTCTTTTCTTTGGAAAACCACTGCCACACTGCTACGAGAAGCTTAAAACAAAAAGCCAGTACAGCCAAAGTACTGGGCTGTCTGTGGGGGCTTTCAGCTAAATCTTTTGTCTCCTGAGTCCTGGTGGCTCGACCGGGAGATGGATGATGCCTTGCTGTGCCCACTGGTAAAACATTTGCCACTGGTTCCCACTGTGTGCCTTTAATGGAAGTATTTTGTTCTGTTTCCCTGCTCAAGAATTCCAGAAAATCTACAACTGTTTGGACATCACAGTCATAGAGAGAGGGGAATCATTCTACCACGAGATGATGAAAGACATTGTGAAAGAATTTGAAGATAAAGGTGAGGCTTTTGGTCTCGGGTCAGAAGTTCTGCAGCTGTGAGGATGAGTGTGGTAACCTATCCAGTGAGGCTTAGGGCTGATGCTTTCCAGGTTGCATGTTCTCCACCTTGGCTTTTTTTCTCAGCCCCATTTCCTGGATCTTCTGTGGCTTTTCCTTCTTTCTGCATTAGCAGAATTGATTCTTATATATATGTTTCATTCCAGAAAGCTTGAGTCTTTCTTGCCGACAGATCATTTTGTCTGTGATATTTGTAGGCAACAGTGTGAGGTACTACTGAAATTTATTGTATCCTGACTAAATAGTCAAGGAGCAACATAGGACAGACTTCTGGGTCTAGTGTTGCAAGTGTGTGGGAACTTTGTCTGAGAAATCTCTGTGAAGACAGTGGGATTTTTGGATCGTGTTGACTTTGAAGCTGGCAAGAAGCCAAATGCAGCATAAAAAGTCTCTGGTTTTGTGTGTTCCTGTCTGGATTCAGCAGTTCTCGAGTCTCACCATCTGAAGAGTTCTGACTAGCCTTACCTCTGAAAGAGGCTAAGTCCTCATTGCATCTCCATGGTTCCTGTTGCCTTTAATGCTATACTTTGTGATGCTGGGTTTCTGGTTATACAGGCAGATCTGGATGCCAGTGATGGGAGTTTTTAAATTAGGTCTCTTCTGGTAAGGCCACGTCTGTACAGATCTGCTTCGTTGTGTGCAGTTCTGGGAGGGTAGTACAGAACGTGACTTAGTTGACAAGTTCTCATGTAGGTTTTTTCATGTTTTAAGCCATTAATTATTTGATCATGTGATTGTATGGCCTCTTCTTGCTGGTAGCATCAGGGAAGTGTTTCTGCTGGCCCACAAACCTCCCGATTGTGGTACAAGATTGAACGTTTTCCTTTGCTTTTCTAGGATTTGTCCAGGTCGATGATGGCCGGAAGATCGTGTTTGTCCCAGGTTTCCCTGTCCCATTGACAATCATGAAATCAGACGGTGGTTACACATATGACACATCAGACTTAGCTGCTCTTAAACACAGGCTGTGTGAAGAGAAGGGGGATATCCTTATCTACGTTGTTGATAGTGGCCAGGTGAGTCACCAACCTCTGCTGTCACTGCTGGTGCAGGTCATCACAAAGTGTGTTAAGTGATGGATGCAACAGTAAGGCAGGTAGAACACCACAGGGTCTTTAGTATGGTTGGTACATCTACCCCTTACCTGAGCAGTGATGGGAATTTGCCAGTTGCTGATTCTGTAAGCCAGGAAAGCTCTTCAGAAGGTTGAACTTTCTGAAGTGGAATTTGTCTGTGCAGCTTGAAACATTGTAAGCCTCCCAGTGAAAGCATTGTTGTGAATGAGATAAAGCTGTAAAGAAACTGCACCTGGAGGAGTGAGTTGAGAACCAGTTGTTGGTGTTTGTTCCTTGCAGTCTGTGCATTTACAAACAGTGTTTGCAGCTGGACAGATGATTGGCTGGTATGATCCCAAAGTTACCAGAGTGGCCCATGCCGCCTTTGGAGTGGTGCTAGGAGAAGACAAGTAAGTGCTTGTAGTTTTTCCTTTGTATTTGCCTTGGAGAGGATGTTTGAGTGAATGCAAGAGCCTTGCTCTTGTTTATTGACATGTGCCATGCCAAAAAAAACCCAGAAGAAAGCACCACATCCCATGCTGTTATCCATAACTGTGTCATTTTGTTGTGTCATTGTTCACACAGTCACTTGTGCTGTGGTCACATTCCCTCTTGGGCCTGGCTTCTGCTGCCTGGCATTTGGGGAGGGTCACTGGGACTGGCTGGTGGAAGCTGATGTGAATGCTGGGAGATGGTACTGGTAAAAGCCACAATTTCCATTACTTTCCACCTGCTTCCTGGTAGGTGAAACACAAGTTGGGAAAAGACTTGGCACGGGCATTGTGTCCTGCCTGATATGTGGAACTGGGACAGTTCTGACTGTTGGAGCTTTCCTGGTCAGCACGGGTGTTCTCTCAGTCTGGTAGATAGCTGTCTGATGGCAATTTCTTCAATACAAAGAGATTGGCCATATGCTTTTTTACAAAGCCATAAGGTGTGAGCACTGGAAGTCCCTGCAAGAGGCTCTGGTACATGTCCTGGATCTACCCGGGGTGCCCTAAGCAGAGGGTGGAAGTTGTCTTGCCCCTTATTCAGGTGGTCAGTTTGTCTGTGTGTTTTCAGGAAGAAGTTCAAAACTCGTTCAGGAGATACAGTGCGTCTCATAGACCTGCTGGAAGAAGGGCTGAAACGAGCTATGGACAAGCTGAAAGACAAGGAACGGGACAAGGTAGTTGTGACAAATTGCTTATCTTTCCTGAGAACTGTGCTGAGTACTGTAGCTTCCTGGGGATGGGAGCAGAGAGCTGGGCCTGGCAGGAGAGCTGGCCTTGCAGGTACTGTCAGGTCTCCCTTGTTTGGTGGCAACAGCTGTGATTCCCCCAAGATGAAGGAGGTGATGGAAGATTATAACGTTGCAGCCATGGCCACCTGAGCTGGCACTGACTTCTGGTGATGGATGGTTGGAACCTTTCCCTTGGAAGCCGTGGCTGAATTTGCTGGAAGCAAACCTCAGTTGTTTAATGAGATTTCTGTTTTGCTCCTTGATGAGCTGGAGAGAACTGGACAGTGTGGGCCGTGGAATGTAACAGAAGAGCCAGACTGTCCAAGCAGTGTGAGGCAGTGGACTTGGGAAGTGCAGCTCCTTGGTGCTGTGCAGTGTAGGGTGAAACTGAAAGGTCCCAGGACCAAGTGTTCATTATGTTTACATGCAGTTTGTAAGAAGCAGGATCAGAGTATGAACATCACAGCTGGCAGGTAGGACATGGTGGGGCAGAGAGGTCCTGTGGGCTGTCAGAAGAAGAGGGAGTCAGCCTTAACCTGGGTGGGGCTGCAGCACTATCTGATTTCAGGAGAAGTGAGGCATGAATGTGGGGCTGTCTGGTGCCCCAAAGTGGAGAGGTGCATGTGAACAGAGTGGTTAAAATCCCCTCAGCAGCCTGGGCTTTCCTCTTGAGCCCTGCTGGGTGGCCAGGGCTGCACGTTGTGGTTCGTGAGGTCAGGGTGGTGTTCTCCTCTTGACTGTAACCTGGTTTGAATTTGCACCAGGTCCTCACGGCAGAAGAGCTCAAAGCTGCCCAGACATCAGTCGCTTTTGGATGCATTAAATATGCAGATCTGTCCCACAACAGATTAAATGATTACGTATTCTCCTTCGACAAGATGCTGGATGACCGAGGGAATACAGCTGCCTATCTCCTGTATGCCTTCACACGGATCAGGTGGGTGGGGGTGAAGCTGGAGTTGGTGCTGATGCTCTGCATTTGTATCACAAAGGAACGTGTGGGGAGAGGGGTGACTGTCACATCAGTGCTGTTGGAGGTTGGTAAGAGAAGGCAGCTACACTGGTGTGCACCACAGGCAAGATTTTATTTGTCGTGGCAAATGGTGTGTCCTCTGCCACCTGAAAAAGCTCCTCTCTGTGACACACGTCCCAGGGAGGGAACTGTGGGACTTTCTGATAATCAGAGGATTTAGGTGGTTGGAAAAGGGTGCACCTGTGTTCTGGCAGCTGCTCAGCTCAGGTGTTGCCATACCCCCCAGTTCTTCTGGCACCCTGAGTCCTGGTTTGCTTGGCAGCATCATCTCTCCTTGCTGATGCAGGTGCCCAGAGCCCATCCCTCCCTGTTCCTCTGCAGTGCCCCCCTGGATCACCCCGAAGGCAGGGCCTTCCCCCACATCCCCAGGGCTCACTGCCCTCTTTGGGCTGGTCACCCAGGACTAGGCAAGGGAGGACATCAGCCCTGAGAGAGGGTGGCCAGGCTGGCCCTGGGCAGGCTGAGCAGTGGGAGCCTCACAAGCAGGCCGTGTTTGGGATCGTTGCAGGGCTATCGCTCGCCTGGCCAATATTGACGAGCAGATGCTGCGGAAGGCAGCCAGGGAGGAGGTGCTTATCCTTGACCATGAGAAGGAGTGGAAGCTGGGCAAGTGCATCCTGAGGTTCCCCGAGATCCTGCAGAAGATCCTAGAGGACTTGTTACTGCACACGCTCTGTGACTACCTTTACGAACTGGCCACCACCTTCACTGAGTTCTACGACAACTGCTACTGCGTTGAGAAGGACAGGCAGAGTGGTGAGTGTTTGCCATGGGGTGCTGCATGTGCCTGTCACATACCGTGGTGCAGGCACCTTCTGGGATGTTTCCTTGTGCTGGGAAGGCTTTTGTCACACTACTTGCTGCTGCAGAACAAGTGTCTGTGTGGGAGGACAGCCCATGTTGTCCTCTGCCAGTGAGCAGGAAGGTGGAGTAGAGTTGGGAGCAGCCAGGCACCTGGAGACATGAGGGCTGGTCAGTCTACCTGGCTTGGGGAGAGCGGGAAGGGCTCGGTGTGACAGTCCAGGGCCAGGCTGTGGGCAGAGGGAAAGGCACCATTAGTTGTTCTGAGCAGCTGCTCCAGCTCCTGTGTTGGTGTTTTCCAGGCCAGATCGTGAAGGTGAACATGTGGAGGCTGCTCCTGTGCGAAGCCACTGCTGCAGTCATGGCCAAGGGATTCGACATCCTGGGGATCAAGCCTGTGCAGAGGATGTAGCTGTGCCCTGTGGAGTGACAATAAAGGGACTAAACAACTGGAGTTGTCTGTGTCTGTTGGGGTGGGGTTTTGGTAAGGGAAGGTGCTCTAGGGGAGCAGCACCCCCTTAAGAGAGAAGGGAAGAGAGGAATGAAAAGCAAGGAGGAAGTAAGGGAAGAAGGAAAGAAAGTATGTGGGGAGGGAGGAAGGAAAAGGAGCGTGGCTTCAGCAGCTGCAGGTACAGAGGCAGACCAGGGGGCTGTGGGCACAGCTCAGGGCATTTCTGGGTGCAGGATCCAAAGCCCACAAACCCCAAACACCCAAGGGTACCTCCAGGAAACCTTCCAACCACTGTGCAGCCACCCACACTCCCAGAGCCAGCCTTACTCTGGTCACCCCCTCCATCCTCTTTACCTTGCCAGATATGAGCAGGTCTCCTGGCCTCAGATGTCATCTTTGGTGGTACAGGCAGGCAGCAGTTGTACCTGGAGGAGCAGGAAGCCCAGAGGAGGAGCAGATCAGTCAACTGCATTCCCTCAGAGGAAATCATAAGGGAAATGCCTTTTCCCTCAGCAGCAATGTTTTGAATCCCTATAGAGTTGGCAAACCTCTTTGCAGGGTGCATATTGATCTTGGGTAACTACAAGGAGTCACAGCTCCTGCCTTTGCTTTGGGATTCATTGTAGGCTGTACTGTGAACCTACTAAAAAACCTTCAAACTCCAAAAGCAGCACAGAAATGCAGCTTTGCTACCATTAGAGAGTAGGTGTTGTATCAATAGAGGTGCTCACTGACATATGCATGTGTGTGTGTGTATATGTATGTATGTCTATATAGATACAAGAGATCTGTATCTGTCTGATGTCCCAGGTTCTTCCCCATAATGACAGCTGGGACAGGGATGGCTATCACAGCTCATCACTGCCCAGCACTTCATGTGGTGGGCAAGGCTGGCACTTCAGCAAGTGCAGAGCTGTGCAAACGCTCTCTCCTGAGGGCTGGCAGAGCAGTGCCCACAAACCCACCCTGCTGGTGACAGCCACGTGTGCTGGGGACCCCACCAGCTGCCCAGACCAAGTGCTGTGCTCCCTGTGCCCCTCTGTGCACTCACCTGCACCCACACCCCTGCCGTGACCGTGGCTCCCTCCTCCCAGGGCTGAGCAGGGCTGGGCAGTCGCCTCCAGCCCTACCTGGGGGATGCTGGGCAGGCCTGGGGTTGGCAGTGGTGATGAGCTGAGTCCTCACAGGGGCCGAGGCCAGGCCAGGCAGGGTCAGGCTCAGTGGTGGAAGCATCGTCAGCCACAGTCCAGCAGTGGGCACGATGACCAGAGTCCAGGTCTGTGTCCAGAGCAGCGGGTGTGTGTCCAGGGGCACGGCACAGGCTGCCCTGCTGAGCTGCCCGTGGTCTCCAGCAGAAGAGGGACAGCCTTCTCCAGGCGATCCCTGAGTGTTGGCACTAAATGCCCACCCCTGGCAGGGCAGGGGACACTCCAGCAGGACCCCAGCACCCCTGGTGAGGGGCACCATCACAGCTTGGGGCTGGAGTCAGCGATGCTGCTGGCAAAGTACCCTGGTCGTAGGTGTGGGATGTCCGTGTGTCCAAGGGTAGCTCAGAGTCCCCAGGGGCTATTTCAGGGGGCCATGCAGCAAGGGACAGGGCCAGCTCCCGTGCTGACCACAGGGTACAGGGCAGGCAGCAGGTGGCAGGGACCGTAGAGGGGTTCAGGCCACTGCTGAGGAAATGGGGACCTGTGGTTGGGCTGGGGGTGGACGGGGGTCACTTAGGAGCCCCGTCAAGGCTGGACACTCATGCCATGCAGAGATCAGATCCCAGGGGACCCCCAGCTCTGGGAAGGGGTGTCACTCAGGAGACAGGGGCTGGTTGTGGGATTTAGTGCTGGGGGAGCCCTGGGGCAGGGCCCTGTGTCAGTCCAGGGGAGCCACAGGGCAGTGGCCCCTGCCCAGATGTGCTGGAGCAGAGCACGGGAAGGTCCGAGCTGGCTGTCGGGGTGCACCAAGGGCACCCCTGAGGGAAAGGGACCAGGTGTCAAGTGGGACAACAAGGCTGGCAGAGCAGCTGCCCAGTCCCACCGTGCCTGAGCCGGGCAGAGTGGGCAACCAGGGTGAGCCAGAAGTCCAGATCATCAGACACGTCCACGGTGATGAGGTCCGAGGTAGAGCCAGGAAGGCGAGTCAGCAAGGGAGGTCAGGATCAGGTCCAGGGACAGCAACCAGGGTCAGCCACAGTCTAGCGATCACCAGGTAAGTCCACAATGATGGGCAAAGGCCGGGGTCAAGCTGGGAAGTCAGTCTGTGGGCCAAGGTCCAGGTTCAGATTACTGGGGTCCATGGCCAGGCACAGGCATGGCTGTTGCTCTGGCCAGGCCCCAGCAGCAGAACCTCAACTTCAACCCACTCTCCAGGAAGGGGTGGCCAGGGCATGTGGCAGCCTCTGTCCCTCTCTAAGCTGGCCCCAAGCCCAAGGGGTCAAACCCCCATAGCTGTTGGGGATGTAGAGGGGAACGGAGGAGTGCTCACACAGCCCTTAAAATAGTTGCAGCAAACTTGAAATGACACTGATTTTCTCTTTAATGGCATCAGCAGGACTCACCTGTCACAGGCTCAGAGCAGCAGCTGGGCTGGCAGTGCCCTCTGAGGGGCAGTGGCCCAGCTGTTGCTCCAAGCAGCCCACCCACCCAGGGCTTTTGCTTTGCGACAGCGAGTGACGCACCTGGAAGAGCCTGTTGCACTCCATTATCATGTGCGCCAAGCCCTGTGTTGCTGCCAGGTTCTCACTCAGCTCCCTCTGGTCTGGCTTCCCCAGGCTGCACTTCCTCTGACTGGATCTGTGGAGAGGGGAGGGTGAAAGGAAGGCTCAGTGAGCGAGGTGCTGGGAACCACACGTGAAACACACTGTACAGAACAACCCGTGTGTGCCACGTGTCACGTTCCTGCAGGGAGGTCCATGGACAGAGCTCCTGCCTGGCACACCCCAGAAGTGTCCAGGGTGCCACTGACCAGGAGTAATGGATGCCCAAGAAAGGCAAGCCAAGGATTTTATTCCCCAAGCACATCATCACACACTTGTCCAAGGACAGCAATGACCCCAAACGGATTTGTGTGTAGCCTTCAATATTAGGCTCCTTGCATACCTGCAAAGCTCATACAGAACCTTTTAAATCCTGTGGCCCAAACCACATCGAACACGTTTCAAAAACAGTCCCCTCTTTTAATTCATATTCATGATATGACATCATTAATCCAGGCTTCTGAAACTTTTATGTACGTGCATTCCTGCCAAATGGCTTGAAAATTGGGGGGAAGATAATAATCCTCAGCTCTGCTCCTCAGAGTCAGACCTGTCAGCTCATACCCTTTGAAGTCAGAACCCTGCACCAAGGCATTAATGCACAGCTACAGCAAAGCTAAAGCTTCAAAGCATCCTGGCCTCTAAACACTGACAACAAAGAGAAAACTCCATTTCTATTTTTGGTCCTAGCATTTCAAGAGTACTGTTGATGCAAACCAAACAGGTACAACTCCCAGAGTGTGACTCCCGGGAGCTCCAGCACAGCAGCAATCCAGCAGGACCTGCTGCCGCTCCATCACGTCCTCAGCTGCCTTCTCAGTGTCCCCAGGGCTCCCTTGCCGCGTGCTGGCTCAGCACAGGGATGCCCCAGGCATTTTCAGATCTTTTGTGCCATGCAAAAGAAGATCCTCAGCATTTTCTTTCCCCTCTCCTGTGCTATCCAGAGCCTGAAAGATGCCAACAGCCTATCTGACAGCTTCTGCTTTGGGACTAGTAGGATAGGTCTCCAAGAGGGACGTTCAGCTCGCCACGCTGATGGGTGCACAATGCTTCCAATCAGTCTGCTGTGCCCCCCTGCCCTAACACGCGTCTGTCCATAAGGCAAGAGCACAGAGCAAAGCAAAGAGCCCTGCCTCAGGAGGCCAGATAAGGCATGAATGCTCTCAGAGATTATTTGTCTGCTTTGGCCCAAGGGCACCTTCCTCCCTGCACGTACAAACTGGGGATGTTATGCAACCCAGCTACTTCTACTTATTAAGATAAATTTACAGAATCCCTGTGGCTCGGTTTGGCAGGAATGATCCCCTTATCCCTCAGCAGAACCAGCGCCAGCAGCTGCTACAGCCTGCCAGGTACCTGCAGGGCCTTAAAGCAGCACCTGGGCTCAGGTTGCCACTGCAGGAGCACATTTCCAGAGGCTGGCACCACTTTAAAGCCAGCAGTGGACCACAAGCTGGGTTCTCGGGCAGCTGGACCTGTGGACAACCACGGAGAATAGAGCAGTGGTGAGGGACACACACAGAGACAGCACGGCACTGGGGGCTCACCACTGCTCTCTGCACTGGACAGTGAGTGGCTGGATCGCTCCATGCACTGCAGGCACCTCCTGCTGCACCTGAGCAACCAGATTTAAGGCAAACCCCCAGCACGAACACACCATTTCCCAGCTAAAGAAAACATTGCTCCAGCAAAGAACACTGCAGACAGCAGCAGTGATGATCAAGACATCAATACCTAGTGGAGGAGGAGGAACTGTCCCGCCTCAGGGTGTTGAGGTGAAACAAAGAAGGCGCAAGGCAGACAGCAATGTTGGTTGGGGTCATCTGGTTTTCCTCAACAAAAGCAACCACGTCTCTCAGGAAGAACAGAAGGATTTTCAAAGCTTCTCGGTTTTCCTTTGGGAGAAGGAGAATGGCAGCCTGGACAGCCTGAAACTGCTGATCCTTCGGCACGTCTGAAAACAGAAAAAATTATGAAGATCACACGTGGCTTGCAGAGGCAGGAGGAGAAATGGTACCTTTGATGTAATGGCATCTCCTTGTCTGCTGTGAGTTAGGCACAGGGAAGAACCTGCAGGCTCAGTGCCCTGCTTGGGACCCTGCTGATGGATGCACAGGACAGCAGCAGCCCATGGATTTATGTCAATAAATGTCACACGGTTTAGGTTGCAGAACCAGGCCCCTCACAAATCTCACACTTTGCCTTTCAGAACCTTTTCTCAAAAGCAACAACATCTTTAGCCCCTTCGGCAAGTTCCTTCCCAAATTCAGCTGCTTTTTGAAAGTGAATTCCTTGAGCAGAAAGTACTGGAGATGGAACCTGTTTAAACTGTATCAAATGTGAGATTTCAGCTTCACATTTCCTTCTTTCTTGGGTTGAGTCTCCAGGACAGCAACAGTGTGAGCACAGCCAGAAAGCTGCTGGCATTTCCCAGCAAAGATGCTGTCTCACAGCAGCTGTGCTTGGGCACCCTAATAAAGAGATGTCATCAATGCAACAGGACTTCTGGCACAAGGAGCTATGCCATTCCTTGAACAAAGGGAACAGATTATTTCTTCATTTTTGCATAAGGAAATGACTGTTTAAAAACGCGGTTTAAAAAGGCTGCTGCAGCATGTTTTTACACACTCACGCTTCAAGGAACAGAAATAGCTGGCTCACAGGATGCGGATGGGAAGCTCTTAAGCCCAGAGCCACAATTAACTCATCTTTTCAGAAGTGTCCTGCCTGACTTGTCTCCTCTGCCTGCGAGGGGACCTGGCACTACTCCTAGTCTGGCCACTGCCTTGTACAGCTGAATATTAAGACATTCAAGGAATTGGAAAACTAGAGCTTTTGTTACCTACATTGGTAGATGTGGAGGAAGGACTCACAGAGCCTGCTAGTAAATATAGGCTCGGGAAGGTCTCGGAAATACTGCTTCACCATATCTGCCACATCGAACGCTGACTGCCCTTCGTAACAGACGTTGTGCGGGTTGGTTTCATTCATTTCCCTTAAAGACAGAATCCTGGATTTCACACCGGATTTTCGGAAGAGGCCAACCTGCAGGTAGAGGAAAATATTAGAGGAGCCATCAGGAATCGAACTTCTGACAAATAATTGATCCCTCACCTTCCTTTTCATAGCAAAAGCAGTGTGCCTAACACCAAAATACTTTTGCAGCATTAGAAGCAGCACAGACATTCCTACCAGGCAAACCACGCCTGATGCCCACAGAACCGGCTGTGACATACCAATTGTCACGTTTTTTTGCTTTTTATTTAATGCAAAATTACTCTTTTTGACTTTTAAAATCAGTACTATTGGCATCTGCCCATTTGCTTGGGCAGGCTGTTGTCACACGTGTCAGGGGCAGGTTTCCCAAGCACCAGTGTGCGTCCATCCAAGCACAAACACACATCAGCGCCTGTGCTGGCACAAAAAAACTCACTCAGACCCACAACAACTGATACATCTGATACAGCCAATCCATCCACAGGCTGGCAAAGGGCAGTTGCCATCCTGAGGGGAATTATGATTTTGTTTTTAATACAATTGTCAATCAAGTTTCGGACAAAAATAAGATTTAGAAGTTTCCCATGAACTCGACCCCAACACAGCTTCTGCTGACAGCTTCCCTGTGTGCCACTGAGACAGTATTTTCATTCTTTGGTTTATTTATGTTACCCAAATGGACAGCAGGAGCTCAAAATGAAACACACTTGTACTGCCACCTCACAGAACACACACACTTCTGCTCTTTGCCATGAAATCACACACCTAGACAATGGCAAAGCACAGGGGGGAAAAAGTCCTCTCTTGAACTGGTGTGTCTCATGTCACAGGGTCCCATTTCTGCAGCTGTGCTACAGAAATACCATATGCAGCACACACTTCCACTGCCACCTCCACTTAGGGGATAAATACGGAGCTGAGATCCAGAAAAAGATGTTACAGGCACTGCTGTGACATCTTTTCTCTCTGCTCAATTGTACATTTCAGCAGAAACAAGATTAATTTTCACATAAGCTCTGGCACTACCAGCAACCACAGAACAGAGGGAACAATGACATTGCCTGGCAGATTTACCTCCTTAGGGAGCAGAGACACCTCCCCAGGCAAGGACAGCCTGAGTGCCTGGATCAGCTGCAGAGGGTGTCAGTGAGGCAAGACACAAAAACACCCTTAGGACTCGAGGTATTCCCAGAAGGAATCAGCACTGGTATGTCCTCACAGGCTGCCTGCTCAGACTTACACCTTCCTGCCTGTTCAGAGCCTCAGAGGGAAAGAAAGTCCTTCACAAAAGAGGGAAGCAGAGCCTGTTTCCCTGGAGCAGATCCATTCATGGCTCAGAGCTGCTCTGGGCTGCCTCGAGTTCATACCTGGTCAAGAAAGTGGCTCCTCAGGTAGTCCAGGGCTTGCAGTATCCCATTGGGCAGTGGGTGGCTTGTTCTCTGCACATTCAGGAGTAAAGGCACCCCAAACACATTTTTGTCCTTGTAGTCCGAGGCTTTTGGTTTTTTAATGAACTTTGGTATGGTCCTGGAAACAAAAAAACTGGTTCATGCAACTTATTAGGCCTCCAGCACATTTCACCCGCTGCTTTACACGCATGGTAAAGGATTTAGTTGTACCTTGTCACAACCCAAATTCTGCCACGTACCTGTACACACAGCACCATCAGGAAGAGAAAATAGATAAAGGTGATTACAGGAACCACCTCCTCATTTCCTTACAGAAATTAGCTTTAATAAAGCATCCTCATGGGAAATACATTCCATCCCTTTAGGGCACTGCAGGCTTTTTTCACTTCTTTCTATGTCCAAGTACCAGCTCCCTATCACAAGAGGTTGACTGATGTTTCTAAGTCCTCTGAGAGTCTGACTTTGTCACTGTTTTAATTCAGAGACTTGATGCTGAAGAACTCTCTTTTCAGCCTAGCCAGCTCTCACCTCAGGTCCCACAATCCCTGCGAAGCACCTCTGACAAAGCCCTGCAACTGGGCAAACACAAATAATGTGCTTTAAAATCAGTAACAGCATGATCATCAGTGAGGAGCCAAAGTCCAGCCCATAGCAGAGGAAATCCTGGAGCCATGGAAATAACCAGGAAGCTGCCAGAGATTTAATGGGATGAAATTCCTCAGCTTTAATATCTATAATCTAGACAGACAAAGAAATTCACCGGCTTACATCAAATCCTCTCTTTTCAGCCCAGGTTGCTTTAAGTATTAGGCAACTTACCAGTTCCAGCCCTGCTTACTGGAAGGGGAATATCTGTCCATTAAAGCAGTGAGTTTCAACAAGGCCAGCTTTTGTGTCCGGGCCAGCTGGGCAGCCGACTGGCCATCCTGCATGGAAAGGCTTTCCAAGTTCACGCTCTCTTCCACAGACCAGTGTTGCTTCCTGTGCCTACGGGATAAATATTGTTCAAGCTTAGGACCACTTCCATCATCCCTGTTAATTTTCTGCCTGCATCTGTGAAGCACCTGAGACTCTAAAGGACCTGCAGCTCCCAAGCACCACTCGGTTAGTTGCACTTAAACAAGGTACTTCCCATCCAGGAGGTCCTCGGGCAATACAAACTGTTTCCCTAAGGCCCGATTCCAAATGTCTGTGTGCTCATGCAGATCGTGAGTGTCCCACTTTGAACAGATGTTGGCACCAGAGTGCCCACAGCCCTGTGGTACCTGGCACCAGCAGTGCAGACCCTGCTGCCTAGAACAGACTAAAGAATACTTTGTCCTGGCAAAGCAATTCTATTTTGAGTGGCCAGAAACAAAGGGAAACCCAAGGATGGCTGACCTGTTGGTCTTTTCAGAGTCTGTGATGTATGTCAGGTCTGCAGAGCCAATCTCCTTGCCCAGGCCACAGCTGCTCTCTCCCTCAGTGTCCCCTGCTGTCTTATCTTCTGAGCCCTCTGTTTCAAGAGAGGTTTCTTTAGGGGAGGATGGATACAAACAAGTCAAATCACTGGCAAAGTCAGAATCCCCGTCATCTGAGAGCTTCTCTGTCCACTGATCAACCAACTTTTTGAGACCGTTGACATCTGCTATAACATTGTTCAGTTCTGAAAAAACATCGTCATCACCGACTTGTGCCACATCCACATGATCAAGGTCAATACTGGGCATGTTGTCATACACACTTAGCCTGTTATCTGAGCCTGAAAGGGGACTCCTGGGGGCTCTGGGGTCCTTGGAACTGCTTCTGCTCCGGCTTCTCCTGCACCCGTGAAAACTCCCAGTTCTCCAGTTGACAGAAGAGTTGTCTGCTGGAGACAGGGAGCTGTCCGTAAGCGACGTGGGGAAAGTGCCGGGTTTATGGCCCTGTGGTATTTGAAACAGCTGGCTCTTTTGTAACGTCGTGTTGTTTTTCAGGTTTTGCTGAGACAGATCATTCCACAGCGGGAGCTTGGTAGAGTCCGTGTGCTCTGCCCCTCCTTCCCAGGGGCTGCCTGGTTTTGGAGCAGGGCTCGGAGCGCTCACTGTGCTGCTCTTTCCAGACTGATTGCTGCTGTTGCGACTCCGGGGAGAAAAGGAGGAATTGTTCTTTGTTTGGATGCCAGAGAGGTCAGAAATATTTACACAGTTCAGCATCTTCATCTTTTCTTCATTAAGCCCTTCCAGAAGAACAGGTTCACTTATTATGGGTTTGGCCTTTGACTGACCACTCCTTAAGTTGCAGCTCCTTAAGTGCAGCTTCTCCATTTTCTTTAGAAGGCTCTTCCTCTTTTTAGACGGTGACTTATCCGAAAACTTTTGCTCATTGGTGATATTTAAAAATTCACTGGGGGGAGGAGAACAACTGAAAGCAGAGTCCACTGAAGGTACCTTAATTGAGGAACATCTTGAGGAACTCGTGCTGGTTTCCACATCTTCAAAAGGTTTTGGGGAGCTAACAGTGTCACTGTCAGCACTGCTGGTGCTGTGAATTGAGGACACATCGTGCTTCTCTCCATGATCCAGAAAGACACTGTCCTCCTTGCTGATGATCTTCAGTATTGGACTGCCTGGGACTGATGCACTGGCACCTTCCTCTGCTGGGAAACCCTCCAAGCTCTTGATTCGAGACCACCTCTGACTGCACCTCTCATAAGCCCACCTATTGCTTATTGCACAAGGTTCATCATCTTCAGAATCATCACTCTTAGAAGGAAAAAAAAAATACAGTTCAATGGCAAAGTTTGGCAAATTTTAAATTACAACACCCAAATGTAACAGAAAAGGAGACTTAATTTCCTGCCTACCTCCGAACCCCCTGAGACTAACATATGGGAATGTGACCAAGCAGTCACCAAAGGTCTGCCCTGAGTTAGCTGAAAAACCTGCTGACAAATTACTCCCAAGCATGCTGACAAATCTGGCAAGCTTGCCACAGGAAAGTTGGCAGATTCGATCTAAGAGTGAAAAATCCTGTTTTGTGGCATATCCAGAGGTTTTGAAAGATAGTTGCACTGGGGTTTGCGTGGCTTTTCCTAAACCCAAACAACTCAAACACTCTGATGACCAAAATTCATTCATTTTCAGGTGAATAAGTGTGTGGCTGATGGACTGCAGCAGCATCAATATCCCTCTTGGATTCCTCATCCTCCCCTGACACCTGCCCCAGGTGCTCCATTTGCTTTGTTGTCCCCATGCCAAGGGAACACTGAGACAGCAAAATGTTAGAGATAGAACCACTTGTCTCTACTCTGTGTGCTCTCTCTTGCCCCGTTCCTCCCTAAAGACAGAGTGGAACTTTCCAAAAAACTAGACGTTTTTCCAGAAGATGGCATTATTTTCTTACTAGTCCTGCACTTAATCCACGGTACCTCAGAGCTGCCCAGCCAGACTGGGACTCTCACTTTGTTTTGGTTGCAGAACTTTTTGTGGGAGGGGACAAAACCCGCACAGCTAAAACCCATCCATCTTCTGTTGGCTGGACATTTGGGTTGTCCATTTAATTTCTTTGCTTACTCAATAAGAGTGAAATTTCACTTTCAGGCTTAAATCAGGTGTGAAACTACTTAGGAAACCAATGACATGTTGAGGTGGGGTCTTGGTGCAACTATCGGACAGTAACGTCTGTCAAATCAATTTTCTAAAACTGTTTCAAAACCCATCCTTACGAAGTTACAAAGTGAACAATGCATGATTTCAATCTCCATTTCTGTGCTTCTCAGCAGAAAACACAAATGGAAGAGCTTTGAAGAATGGAAGAGGGTAGAAAGGGAAGTTCAGAAGTTGCTAATTCTTCATGCACTTTTCAAAATCAGGTTTTTGACACAACAGCTGAACATATTTTTCATGAGAAGAGGAACTGTATTTTACAAACATACTCGTCTCCTCTGATGGCTTATTTCCACTTTCATTGACGCACACTTGTTCAATGTGTTCAGCCGTCTGGGGTATGAGAGAAAAGACAGAAGTTTTAAATTAAAACTATTTTATTTCTCAAAAACAAACATGTGATCTTCTACCACACAGTCTGCATTACTGGTGTCCAAGACTGATATTCTGTTAGAGGTTCCTCATACATTTTGCCAGAACCAGCACCAATAACAACCCCATGATGTTTACATCTCCAGTTCTGCCATCCTACTAGAGAAGACAACTATAATTAATCATTTAACTAAAAAAAAAAAGAACCCATATTGCGTGCTTTAATGATTGTGAAAAACTGTATATTGTTTTAAGATTTTGAAAACAAATGAAAGTCTAAGTGGGCTTCTTAAAAAATAATTTTTAAATAAAAAAGCATTATGCTTATTCCTTGGAAGGACTTTACTATCCATTATTTTAATTAAAGCTTGTGGGGTCAAAAAGGCTGCAAACTCGTCAATCACTTAATTGTCAAAAAATCCTCAACAGGAGGCACACCCAGAGCCTCCCAGGAGCACTCAGGACAGAAGTCATCCCAAGCAGCAAAATAGACTGAAAGTCCTGGAGTATCTGCTGTGCTTCAGAGCTATAAACACGAACAACTCCTCTTGCAGCTCCTGCTACAAGCAGAATGCGAATTTCCTGACAGCACAGGAAAAGGACCAAGACACTTTGCCAGGAGAGGAACTTCCCAGTCCCTCAAGAGTTAGGAATTGTAATTTCTGCTAAAGGAACTCCGCTGCACACTCTCACAGCGAGAACACTCCAGTGGCTGCCGTGGGAGGTGGGGCAGGATGCCTTGCACCACCCTGGCGCTCTTCCACGGGGAAAGGCCAAAGGGCTGTGGCTCTGAGTTTCCACTGACAATGCGATTTCACTCGTGTGCTCTGAACAGCCGTGGCAAAACGATATTTTCATATCAATACCTCTGCTTCTCACTCAAAAATTATTCAGGAAAATGGAACAGATCTTGTGCAGATATTATTTTTCTGTCCATCAGCTGGAACAGAATTTGGCCCGTCAGGAGAGATTCCTGCACTCCATTATATGTGATTCTGGAGAGCAACCTGCCATGCTTGCAGGGAACTGATTATTTTTTCTCAGCCTGCCGGGATCTCACGTTACAGAAAAGAGAGATTTGATGCTCACTGTAACATCCCCAAGATCTTGGCTGAAGATGTGCAAACACACGGTTACTTTTCTTCTAAATTCTTAAAACAACCAACTTCACTGGTACTAAACCATGTGCTTAAGTGATTTCCTTCAGCCACAGAATTGGTGACTTCGTTAGTCTCTGACCAAAAAAAAGGCACGAAAAGATGAATGACAAGTAACTGTGGGGCCTGGAGGTGTTAAAGATGATTCGTAATTAATGTTTACCTGAAAAGTGATTCAATCGCATCTCCATCTAAAAATTCATGATCTTTCCTTACAGTTTTCACATCAATGGGAAACTGCATCTCTGTAAACAAAGAAGTTGAATCTGAAATCTGAGCTTTAATTGGAAAGACTTTCAATTTTGCGACATATTTGTCAGAGGTGTAAGGAACCTAAAGCTGTTTCAATAGCTGTATATTCACGCGAAGGTCCTTCAAGTGAGGATCAGAGTAAATGCGGGGACCTGCTTGCTGCTCTCAGTTCCAGGGAGACAAACACTTCTGCCATTCCAGGAGCTCGCAGTGACTAAGTGGTATGGACAAGAAATACAAAATAAAGCTTAGCTTTGCTTCGGTTCCCTGCACCTTCTGCCTTCAAGAGCAGTGCAGAAGAGGGAGTGTTTTAGGTGAGGGTTTTGGGTGCTGAGGGTCAGTGCAGCGCACGGCACACACTCTCTGGGCTGCAATGAGTCCAGCAAACCATGCTGGGCAGGAAGCTGATCCATCCCCCAGCTGAAGAGCTCCATGTTTCAGCTTCTGAGATTTAGCCTTGCAGATGAGGGAACCAGTGAGATCCGTTATATATTTCCTTGGCTTATTTTTTAACCTTAATTTTCTCCGTCAGTCAATTACGCTGCAGAAACAGGCAGGTAACGCAAGGGGTTCATTTAGCAGAAGCACGGCAGCGTACATTTGCAACACACAGCTCACGGAATAAAACCTGCTGCAGTCACACAAGAAGCATTTCCATGAGGCAGCACATTTCACAGCACACAGCTTTCAAATCCAGCTCTGTGGCTTGGCTTTGAGTGTTTAATTTTGCAGTGAACAGGGGGAGGTGGGAATGAGAGCGGGCAGAAGTTACTGACAGTCTTTTAACTGAGGCTCTTTGATAAAATCTCTCTTAAAAATAGATTAACTTTTGTTACATTCAGTGTTTGCAACAATAAACATATTTTAAAGAAGAACAGTTTTAAGGCATAGGCACAAGTGTGGCCTGAAAATTATACAAGTTCTTAATAAATCTATACCTCCCCCACAAAAAATAAGCACTCTTTGTGGATTTAATGACATGAAAACATGCTGAAATTCCCTTTTTTATTTATTTTTTTTTGACTGGCTGGCTGCTGCTGAGTATCAGTTTTAAACACTTACGATTGCAAGATGATTTTTCCAACATTCTTTTTCAAAGCACCAATAAAGCAATCTGGCTCAGACTACAGGCTGGAGAGCCTTAGAGGAGCTTTGGTTGCAATCAGTGGTTGGAAAAACACTCCAGCACTACAAGTAAAAGAGCCTGAGAAAATTATAAGCAACTAAACTTCACAAAAGCAGAGATTTCACTGAGTTACAATCTAACAATAGGAAAAGTAAACCAGGAAAGATTTATTTCTTCATAGAATTCTGCTGAGTCCCTGCTGAGATGTCCCTTCTGCAACAACACGCACCAGCTTCCTATTTTTTCTGCAGATTTGCATGAATATATGACAGAATTTGGAAGCGCCTCCATCAAAAGTGCCAGGTTCTGAAATATATTATTTATGAGAACAATTCCACTCGAATTCAGTGTCAGCTGCTTGACAAGTCTTTGTGATCATACCTTCAAACAGCTGAGCATACTGGGGAAACCCGGCAGCTCTCAGCCAGTCGCAGGCTTCTCTGGCTTCAATTTCTGCAAGGAGAACACACAGTTGTTCATGTACAGGGCTCACCGCAGTCCGTGCTTTCACAGCATGAGCTAATTGTACCTGGAGGATTCTCTGAGGAGCTTGTACATTACTGCTTTGCTAGGATATCACTAAAAAGGAATAAATCTGCGTGTCCAACTCACCTACATGCCAGTGGTCATAGGATGGAGCAGTCATAGGATGGGGAACCAGAATTGAGAGCCTAGGCATGAGCACATACTTGGGATGTCGTACATCGGTGTACATGAGCTACCCCTGGGATGAGGACAGTGAAACATCTCTTACATGTTGAAATGAGTCACCAGAGAAGGTGTAGAACACACTGCTATGCCCTCGCACAGCAGAGCCCCTTCGTGCATTCCAGTTCTGAGAGATGGTGATAAGACGCAAACAAATCCTATAAATAAACTTAAAATGCTATCACAAGGTTAATAACACTGGACACGGCTTAAGCATTCCCAGAACAAGAGTTCTCAGGAGTACCTGTTGCTAGGGTCTATCAATATTTATTTCCTTGCCAACTACCCACGCAACTTGGCAGTCACTGCAGCACAGCAGATGTCAAGAACTGACTGCTCGTTTTGCGACAATTCGTAAAGTCCTATGGCCAGTTCTGTAACATTCCCAGGGGGGCTGAGCAGAACGGAACTTCAGAGACTCACAGAGCACTCACCAGATTCCTCAGAAACACAAACAGGTCAGCATGAGTACATGCCATCAGACTAACCTCTGCCAATACTACAAATTGCTGGGTCTGTGGAAGAGAAGAAAATTGCCATACACACTTTCTGTAACTCCATGTGCACCTCAGCTCACATTGCTACAGACACCAACCCAAAGGCAAAGCCTGCTCTGAAAGAAATGTTTTTAAGCTACCTTAAAATCAAGCATGCCCTGTAGAGAGAAATGTTTTTAAAGCACCTTAAAGTGCAGCATGATAGGCTAGACCTGTCCCTTAAAACTATTTTCTTTACACATACACTCACAGATTAGGATTCCAAGGCACTTCACATACATACCTATTCAAATTGCCTGCTTGTTTTGCTCAGACTTCTCACTTGTAAGTCATCAGTGCAACAGACTGAAGAAACTCAGTAAAAAAATTGCACAACTTCCCTGATTTTATTATTCTATTTCTAAACTTTAAACTGTTCCCATTATCACTTGATTATTTTGGACAATGCCATCCATAAAACTTGTGCTTCCCTGCACAAAACTCTCAGTTTTTTTCAGCTGAGAATAAAGTGATACCACAGGAAGACAAGGATGTTTCTACACAAAACAGATGCATGACTTTTTTTTTCCCCTCCAAAGTGCAGAACAGAAAAACCCAGTGGACTCACGCAACCATCTCAGTGTGGAGAAACTGCAGCTGTCCTAATTCCAGACCTCAGCCTGTGCACAGCTCTCCTGAACTCAGGTGGCCTTTCCCGTAGGACAAGGACACAGGAGCTGGGGGAGTTTTCTTTGCTAATGTAAATCTTCAGGCCTTTTAAGGTACCTTTGCACAGTCACAGGGAAGGTTTAGATTAGATTTTAGGAAGAAATTCTTCCCTGTGAGGGTGGGTAGGCCCAGAGAAGCTGTGGCTGTCCCATCCCTGGAAGTGTTCAAGGCCAGGTTGGATGGGGCTTGGAGCAACCTGGGATAGTGGAAGGTGTCCCTGCCCATGGCAGGGGAGGTTGGAACTGGATAATCTTTAAGGTCCTTTCCAACCCAAAGCATTATATGATTCTATAAATTATCTGCCATTAGATTTTATGTGATAATTCATCACTAAAATAACTACCAAAAGAGCCCTCTTGATACCTCCACATTTCAGTGGCATCTGTGCTGACTCCTCCTACGGGAAACTGCAATCACAAAGGGGTAATGGATGGCTAGGAGTTTTACTCTGACGAGAAGAAATTCCCAGCCCAGCCTGTATTACTGTGACGATGACCAATGGGAGTGGAGGAAATAAAAAGGAAATCAATAATTGCTCAAAGGAAAGTATCTGCCCTCCATAGGGCTGCACTCAGCACTGACATGCAGGACTGCTTTGCTCTTACGGCACGTGCAGCATGGAGGGCAAGTGACAGCTCATTAGACAGCAACGGCAAAATGCAGATGAAAATAAAAGTCACAGAGACGTAAAAGAAGAACAAAAATCATGAGTAGCATTAACTAACACACCCACCTTGGGCACCAACTCTTACAAACGTGCCACAGACACTTACGAGCCCTGCTTATAACATGGAGGGGCTAAAGGAGCAACCACACTCCTGGAAACCTGCACGGTGCTTTAAGGCATGCACTGAAAAACAGCCAAAGCTCAGTTTCCTATGTAAAATTCCTCATGAAAAGCAGAGGCAATCTTCTTGAAGACTCTTTGGGGCTATTGGAAGGACCCTCACAGTGTATTTCTGGCAATACAAATAGTATAGATGAGCCACTTGTGAAGACCCATTCCAAGCCCGGCTTCACAGCCTGTCTGCTCTGTCTGGTGTGAGGCCGTGCACCTTCCCAGCCAGGCTCTCTGCCTCCTCAGAGTTTGATTTCCCATTTCTAGAGTCACACTGTCACTGCAAAAGAATCTTCCAGCTCTACCAACCAACTTTTACAATCAATGTACTAATAAACCCAAGCTGATAGCAACTGTGTAGTCCTTCTTGATGTTAGATCAGCTGCTCAGATGCTTGTTGGAGAGTTGACTCTTCCTGAAGAAAAACTGGAGATGGGAGAGCCTTCAGAAAGAATGCTTGGAGCAGCACCCCCAAATACTGTTGCAATCACAGCGTATCTGCCTGGGAGCTGGATGTCCTACAAGAGGATAACAACTTTTTAACATTTTTTGGGTGCTATCTGTACAACTGAACTGGCAGAGCAACCTAAATGTGTCACCTCCCTCCCATGAACTGATTTCATAATTAAGCGGATGAAAAAGAAACATTCCTGCAAAGTTTCGTATTCTTAGCTGAGAGGCTGCCAGCAACACTTCCCTGCCAAGCCAGCTATTTCCCCGTGGGCTACGGGTGGTAGGTGACTACCAGGTACACAGCACGTGGCCCGTGCCACCCTCTGCCCGTGCTGTGTTACACAGGTACGTTCTGTGCCGCAGGCTCAGCCCAGTCCCGCTGCAAACAGCACTCAAAATGCTGGCTGTGCCCCAGCCTGCCTGTCCCAGCACAGCTGCTGCCCCTTGTTCCCCACTGCGACGCTGCCTGTGCTCCACTGCACCCTTGTCCCCAGAGCCCCAATACCTGCAGCAGCTTGGCTCTGACACCTCTCCTCCACCCACTTGGGCTGAAAGACTGTGTTCCCCCATCTGAACACTGTCCTGTTTGCAGACTGGAGTATTTGCACTCTTCAGGTACTTAGACACCTGATGCTACGGCGTGTATTAAATCCCTCTCAGAATGAACGTAATTGCTAACAGGACTGTTTGCAATAATGGAAAGACATCTGTGCTGAGATTTGGGCATTCTCTCTGAGATGTTTCCCTTACAACAAGGCAGAGGCAGCAACTGAAACCTGTGACAGCTGTATATCAAACAGACCAGTCAGCCTTACTATGAGATGATCACAAACTTCAGCTAGAGAAGAGCGCCAAACTGTACTTCAAGTTTTTAAAAACACTCTCTGTAAACAAAATGGGAGGAATACCAACTTCTATTTGAAAGAACAGGCACAACAGACCTTATCATCAGGTTGCAGTGTGACTTTCAGTTGCACAGACCTACTGCCAAAGCAGATCTCCTCCTCTCCTTTCCCCAATTCCATGTTCCCAGCCCTCCTCACCGACACCCTGAGCCTGTACCAGGAGGTCCCATCGGTCAAACCAGCAGGAAATGAGTCACTTCTTTTTTGCGAGGTCAAATTTTTGATGTTGTAGCTTTCTGAATCAGCTATCCCGTGTTCTGGTGAGCTCCAGTGGCAGGACAAGAGCTGTGGTGGGTACGTGCAGGGAGAGATGTGGGAACACACTCCGCTCCCCCCACCTTGACAGCTTCAGGGAGCTCAGGCTGGTGTGGAACCTTCACCTTCAAATGTATCACTGGACACAGAGGTGTCTCACTGTAGGTCTATTTCAAAGCAATTTTTTAGCAGCTTTTTAAAATCCATGGTTAATGTATTACTCTTCCTTCTATCCTCATCCAAAATAGTTTCCCAGTTTCGACAGGTAGGAAACACGTGGTGATCAGGACTCCATTAATTAAAGGGATTTGTGTTTAAGTCTGAACATCTTCCAAAACCATGCCAGGAAGCAGAACAGTCTGAGAGGTTTTCTCACTGTTTGCAGGACCCTTTTTCTGTAGGTGCTTGCAGAGAGGACTGGATTTCTCAACAAGCCCAGCACAGACCCACGTACAGACAGGAGAACAGAACAAAGGGGACGACTAACTCCTCATTTTGACTGCATATTACATCCCTCCAGATCGAAACAAAGTCCACAGAATTTTGCTCTTTCCCAATTTCTGTCATTACATAGGAAGAACTTATCTCCACATGGCAGGGACCCTCCTCAACAGCCACAGACAAGCAGCTGCCCAGAGCCCCCAGAACCTCAAAACCTGCCCGATGTGCCACAGCACGGCCAGCTGCTCCAGCCTGGGGAGGTGCTGCTGCCTTCTCTCATCACCGACAATCCTCAGCTGGTTTACCCCTCAGCCTCTCCAGACCTGGAATCACCAAGCTTGGCAGCCACACGTCAAACTCTGCAACACATTGTTCCTCCGGCTCACGAGCCGCCAGCTGTGAGCTGGCAGGTCCTTCGATCCCGTCACTGCTGGTTGTGCTGGCAGCGGTGGAAGCGACAAGGGCTTTTCAGGTTCCATTTGAAGATAAAATTATGAGTCTCCCATTGCATCTTTCCGCTTTGTGCATCTTCCCGGGGCTATAAAAACTGGTGTGTCTTCCCTGTGACTTACAGCTGCTAAATGAGGTATTTCATTTTATACACATTCTGTGAAAAATGTGTTTGCTGTACTAGAACTCTGATTTCTGGAGGATGTTCAGAACTGCTTTTTACCTGTGACCGGATTTTCAGCAACTGTTTTTATTTATGTATCTCCTCTTACTTAAAAGGAGTCAGAACGTGTTGTCTTCATGCTGAAGCCTCAAACACAATGCTTTCAGAGCAGGGTGTTTGCACTGACCAGGATAAGCAGTCAGTGACTTGTAAAACTGTCAAACTCTCCAAAAGCTAAGATGGATCATAAATAAGTGGGAATGTTTATTCTGTTTTCCCTTGTGCAATGCAAAATATCAAAGCCTAATGGTACTTTACTAACCCGCTCAAGGAAGAGAAAAAAAAATAAAAGATTATAGCTTGGAATTCAGCCAGGATAATTTAGGCTTCATGCAGATAGTGAACATAAATGTCTGGAAAATGAAAAGGCCAAGATATTTGTCCTTTCATTCCTACTTTACTATCATGCTGGTGTTTTGGAACTGCAGCCAACATTTCAGTTATCACAGCTGGGAACTGCAATGCATCCCAGAACTTTGTGGCAACCTTAATTGCATCTTTGTCCAGCTTCTTGGCATCAGCTCCCCAAGCTGATTACTAGGACTCTCAAGCTGATATTAGGGTCCTTGCCATTTGCCTCCCATGTTGGTTTCTGGGACCCAGACAAGTTTAAAAGCTTTTTTTTTTTTTTTTTTGCAGACCACATTAAGTAGCTTGTCAGTGCCGGCTGATCTTTTAATTGCTTCTATGTAAGTTAGAGAAAGCAGTGTTTGCTCTACAGGAGTTTCAAGGGAATTAGGTAACTCACATCAACTTTAGGAGAAATGAGTGTATAACTCTCTGATTTCCAATCCACACTGGAAAATCCTTATCCAAGTAAGTGGCGTGAGAGAGGGCATTTATCTCCCTGCAGCCTAATCACACATATGTTGCTTCTCCGTGATTTGGTCCTGCTGGCTGCAAAGCAGGAACCAATCCCACATTTCTCTGACGCAGAAGCTCCTTATGGATGTTTTTCCACGGGACCCTAGTACGTGATTGAGAAACACTTGATGCAAGATTCCTAGGAGGAACCGTAGCAGGGAGGGCAACTGCTCACTTCCACTAGAGCCAATATCAATAAACCTCTAGCACAGAAGTAACAAAACCCAACACGAGCTAATTGTCTCTGCTCTTTCATCGTGTAGCAATAAGTTTTCCTTAATTATACAAAATTCTAATAAAACCACTGTGTGTGATACAGGTTCAATCTATACATAAAGAACTCTTTAACCAAACAGAGACTGCCCAATAAGTTGTTATATCTAAAATCAAGCTGGTTTATTGGCCCTGCTTAAGGCTGCGCTGTGCTGAGCCCAGGGCAGTGGACAAACTTTTACTGGGTCAGTGTACCCTGATGGAGCTTGTTGGTATTCAAAGATACACAGCAAAGTCAGAAAATGTACTCAGCACTTTCCAAGTGCACCCAACTAGGAAGTAAAAGCAGCAGCTACTGGAAGAGCGCGATCCAAAGCGTGGACAGCCCAGGAGCTGCTGTCACACTAACAAAGCAGTGGTAGGAAATAGCAGCACCCACCTGGATCCTCACCTGGGGATTTCATCTGCCACAGCCCCCACCTGGGCCCTCACCCTGGAATCAGTAGCCACAGCACCTACCTGGATCCTCATGGTGGGATAGAAC